>VWZD01003149.1:47213-81279 GCA_013396695.1 Sakesphorus luctuosus
GATTCTATGATTCTATGATTCTATGATTTGGAGTTAATGGCATTGCCTTTATTAAGCTTTCCTGACATGGAGGATCTGTGCTGATGTCTCCTGTATCACCTGCTGTCTCTGGAAGGGATTCCACAAGGAGTGACTGACCTTTCTGAAGGGCAGAAGAGTTTGGTACTGGATTGTGCCTCTCAGGTGCTGCCTTGAACTCGCTTCTCATGTATCAAAGACCTGGCACAGCCCCAGTGAAGTTCACCAGAGTTCAGTGAAGTTCACCAGAGTTCAGTGAAGTTTTATTTGCTGTAACAGAAAACATGACCCTTGGCATTTGTAACATCAATCTTCTCCCTAAACGCCACCTTATCTCTCTGTTTACACTCAGCCCTCTGTGTTCCTACAGCGTCTTCTCTTCTGTGGTCACCTCTTGGCTTGGAAAGCCTCCAGAGCAGAGCAGTTTCTCCTGTTTGAGGGGCACTCTGAGTCATGCACTTTTGGGTCAGCAAACAAGTACTTTGGCATGGAACAGCAAAGAGCAATCCCTTGTGCTCCACAGCTTGTGGGAGTGGCATCTCTGTGCTGGTTTATCTCTGGAGATAACCTGGGAACTGGGCTGCATGTGGCTGGCAAAGGGATAAATATCCTAATGCAGACTTGGAGATCAGCATCAAGCACTCATGGATATGCTTAAGGGAATTTTTGCTCTCAGGTAGCCAATTTTTTGGTCACAGGTGAGATGTGGGATTGACCTTTTTAAGGGAATATTTCTGCTGACCCCACCACGATCCTGCCATCTTTAGGAACTCCCTGCAAGATTCCCAGGAGAAACTGGGGGGGGTGATGGATGTGTTTTGCATGTGAAACAACCCACTGCCAAGAGCAGCTGGGCTAGAAAACTTCCAGTACTTTTTCCCTCTTTGCTGGCCCCAGCTCTCTGAGGGTGCAGTCGAAGGCAGCTGTGCCATGTCTCCCCCAGCCTGGGGAGGTGAGTGGGTTGTGCTCACTGTTCAGCGAGTCATCCTCATCTTGTTGAAGTGCAGCTCACCAGTTTTTGGTTGTTTACGTGTGTTTGTTCCAGGCATATCTGGTGGATGATGCACCCAGCTCTGGAAACCTCCTGCAGCCACTTCCCACCAGAGTTTTCCAGCAGGAGGGGTGGAGGCCACAGGACACAGCATCAGCCATGCAGAGACAGTTTGCAAATCTAAAGATGTCTTGATTTTACCATTTATCCATGGCCAGGTCAAACCAAGGTTCTCTGTTAACGTGAATAGCAAGGATGACTATAGAGTATCAGACTGCAATCAAGTCCAAAATGCAATTCAGTCTCCCAGCTTACTTAAAAGAAAGAAAATAATCATTTTCAACAATGTAAAGCTAACAAGGAATCTCTTAAGTGGGAGTTATAATCAGCTAAGGCTTCACTTTAAGAAATTATCCACAATCAGGAGAAAAAACCATAGACTTGGTCTAAATTTCAGTTACTCAAATCCTATTGAAGTTGGGGGGGTTATAGTTCGTGCTTAAAGCCAGGTGTTTATCCAAACTAGTTCCTGTTTGAGGACTTGGCCAGGGCTTTCTGGAGCTGGCTCAAAAGTGTCCCAGAGTAGATAATTAGGACTGTATAGCAGAGTAACCAGCTGGGCCCAGACAAGGGTCAAACACCATATTAAGAATAAGATACCAATAGTGACTGTGTCCCATCATGTCTTTGCTGTCAGAACATTCCATGTTTACAACCCACGGGCTGTGAAAGACTCTTTTCAAGGGATATGGCTGGGTTTGAGTCCTCAGAGCAGAAGGATGACATTTGCTTCAGCTCAAGGAGGAGTGATGGCAACAAGGTGGGTCCAGAGAAGAGTAAGGAGGCTGGAGAAGGGAGTGGAGCACAAGTGCTGTGGGGAGAGGCTGAGGGAGCTGGGGGTGTTTGTGCTGGAGAAGAGGAGGCTGAGAGGTGACCTCAGCACTGTCTGGAAGTGCCACATCAGGGAAGTTGTGGCCAGGTGGGGGTTGGTCTCTTCTCCCAGGCACTCAGCAATAGGACAAGGGGGCACGGGGGGCTCAAGCTCTGCCAGGGGAAATTGAAGTTGGAGAGCAGAAAAAACTTCTTTGCAGAGAGAGTGCTCAGGGATTGGAATGGGCTGCCCAGAGAGGGGGTGGATTCCCCATCCCTGGAGGTTTTTAAGGTGAGCTTGGCCGTGGCACTGAGTGCCATGATTTGGTAAAGGGACTGGAGTTGGCCCAAGGGTTGGACTTGATGATCTGGGAGGTCTTTTCCAACCCAATCAATTCTATGATTCTATGAGTTTTACCTCTCTGATAACCACCTTTCATCCTTGCTGGAGTCCTTGTGGTGGCCATGGAGCTGGGGCTTTGCTGGATGCAGTGACACTCATCCCAGCAGGATGAATTTCACCGCAAGGAAGTATCAGAGCCACCCACCACATCCATCCCCAGGGAACCTCTCCACGGTGGAGACCCTCGAGGGTGGTCAGGGTGGCAGAGCTCAGCTTTGCACATGTTCTACACCTCCTGTGCTCTCCATGCTGTGCAAGGCTTGAGCTGTTCCTGGACAGCAAAAGAGCCCTGGAATAAAAGGCAGTATTTACATGTGTCTCTCTAACTGTGGCCCCAAAAGCAAACACACTCCCTGTCAACAGAGAAGTGTTATCACAGCACACCCCACTTTGCATCTTCAGATAATCTTCTGACTTTACTGGGGCTGCTGTGTCCTCTGCATATAAAAAGAGAGCCTTGCTCCCTTATACAACCCCTTTGTTGGGCTTTCTGGGTGGAATTTGTTTGCTTAAACATGGGCAAAAGGCAATGTTGTTTGAGATTCTCCATCATAGCCGTGTGAGTGTGGCAAACACGGTGCAGGATCTCCAGGATCTGAAACACATCTGTGTTTTTATGGTTGGGCACCATGTCAGAATTGTGGATTTACCAAATTGTGCTGGTTGTTGTTCTTGAGCTGTGAAGCATCACGTTGCAGATGTTAATTTGTCTCCTCAGGCTCTTGACAATTACTGAGAATTTAATCACTTCCAGGCACTGAAGGATGTGGATCATCCTGATGTAAACAGCTGAAACAAGTGAGATAAATCCCCCCCAAAAAAACCCCAGTCCCTCAACAGTAACACAGCTCAGGGTTGGCAAGTTCAGGTGTAGAATCCCAGACTGTAAATGTCTAAAGTGGGGTGACAAATCTCCATGAGATTCAGGGGTTTGTGTGATTAGGTCAGCAGAAGGCACAGGTGGGACCTGCTTTTCCTGACCCCTTTGCTCTTGGCAATGCTCTCATCTAGGAGATGTCTCCTTCAGATGTGTCCCATGCTCTGGTTTTGGCTACATTTTTGGTCACTTCAGGCATTAAAATTGTGGCCTGAATGGAAATCTTGATGCTGAAATGCTCCCAGGCACTGTGTTGTTGTTCAGAACTGATGCAGTTCTTCAGCTGTTTCAGCAAACTGACATTTTTTTCCTCCCTTCAGTTTGGTGAGATTTTTTTTGCTCAATCCGTAAAGCTGGTAAGTGCAATGGTTATACAAACAATAACAATCTGAGCTGAAATTATTTGCTTGGGCTGACTTCTGCTTTGAGTTGGGAAACAGAGGAGCGTGTTTTGATTTTGAAATGTAATTAAAAATGAAAAATTATCTCCCAAACTGTTGCTATATCAGTGTAACCCTTTATATTCCAGTAATTTCCAAAGCCTCTCAAGACTTGTCCATTTATTCAATGTTTAAAAATTGGTTAAAATAGAGCCAGATAGAAAAAAAAATATATCCATAATTTTCATTAGAAGGATTAAAAAATTCCTTCTCTTACCTAGTCAGGGGTGTGTTAATAATCACACTGTGGAGGCAAGCTGAAGGATATTTATAGAGACTAAGCCATAAAACCTTGCCATACCATGTCCTCATGATCCTCTTTCCCATATATCTGCTATCAGGGATAATATTTGCATAGATATGCCATGGAGCGCTCGAGGCAGCTTTTATTTTCAGTCTGATGTCCTTGCTCTGTAGGGAGCTCTGTGTGGCAAAATACTCTGAATATCCCTGACAGACTTCCAGGTCTGTTGTTCAACAAGAATCACAGAATCCCAGACTATTCTGAGTTGGGAGGGACCCACAAGGATCATCGAGTCCAACTCTTAAGTCAATGGCCCACACAGGGGATTGAACCCATGAGCTTGGCATTATGACAACCAAGTTTTAACCAACTGAGCTGATCTCAGTGGCAAGTGTCTACTCAGAGCTTGATTTCTGGCTAGAAAATTAACCCTGTGGCACATCTGGGAGTGCTGGCCAGGAAATGCCACCAGGATGGGCTCCAGCATGGCAGAACATTCCAAGTCCTTTGTATTTGCATGGAAGGTGATTGAAGGAAAACACTGCCTGGAGTTGAAGGGAGAGCATCCAAAAGCTGTGTCTAATCAGCACACCATTTATCTGCTCAGGCAATTACTCCTGAGTGGGCCACAGTGAGAACCTCCATCAGCAGACAAGAAGATTGATTGCAGTGGAGGTATCAGGGAAACGTCACACCAGCATGATGAGAAATGAATCCAAAGCACAACCCAAGCTCCAAGTCTGGGCAGACTTTAGGGAGCACAGATTCCATCCCCACAAAGTGGATGTACTTTTACATAGGGAGCTGAACCAGTTCCTAGGGGATGGTTCGGGTTTGATTGGACCATGATGTTCCTTGACTTGCCAACACCCCCAAGCTGGGTCTCTCCTCGCAAGTGCAGGTTTGTGTCCACTCTCCAAGGCTATTTTGGGAGCTGGTAAGGAGATCAGCCCTTTATGATGGCGTGAAAACATGAGTGAAGCATGCTGCTCCTGTAATTAATTATTAATAAACTAATTGCCTGTTGAACTTGGGCACATCACCACAATGATGTGATTAGTTTTCTTCTTATATCTTATCTGGCTTGTCTGCCAATGTTTTAGATACCTCTGTTTGGATTTGAAGTGTATTTTTTTTGCCATTTCAGAACAGCTGTGATTGTAGAATCCCAGAATGGTTTGAGTTGGAAGGGACCTTAAAGACCATCTTGTTCCAACCCCCTGCCATGGGAAGACACCTTCCACTAGCCCAGGTTGCTCCAAGCCCCATCCAACCTGGCCTTGAACACTTCCAGGCATTCTATGGGCAGCCACAGTTTCTCTGGGCAACATGTGCCAGGGCCTGCCCACCCTCATAGGAAAGAATTTCTTCCTAATATCAAATCTAAACCTGCCTTTTTTCAGTTTAAAGCCATTCCCCCTTGTCCCATCACTGCATCCCCTTGTCTCAAGTCCCTCTCCATATCTCTTGGAGATCCTTCAGACACTGAAAGGGGCTCTGAGGTCTCCAAGGAGCTTTCTCTTCTCCAGCTCTCCCAGTCTGTCTCCAGAGCAGAGCAGCTCCAGCCCTTGGAGCATCTCTGTGGTCTCCTCTGGACTTGCTGCAGAAGTTTCACATCCTTCCTATGCTGGAGTCCCCAAAGTTGGATGCAGCACTGCAGGTGGAGTCTCATGAGAGTGGAGAAGAGAGGGAGAATCCCCTCCCTCAGCTTGCTGGGCGCTCTTGATGCAGCCCCAGAATACATCTGGCATTCTGGGCTATGAATGTCCATTTCTGAGATTGCCACCAACACCCCCAAATCCTGCTCAGGGCTGCTCTCAGTCCATTCGACAACTGACTCGTGGTTGTGAGCAGAGGAAACCACCTGCAAAGCCCCCACATATCCTCTAATAGCAAACTAATTTCAGGCTGAAACACCTTTGGTTGTGGATGTGTCCAAAGCCACAGGTCCTGTAGCTGTGCAGAATCATTTACTACATGTGGAGATTTATGAGAGTCACGTTTAATTCACATCCATCTCCAGTGAAGCCATTGGAATCGTGAGGGGGATGAATCTCGCTCAGAAATGGAATCAGTTTTGAAACTACATCCAGTTTTTCATCAAACCCCCTGTAAAATCAATCTTCCACTTCAGAATGTAGCCCTAAGGCTTGAAACTGCCTGAAATTACCAAAATGCAGAAAGAATGTTTAATTACATGCTCATTTGGGAGGAGGAATGTAAGGCTGTGTCCCTAGATTCATTTTTCAGACTAATTTAGTAGTCTTTGTATTGAACGTTCTCTTCTGATGCTGGACTTGAAAAAAAAAATCCCCACCATATAAATTGGCCTCCTGAAGAACCCCCATTTCAATTATAGCTGTCTAAGTAAAATTTAAATAAGTTGTTACTATACTGGATAAAATCATGGTCTCTCTGGTCCCTTGGGCTGTCTTTGACAGTGACAAGGATGTGACAGACCTTTCAAGTTACTGGAAAACTGATGCAAGGTCTACACTGGGCTGTGTCATGGAGAGGGTCAAATGTTCTTGTCATGAGTGGACTCTTTGTGTGTGGTCACACCATGGATGTTTTCTCAGGTCTGACAGTAAAAATAAAACCCATAACAGCAGGTTTGCTATTGAGGAATGAGATTTGCAATGTCAGAAGGAATTTAAAAAGTGTGTCTCGTGATTAAAGCATAAAATTGGACAGGTCTGGTTTGGTTGTAATAGAAGGAGTCATGAAGTTGTCAGCTCTGGGATAATTTAACCACATGGATAATTTCTTCCTAATCCACATTTCTTGGTTGATTTCTCTCTGAAACAGAGAATGTAAACCCTTTCCCCCAAACCCTGCAGTATTTTCAAACCATAGTATTTAACTCTGCACATGTTTTTTAAAATCTTGGCTGGCTTTGGTTTCTTGCAGAAGTTGGTTATGTTCCCTGACTGTGTGGGAAAGGAGTCCCTCAAATCAGCTCCTATTTCAGTGATTTTCATGGCTTTAAAGGCCAGATGGGATCATTAGCTCATCCACCTTGATCTTTTGCACAGTGTGTGGGATGGATTCACCTCACAGTTATTTAAAGAATGAAGTTAGAGATCAACTACCTGTGCTAAAATGAGCTGTTTTCTCTCTGCTCCTTTTGCAGTCAGCGTAGAAGGATTATTCCCTTCACAGGGTAATTCATTCTTCCCTATGATAAATTTGAGTCTGGGATGCATAAATTACTGGGACTGTGGACTTCTCACAACGAGTTCATTAGGCAATTTTTAGCTGAGGAACAGCTCCATGGAATGGGATCACTTTGTGCCTGAGAGTGTCTCGAAATGGAGAATCCACATCTTTTCTTTCTTGCGCTGCTGATTTTTCACCCTTATTATTCAAAACCAAACTGCAAAGGTATTATTGACAGAACTGACACTGACTATAAAGGAAACCTCCTGTAAGAGTTCGAGGGGAAGATACTCACCTTCCAGGATGATGAATCCATCACCTTTCCCTGTTCCTGTGTCCCAAAAGACTGAGCAAACAGCAGAAGATCTTCAGAGTTTGGTGATAGCAATGACTGTTGACAGGGAGAGATTTGTGCAGGAGGCAGAGGGAGGGCAGGGAACAAGGAGATGGATGTGGAGGGATGTGATAGATGGATAAAAAATGAGTGTTGAGAAAATGGGCCTTCAGAGAAATCAGGCTCCAGTGGGCTGACCACAGCTGGACACCAAAGCCACTCCATCACTGCCCTCCTCAGCTGGACAAGAGAATGAAAATATATCTTTTGGGTTAAGATATGGGCAGGGAGAGATCACTCACCAGTTCCCATCATGGGCAAAGCAGCCTTGACTTGGGGAAAAAAAGAATAATGTGATTTATTACCTATAAAAACAAAGTAGGGTAATGAGAAATGAAAATGAAATCATAAAACACCTTCCCCCCACCCCTCCCTTCTTCCCAGGCTCAGCCTCAGTTCTGAATTCTCTATCTCCTCCTTTCCATCAGCACAGGGGAACAGGGTTGTGGCCAGTTCATCCCACATTGTCTCTGCCTTCCTTCCTCCTCAGAGGGAGGACTCCTCCTGCTCTTCCCCTTCTCCACTGTGGGGTCCTTCCCATGGGAGACAGTCTTCCATGAACTTCTCCCAGGGCAGTCCTTCCCAAAATGTTCCCACTGTGGGTGCCTCCCATGGGGTGCAGTCCTTCAGCCACCACATAAAGCCTGATTTATTATGGTGGTTGGATTCTTGTAGCCCCATTGATGCTGTGTGCTGAAGGAATCTGCAACGATATGGTGCTTCTGCCTGGTCTAGGAGTCTCAATCCATTAACCCAGGAGAAGTGTGTGCTCAATGCTAAGCCCGACCATGTGGTCTCTGAGAGCCCAAGGAAGGACACACAGGACCCACAGGTCAGGGCAGGAACAAAGAGGAGGTTTATTCAAGGGAACAGGTTTATAAAGGACTTGGAGAGATAAAAATGCTCCAATAACGGACAAGGGGGAAGTCTGGCTTCAGGCCAATAAGAGTAAGGGGATTTACACTGAATGGGAGAGAGTTCCAGATAACACGAGGTCACTATCTGTGTCCCAGCCCCCTGGCCTGGCAGGGGACTTCTGGGAAGAAGACAGTGACACTGCAGTTTTACATTCAGTACATTCAAACCACACTAAAAACATCAGTTGTTAAGGCATTCTCAGTGGATGGCTGCTTTTCTTCATCAGCCCATTTCTGGCATGACATCCTCCAAGCCATGTATTGAGAGTGCATTGCTACAATTTATGGTTTGGAGGGAGAGCACAAACCTGCAGGTGGCATTTATGGATGGCCACGTGCCACTGAAAATCACTGGATAACAGGATACATGTGCTGCAGTGTCAGAGAGAACAAAGAGCTCCTGCTTCACATTCAGACTAATAACAGGGACAGGGGACAGACCGACAACAAGGCAGCAGGATCTGTGCTTTCACTGGCAGCTCCTTCTGAAAAACACAGGAATGGTGGTGCTTGAGACAGACCTGCCTGATATTCTTCTCTGTAGCATTACCTGAGCATATTACAGTGGGAATGAAGGCTTTTTGTGACACCTTTTAGGCTTAGGAAATACCTCCATGGACAGGGAACAGCCATGGAAAAGGGAAGGAAGGAATGCACTTACATGTCCTGATACAGATTCATTCAGACACCACATCTAACTCTTTGCATTGACTACACAGTGAAATGCAAATGGAAATCCAAAACTTTGAGTCATGTGCTTTGCTCTGTGGATCAGAAAGGCTGTGGGATTTGTGATTAGGATGTTGAGTACCTGCAGCAGATGGTCTGATTTGTCTGTGAGGATTTGTCTGTAAGGATTTGTCTGAAATACTGCAAGCAGTTTGTAAAGGACCTTGCCTTTAAATCCTGGTCCTTAGCCCTAATCAGTGGCGCAAGATGACTTTTTGGATATGGAATAAGATATAATACCCAGTCCAGCCTGACAAGTCCTACATGTATCAGTTTCCTCTGATGTTGATACACCTCTGGCTGTACCTGAGCAGCTGCCCTCAGTGTTCTGGTGGATGTCACACTGAACCATCTGTTTGTTCCAGCTGAGATTAAGGCAAAGCCCACCTGAGCGTCAGAGGGTCAGCATGGCCTGCAGATGGGTCAGGCTGCTGCCTTTCTCCTGTTCAGCACTGGTGAGGTCACTCCTTACACCCTGGGGACCGTTCTGCTCTCCCCATCCCTTTCAGCTCATGAGAGATGTGAAGAAAACAAAAGTGATGGAGAAAAGAGCTGCCAAAATGGTCAGGAGCCCAGAGCTAAGGGACACAACACAACATCCTGGCCCCCTTCAGCAGGGCAGCTGCCAGCCAGGAGGGTCCCAGTCTGTACTGATCCATGGGAGTTTCATATGGGAGTGTGTCATATGGACACACTCTCAGGGAATAAAAAAAATAAAGAAATTGGAGGTTATATTCCAAATCATTTAGTGTTGGTTGAATGGTTATATTGAGTTACAGGAGTCATACCCAGCACCCTTAGAGTGTGGAGTGATGAGCTCTGTCCAGGTTAAAGAAACGTTTCTCAGGCCTGGGCTTGGCTGACACGGAGAAGAAATAGATGAAATCACTTTTTGAGGCTCCTTCTAGGTTTGTTTGTGTGATGCTGCATCCTGAGCACTTCTTGCCTTGGCACTTTTGATTCAGCCTGGCTGTACAGGCAGCAATCCTGAAGCTGTCACAGCATGTACTATTGATTTTTTCCACTACAGTGAATACAACTGGAACATGAAGATTCATTAAAAGCCACCGTTTATGCCTCTGGACTCGACATGTTTTCAAAATGAGGCTCTACAACCTCATTAGTGGCTCGTTCTCATTCATGGATTCACCTGTCGAGTGACAAGGAGAGAAACATGAGCAGAGAACTGATGCCCAGCACTGGTGTGGGATTCCTGGAGAATTCTGCATTTGTTCCATCATGCTGGGATGCCAGTTTGACCCAGGCAAATTCAGTAAGTGTAGTGAAGCTCTAAAGTGGAAGTATTAGTGGGTCAAACACTGAGGAAGGAGGTTAAAGGTACAGGATTCCTTCAGTCCCTTCCTTAGAAGTACAGCCGCAGGCTTTGTATCATACCTCATATGCTCTGACTCAGACAGAAAAAGGAACATATTCTGATTATTTGTAACAGTTTTTTGGGCTCCTATGATCCTTTAAATAACTTCCCATGAATTTTCCAAAAGGTAGTCACAAAGAGATTTTTTTTATTCCTTTTAAAAGAATGTATTTGCTTCTGGATACATGAGTAATCCTCTCTGATGTTGTCTGTCTTAAATCTCTTTTAGCACTGAAAATGACAAAAAGGTAAATTAAATGTATCCATTTAGAGGTCTTTCATTGGCAGCCAGTGTCAATGGTTCCAGTGAGAAACTCTGGGAAGAGTTTAACCAAAAGGAATTGCTAAAAGGTTTATAGAGAGAAGTCATGTCTTTATTTAAATGCCTCTTTTTACCTAGTTTTTTCCTGGACAGTGGCTTTAGGAAGTTGTTAAGTAATTCCCATGTCCCTGCTCTCACAGGGATGAATCTCCCTCTCTTCCCTGTTCTGTGCATTGTTATATGCCTGTGGTGGAATGTGCTCTCAGCACACTCTTCCAAGGATGAGGGTTTAATGTTTTGGTGGAAAATGTTCAAATGTGACTAAAGGAGCACAAAGCCAGGGGTGGGTTATGCTCCCAAGCCATCAGGAGCACGTGGGAGAAGACTCCTCTGCACAGCTGGATGTACACATGGATACCCACACACCTTCATGGGAGGGTTGGGATAACAACAGTGCTGACAGTGGGGAAGACAAATTTGGAAACAGCATCAAGACAGGATTCATTCCACACAGCTCTAGACAGCAGTGTCTGACTTGGTCTCCCTTGGGACACCTTAGGCTGTGCTTCAATTAATGCTGAGACAAGGCAGATGAGTCACACTCTGGTAATGGTATGAAGGATTTATCCTGATGTTGTTTGGAAGGAGAAGTGAGTGAGACATTCAGCCTGAACAATTTCTGGGGTAGAACCACAGTGAAAAGAGCTGAGTGGTTTCACTTTCGACAACCTGTGAGGTTTTCAGCAGTGCCCACCACGCTGTGTGTTTGAGGGTGGGCACTGCAGGGCTGTGCCTGCACAGGGAGCTCCTGTGTGTGGAGAACAGATATGGGACAGGATGAAGGCAACAGCTGCAGGACAGATGCAGCAGGTGCAGAATGTGGCCTTGTTCTGCCCATGGTGTGAAAAGGGCAAGCAGCAGCCTTTCATCTTTCTTGTGCACTCTGCATCCAGGGGCTGTCCCTGATACCTTGGTGGCACTTATGGACTGCACAGAACACTCTGTTCACATACTCAGGGTGTTCAGGTCATGGAAAGGGCTTAAGCTCAGCTCCTGACCTTCACCCTGAAGTGATTATGAGAGCAAAACATCCGAACTTCACCCTGGAGTGATTTATGAGAGCTCAGCTCCTGACCTTCACCCTGAAGTGATTTATGAGAGCTCATCCACTCCTTTCCACCAGCTCTGCTGGGAAGATAATCCCCAGAGGAGTGACAGAACTGCTTGAACCCCAGGTTAGAGCATGGCTGAACTGGCAACTCAGCTCTTCCCATCTGCAGAACGTTGCTGATGCTCCTTTTATTTGCAAAATATTTTGTGCTGCCCAGAGGAAAGCACAGGGTGGGAGCTCATGAGGATGCTGACCAGGGGGAGTGTTTTACAGACACATATTATTAATACCAGTGGGGAGGGCTGGCTTGCTGCAGGCTGGAGTTGGAGATGCTGTTTGAGGTCCGTGCCAGCTCCCCTCTGGGAAGGAGAAGGAGGACAATGCACATCTGTGAGTGTCATCTTTACATAGAAAAGGCTCCAAGAAGAGAAGTCCACAGGGTGGAAGGAGGAACTTCCAGCAGGAAAAAAAAATCAAATTCTCAACTAGTTGAAAGGGAAAGCAATCTGCTTAATTACCACTTGGAGAAATGTATATATAACAACAATCAGAACTGGGCTGCCCAGAATAGAGGTGCTTTGTGTCAGCTCCAGTGTGTTCTCATCTGGAATGGATGTTCAACCACCTCCAAAACACCCAGGCAATGTAACTGCAGGGACACAATATCAGTGGGCCTTCATAGAGAGCTGGTCATGGAAAGGACTGCCCTGGAGAGGGAAGCTCAGGGCTCAGCTGAAGATATTCAGCAGATGGGCAGGATTACTGTAAACCTTGTCCAAAATAACACATATTTTATTCTGCTATAAGCAGAGGCCAAAGCAGAGTCATCAGCCTGAAAGTGTAATTATGAAAGTAATATTATGAAAATGGAAGAGGGAAGAGGTGAGAAAAGCTGGAGAACTGTTGGGTTAGAGATTTGGCATCACAGGAGAGAACCATTGCTCTATTTGCTGAAAAAGCTAAAAACCTTGAGGTTCTCCCTGGTAGAACATTCATTCAGGCAAGACAACCATAGGATAGAATCCTGGAATGGTTTAGAATGGAAGGGGCCTTAAAGATTATCCAGTTCCAATTCCCTGACAAGGACAGGGACACTTTCCACCAGCCCAGGTTGTTCCAAGCCCTGTCCGATCTGGCCTTGGACACTTCCAGAGATGGAGCAGCCACAGCTTCTCTGGGAAACCTGTGCCAGGGCCTGCCCACTCTCACAGGGAAGGATTTCTTCCTACATCTAATCTAACCTGCATTTTTCTTGGTATTCTGATTGGGCTCTTTTTGCAGTCATCTGGGTTGACTCATAAAATCTAAAGGTGCATATGTTGGCTGGTGTTTCTAAAGGGTTATAAGAAACACCATTCCCATCAAAATTAGTCACTTAATGCTGCAAACATTAATTTGGGATGAGATTCTTGGGCTTTAGGAAGTCAGAGCAGACCCTGAATTGTTTAGCTTGGAGAAGAGGAGGCTGAGAGGTGACCTCAGCACTGTCTAGAACTCCCTGAAGGAAAGTTGGGGCCAGCTGGGGGTTGGTCTCTTCTCCCAGGCACTCAGCAATAGGACAAGGGGACACGGGCTCAAGCTCTGCCAGGGGAAATTTTTAAGGTGAGCTTGGCCATGGCACTGAGTGCCATGATCTGGTGAAGGGACTGAAGTTGGCCCAAGGGTTGGACTTGATGATCTTGGAGGTCTTTTCCAATCCAATCCATTCTGTCATTCTATGATTCTATGGTCTACTGGGACTGTTACAGGATGTTGAGTACATGGAGCAA
This sequence comes from Sakesphorus luctuosus, assembly GCA_013396695.1. NCBI lineage: Eukaryota > Metazoa > Chordata > Aves > Passeriformes > Thamnophilidae > Sakesphorus > Sakesphorus luctuosus. The sequence continues at coordinate 60,773 of VWZD01003149.1, forward strand.
GAAACCTCATGTTTATACTCTTAGTCTTCTCTTCTTCTTAGAGCTGAAGCTTTTTGGCCTAAAAACTGCTTCAAGCTTTAAATTTTTTAACGACTTTGGCTTTACATGTGCTGAAATGCAGTGAGGTTGGACATGAGCCACATTACATATCATTTTGTCTAACACCGGGCATAACCTACAGTAGACCTTAATGCCACTCAGGAGGAGGATTACATCAAATTTAGAGGCAGAGACACTATTTTATTTGCCTCCTGAAACCAGATGGGAGAAAGGAATCATCCACTAAGAAGGTGAGAAACTCTGAAAGGGCATGTGGACACTGTGGATGGGGAGACTGAAGTGATGTATTAAACCCAGCAAGCTCCACCGTAGTTTTAACATGCAACACACTTGTGCCTCTTCATTATGGCAGGGATATTTTTGGATTATAATGCCCAGCTATGAAAGGTCTGTATTTATTGTAAAGAAATCTGAGGAGGGCATCAGCCCCTGGGGGGAAAAACAGTGGGGCATAAGCTGCATGAAAGCTTTACTACCCTACAACAGCTTTTCTCATCATATTTTATGTATTTAAAAAACTTTGCAACCCCAAAATAAACAGGGATTGGAGGAAATGTGTAAACAGAAATGCAGGACAGAGTGCAAAAATGGTTAGTGCTCCAAGGGCGGCAAACCTGGAAAAGAGAGAGGGAACATTGGTTAATGGTTATCTCCTGGGAAAAGGTCAGCACGGGGAGCTTGAAAGGCTGGATGTTTTCCCTGGGTTTTAATGTTTGGAGTGTGAGATTCAGGTTGTTGGATTGGCCTCAAAGCTGATCTAAATCAATAGCTTTGGAAAGTGAGCTGTGAAATCTCAGCTTATCCAAGCTCCTTCCAGCTGCACTTCTCCAGAATCATAGAAACACAGAATCATAGAATGGATTGGGTTGGAAAAGACCTCCCAGATCATCAAGTCCAACCCTTGGGCCAACTCCACTCCCTTTACCAGATCATGGCACTCAGTGCCACGGCCAATCTGTGTTTAAAAATCTCCAGGGATGGGGAATCCACCCCCTGTCTGGGCAGCCCATTCCCACGCCTGAGCACTCTCTCTGCAAAGAATTTTTTTCTGCTCTCCAACTTCAATTTCCCCTGGCAGAGCTTGAGCCCGTGCCCCCTTGTCCTATTGCTGAGTGCCTGGGAGAAGAGACCAACCCCCACCTGGCCACAACTTCCCTGATGTGGCACTTCCAGACAGTGCTGAGGTCACCTCTCAGCCTCCTCTTCTCCAGCACAAACACCCCCAGCTCCCTCAGCCTCTCCCCACAGCACTTGTGCTCCACTCCCTTCTCCAGCCTCCTTGCTCTTCTCTGGCCCCGCTCCAGCCCCTCAATCTCTTGCCTCAACTCAGGGGCCCAGAACTCAACACAACACTCAAGGTGTGGCCTCCCCAAGGCAGAGTCCAGGGGAAGGCTCACTGCCCTGGGCCTGCTGGCCACGTTACTTTGGATCCAGGCCAGGATGCCATTGGCCTTCTTGGCCACCTGGCCACACTCTTGGCTCCTCTTGAGCTTCCTGTCCCTCAGTCCCCCCAGGTCCCTTTCTGCCTGCTGAACCCAGTCAGCATCCAGCCCATGGAGGAGGTCACAAGGCCCTTCTGGTGTTTAGTCCAACCCACCTTCCTTTTTCTTGCATTTTCTCTGTTTTCTGGGTCTGGCACCAGCTGTTGGGGCGAGCAGAGAGGATGGGGAGGGTGAAGTTATTTTTATGCCCACAGCTGTTCAATCAGATTCTCATTTAGCATCCCAATTCTGTGGGTAACCTCAGTGTAATTAGAAACTTTAGGTAAAATCCAGAAATGCACTTAAAATTTTGGTTATTATTATTCTAGAATTAGCACTGGTTACAAGCACATAATTATGGTTGGTGTGGTACAAACTCATTATGGGATATAATTCTGGCCTACATCATTTGCAATAGAGCTGAAAAATTTCTTTTTGTACAAATCCTGTTCCATAAAGATTTTTTTTCTGTCAATTTAGGCACTGGCAGTGTTTTTTTATCTAGTTCACAATTAAAAATAAACAACAGATATCTTTGAATAATCTTTTCTTAAAATGCTCCACTTCTAATTTGGAAGATGACGTCATAAAAAAAGTATTCTCCATAAAAGCTAAAATGGAAGGGTCATTTTGGATTAATGGTTTGGTTGCTAGAACATTATTTTCCCCCTTTTTATTTCACTAAGAAATTAAATTTTTGAGGGTTTGACCCAAATTATTTCCTCTCCATAATTTCCTTTCCTTTCCTTTCCTTTCCTTTCCTTTCCTTTCCTTTCCTTTCCTTTCCTTTCCTTTCCTTTCCTTTCCTTTCCTTTCCTTTCCTTTCCTTGCCAAAAAAAATCAAAATTCATTTACTCAGTTGGGAACAACACAGACTGTCTCANCTTTCCTTTCCTTTCCTTTCCTTTCCTTTCCTTTCCTTTCCCTGCCAAAAAAAATCAAAATTCATTTACTCAGTTGGGAACAACACAGACTGTCTCAACAAGGGATCTGGCTGGAAAACTCTCAGCAGTTTGAGGAAGAAGACAAGATCCTACTGGTTTTCCAGCCTGTGCTCCATCCACTGGCTCCTCTTCCCTCCTTAAGACTTCTTGCCCACTCTGGTAGTTAAATTTGTGGCTTGAAAACCAGATATATTTCAATTAATGGAATTATTTTTATTTTCCTCCCCATCATTATTTATCTGGAACGACACTATTCTTGGGTGATGCTCTGACAAACCAACTATGATCTGATAACACACCCTCAGTCAAGGAATATTGAGAAGTTGTTTCTCCCCACACTTTAATGTTATATATTTCACCCACCAGACATGCTCATGTACTCACTTCCCACTCTAGTGCTGCTTCATGCAGAAAAAAAACATTAAAAATAGGGAAGCTGAGGAGGTAAAACCAATAAAAATGCTCTTCTGGCTCAGTCCCAAATTCTTCTCTCAGTGTCCTGTCTTCAATATGTCTAAAGCACTTTCCCAGGTTTCCTTGGGATATTTTTCCAGCCTCCCACAGTATTAGACTTGGATATGAAGTGGAGCTTTGGAGAACATCTTGAGGTGCTGTGATTGTGTGTTTTATGGATCTTCCTTTTCTCAATATCTCCAATTGTTTTTTGAACTTGTGCAGCTTTTACTGCCACCTGCTTTGGAGAGTTCCACAGTTCCACATCCCTGGTTTTGGCATCTCCTTCAGTTTGTCTTGAACTGACCCCTTGCTAATTTGATTTAATTACTACACAAGAAAAGCAGAGAGCATTTGCTGCCTTTTATTCTTCTCTGCCCCTGCTCATATCACTCTGAATTTTTAGGTGTCCATCATCCCCTCCTCAGTCATCTCCCTGCCAACCTGTTCATTTGCTCCTCCTTCAGATGCCATCTATCAATGATGGATCATCTCTTTGGTGATGGATCATCCCTTTAGTGATGGATCATCCCTTCAGTGATGGATCATCCCTTCAGTGATGGATCTTCCCAGTAACTTCTCCAGAGTTATTATATTATAAGATCACCAACACCCCACACAGTTTTCAAATGCAAGGACATCACCCAGAGGGTCAGAGCCACACCTTCCATTTTGCCCCTCATAGAATTTCTAAAACTTCCTTTGTTTTTTTTTTTCTGACTGATATTTGCTGCTTAATTTACATTTCCATAAGAGAATTGCCAGCCCAAGACCCCATTTTTCAGGGACAACAGCTGTGTGGGATCTGCCATGATAAAGAAAGGTGTCTCAGTCTTCAAACTGCACATTGACCCTTCTGCTGATGACTTGAAATAAGGGGAAATTACTGCAGATTTAACCAGGTAAGGAGGAGACAGAAAGACAAACAACCTTTCAAATATGACAGAGATGGAGGTAACATCACCTCATTTTCTGAGTTAGAGAATGTCTTTGCATTCCGCAATACCATTCAGGGAGTGTGGAAGTTCAAAGCCATCCTTGAAATCTCCAGCTAGAACTGATGGTAACCTGGACTCATGGAACCAGAAAATGGTTTGGGATGGAAGGGACCTTAAAAACCATCGTGTTCCATCACCTGCCTTGGGCAGGGACACCTTCCACCAGCCCAGGTTGCTCCAAGCCCTGTCCAACCTGGCCTTGGACACTTCCAGGGCTGGGGCAGCCACAGCTTCTCTGGGCAACTGTGCCAGGGCCTGCCCACCCTCACTGGGAAGATTTTCTTCCAAATTTCTAACCTAAATCTGCCCTGTTTTGGTTTGAAGCCATTTCCTCTTTGTTTTACCACTCCAGACCCTTTCCCCGAGTCCCTCTCCAGCTCTCTTGGAGCCGCTTTAGGCACTGGAAGGATCTCTTAGGTCTCCCTGGCGCCTGTATCAAAACTAGCGTGGCNGGCACTCAGCAATAGGACAAGGGGGCACGGGGGGCTCAAGCTCTGCCAGGGCAAATTGAAGTTGGAGAGCAGAAAAAACTTCTTTGCAGAGAGAGTGCTGAGGCATTGGAATGGGCTGCCCAGAGAGGGGGTGGATTCCCCATCCCTGGAGGTTTTTCAAGTGAGCTTGGCCGTGGCACTGAGTGCCATGATCTGGTAAAAGGACTGGAGTTGGCCCAAGGGTTGGACTTGATGATCTTGGAGGTCTTTTCCAACCCAATCCATTCTATGATTCTCTTCTCCAGGTTGAATAACCCCCAGTCTGCCTTCATGGAAGTGGATGCTGGGAATGCATTTGTGTGCCTGCAGGTCCCAGGAGCCCCCAGATTTACAGCAGGACCTGCTGTGCTCCATGATGTGAGACACAGAGCAGAGAGAGCAGCTCTCCCTAAGGAATTTCCCACCATAAGTCACAGTTTGTGCCAGGCTCTGCGTCTGGTGTTCAGTGGGTTCGGGTGGGCAAGTGGGGCATGTGATTTATAACCCTGCCAAGTGCAGGGGGAGCATGGCAATATTTCTGTGCAGGTGGAGGATGCTTTTTTAGGACACCAAAAGGGCTGCAGGGCTAGATATTATCTCTGCATGGAATTGTTTGTCCCTTATGACTTTTCTATACATTTATCACAGTCCAGGTAAGGTGGGGGTGGAAGAAATTTTTCCATAGGTTTTGAAAGGGAAAATCATCATTTAAACTAACAACAAAGTATGTAGACCTTCAGCATAAAAAATAAACATCTCACCCAGTCACCTAAAAAATATAACCCTATTATTCAGTTGAGTCAGTAACAGTCAAATTTTCTTATGTGCTGGTTGAAGAATATGAATTTCAAAATATGTTCTCATTAAAAAGCAGGTCTATTCACAGAGTTCCCACAGCCCCTTTCACAGACTATTCTGAGTTGGAAGGACCCACAAGGATCATCGAGTCCAACTCTTAAGTCAATGGCCCACACAGGGGATTCAACTCATGACCTTGGCATGACCAAGTTTTGATAAAATCTTACACAATGCCCTCAGATTTTTAATTTTTATACATAAACTTCATTGATCTTGAGTACACTGGAAGGCCTAAGAGGCAAAACTCAGATTTTCTGGGATTTCAAAACTTGCTCTGAGTAATGAAAGGCAGCCAAGGCAGATTTCAGTGGAAATCTCCTTTCTTTCTTCCTTCTATGGAGAATTTACAGCTGTCACATGAGGGACAATCTCAGCAAGGACAGCTGTGTGGAGATACTGTGGGTGGCTGCAGAGGGCAGGTGGGCCATATATCCAAGGGGCCAGGGGGTTTACCAAATTCCTGGGCTGGGTGAGGAATCAGAATCCCAGTTTCTGGTTCATTCAGAGCTGGAGCACTAACAGAGAAGGAAGGGCTGAAACCATGAAGTCCATCAGTAAACGCTCAGATTTGAAATCCAGGAGTTAAATCCCAAATTCTGGAAAACTGTTGTTTTCCATTTCATAAAATAAACACTTACATCCCAATTGCAAAACCAACCCAAAGAAAAAAAAATAAAAAACTCCTGGCATGAACTAAAAATACGCACAACCCTCGGCCTTGTGCAACGCTCTTACTACTTTGGTGTCCACACAATCAGGGTTGTTTATATCCCTAAATCCCATCAACAACAGCCAAATGCAAATCAAGGGCTCCTTGGCAAGAGGCTGCAATGTTGGACACACAGGATGACACTGTGCTGGAAAACCCAAGCCTGTTGTGAAACAGAGCCCAGGCTGCAGAGCCAAAGGGACCATCAAACTCACTGGTCTCTGTTCAAGAGAAATGTTCAGGGGGGGTTATTTTCCCCCTGTGTAATGCTCATTTAATGCTCTGCTGGCTTGATGGGCAGCTAATATCCTTAAATCATCACAAGGCAGTGCAGGAATGCTGATTGCTCCAGCCATCTGTTTTTATTAAGCAGATGGATGGTCTGGTGATCTGCTGGGCATTGGGGATGTCCCCTCAGAGGACAGGCTTCAAAGCCTCCAGTCCATCACAGGGAATATGATCTGAAATCCAGCTTGTGGTGGTGGAGACTCCCACTGTGGTGCAGCCTTTGAATCCCACCCAGCAGTGGCGATTTCAGCTCCCTTGGCCATTAATCTGGTCGAGGGAAAACAGTGCTGAAGATTTCAGCTTACACCCAGGGGAGGGAAAAAATGAGCTAAGGGTGGATGGGCACTGGCAGAGCTGCTGGCACCTGGCAACAGCAGAAGAGGGACTGAAGTTCATAATTCCAGAGGATTCACTGTCTCCACAGGGAATCAGGGCTGGAAGAACCAAACAGACACACTGCAGGTCTAAGATTTCAATGGCTCAGTCACTAGGGCAGGTGAAGAAGAGGGAAGATACTCACTTTAATGATGCCAGGATTATTTGAATCCAATATCAAACATGCTAGAAACAGTCTTTCCTTATCCCAGCAATGCCACCAAATTCGATATTCCAATGCAATTATTAAATCCATCATTTCAGCAGAAGGACATTGAAAGTATATTCATAATTTATCCCTCCACCACTGGAGTTTCGAACCTGAGATGGAATAAAGGAGCACTAAGAAACAAGATGAAGAACATTTTGAGCAGCAATACCTGTCAGCTTCAGAGATGAGAGGCTGGAAAAAATAATGTTGATGCTTTAAGAAGTCAGAAACATTACCCACTGTAGCCTAAATCAGGTGGATTAGCTGGAGTAAGAAGATATAATTGGATCTTTGTTATGATTGTTAATTGTATTGCATTTGTTTTGGTCACTTCCAGTCCTTGTTTAGAGAATCTGTGTCAGAGCAAATCACCAGAGCTGAGTAGGTTCTTGATCCTCAAAACTGCCAATTAGACACCCCCTCTCCACTCCAAAATCCAACTCTGTCAGGAAACCTCTAAATTACCTGCAAATACACTCACAGAATGGGTGAACATAAAAAAATCTTGGGACAAAATTCTTTGTACAAACAGGGTCACTTGTCTGAGGCTGTTTCCAGGCTTAATCAGTGGCTTTTACAGGTAAAACTCCAAAATCTACCACTGGACCATTATAGCCCTTTGGTCATTGGGTTGGGGCCAACAAGGACTGGAGTGAGGTGGCCCCAACCCGCAGTTGCACCAAAGTATACTGAATTCTTTATCAAAGCTTTTGCTACTACAGGACATATTGATAAGAAGTGAAAAATGAAGGAAAAAAAAATCAGCATTATCAATCTGACTTATTAAACTGGAAATGAATTTAAGAGGGATTATCCAGATCTTACATTCACAGAAGGTCTCGTATCATCCATCAGTCCAGGATTAAAATGTCAGCCCTGGTTTGAGAGTTACTGAATATCCACAGTGCCCAAGCCACATTATTCTGAAACTTATACATCTTTCTAGCGCATTAAGGAAGAAAAAAAATATTTTCAAGGTTTTCCTGGCTATGAGACTGAATTTGGTGAAATTTCTCTTTGCACAGAAGAAAGCACAGGCTTCAATCATTGCTCTATTTTTGTTTGAAGTTAATTTCTGTAATGTATTTTCATGTGGTAAAGTAATGATGGTTTACATTTGAGTGGAAATTAACTGGAAAAAACATAGTTCATATTACTGACATGCAAGTAAAGGATAAAAATGTTAAAAAGAAATTAAAAAATGAAGGGATTGAGAACAATTTTAACCCACATTCTTGTTTTTTAGCAAACAAAGAAGAGGACAGTGCTGTCACCATTGGCAGAAGATATGGGATGTCTAAGCAGAATCCATCAGCTGTCAAGGAGGAGCAGAGCAAGGAAACATTTGTGACATCCAGAAGATTTAAAGTTTCCTTTCACAAAGATTATTCCATCAGTAAATGCCTACAATAATTCCCCAGATTCTGAATGAGCACTGATGTTAATTACTGATTTTCAAAGCCTTCTGGACATAAAAACCTCTAAGAAAAACCAGCCATGAGTATGAGCCTGTGTTCCACTCGAGTTGAGACATCCACACATGGTGTGGAATCATTTTCAGGAATGATGGCAAATCTATGACCAGGAAAACACAAGGAATTGAACTCCAAAGGAAAGGAAACAGGAGATTCCCACCCTAAAATCATCAGAGTAATTTGCAGTGGGAGGACTCACAGGATTACTGAGAAGGGAATAGAAATTATAGAGTGTCTCAGTTTGAGGGGAAAAACCAAAATGTTTACCCACAAGCGGAGGAAGGGGTTTCCTCCACAATAATCATGTCACTCTTTATCAAATTTAAGAAAAGGAACTTTAATCAGAAAATGGATACAAGAAGGATAACTGTTCTGGGCAGATAGATAGATAGATAGATAGATAGATAGATAGATAGATAGATGTAGGTATAGATATAACTGTAAACAGACCAGAGCAAACTGCTTCCCCAACACCTCAAGGGAAAAAACAACAACCCAAACCGTCAGGTTTCCTCCTGGAGGAAAGTTATACTTGGGCAGTATCTGTGTCACAGCCCGACTGGCTGCAGGGTGAGCTCCCAGTCCCTCTCCAGCGAGACAGATGAATGGCGAGCACCCAGATGAATTCTGTCTCTCCCTCTGTGTCTCTTGTCCCAAACGAAGAAGGAAAACTGGAAGCGGAGAACCGCCGCGTGTCCTGGAAAGCAGCTCCGACTTCTCTCTGCCAGGTCGCTGCCCCAGCCGGGGCGGGCAGGCTGTGACGCTGCAGGTGGCGGTGAGACTGGAGCAGAGACTGGGATGCCAAATGCAGAAACTAGGAGAACAGCCGTGGCAAGGAGAAAAGAACCAGCTCACCAAGAAGCAGAAGCAGCAGCAGGAGCAGCAGGAGCAGCCCGGAGCAGCCAGGAGAAAAAAAACCTTCTCTCCTCAGCAGCACACACACCTCCCCCTCCTGAGCTCAGCCAAGCTAAAAAAAGAAATGTCCCCCAAACCCAAAAGAGACAGCCTGCCCCCCACCCAAGCAATCAAGAAGAAGAAGAAGGTAGCAGTTAACTACTTTGTTTTGTTAACTAATGGCATGGACAGTTAGTGGCAGGGGACAGAATTTACATAATAATTCCAAACTACAACATACAGGAAATAAAAAAAGTATTGTAAGGACATCACCAGGTCTGTGGCAGAAGACCAGGATTGTCTGGGACTGAAATGGCATTTTGAGACACAAGAAAATCTCTGGGCCCCAGTTCGAACTGCTGGCTCAATAAATAAACCCAGTGCAGAAAGAGTTGCATAAAAATAATCTGGCAGGGGAAAAAACCCCAAAAGCTCAATTGCAGCCTAAGATGAGTTCCTTAGGGCTGGAATGTAAGACACCACAGAAGATTGTGCCACAAATATTTGGAAATTCCCAAAGGAAAGCAGTAAAACCCTTCTGTCAGAACACCTACCGAAAATATTACCTCTCCACAGCCACCTGAATTCATTGGAGTGAGGTATTTTCATTTGTGCCTTCGAATTCAGTGGAATGTCCTAAAATAACCTGATAATTGTGGTTATTTTCTCAAGGGTTGCACAGTGAAGTGCCTTGAAAATTCATTACTGAGGAGCCTTCAATGGCCTTGCCATGAAAATGTGGTCTTTTTTCAAAGAGGTCAGTTCAAAGGGGGAAAAATATTCAGAATATTTTCTTTCTAAATAAATTGAAACAAATTCACACAAATTCACATGGAACCAGAGGCCACTCCTCATCACTCACAGTGTTCCAGCTTGACATTTTTGACCATATCCCACTGTAGTACTTGAAACAGCAGGAAAAAGCATGAAGTTAAACTGGGAGAAATGTCTGAAAATGGTTATGTTTATATAATTGTTAGTGCAACAGTAGCTGATTTAATAGCTGTTGGTTTTGGTTTAAAAAGTGTATTTAAATTACACAAAATAATATTAATATATTCTAGATGAAACAACGTTTTATCATGGTTTGATCCAAAGAATTTGGGGTGACCAGAGAAGCCTGTGGAAGGAAGAGGGCTGCCTCTCTCACTGTGCTTTTTATTCCAACATTCCTTATATTTTTGCCTCTTGCTCTTTTCCTTTTGGGTGTGAGGAGTGGGGTTTGTTAATAAATAAAATAAAAAAATAGCTGTGGTAATCTTGAATTGTACAATGTATAATGTAGCAGTTTTTAGGTACTAATCACAGACTCACAGACTCACAGACTATTCTGAGTTGGAAGGGACCCACAAGGATCATCGAGTCCAACTCTTAAGTCAATGGCCCACACAGAGGATTGAACCCATGACCTTGGCATTATTACAACCAAGTTTTAACCAACTGATCAAAACACCTTCACAAAAGTAAATAAACAAACTGATCCCCCTGGAACATCACTAAGTTGTGATGAAGGAATGTTTGATTTCTGATGCCCACTTCAATCTTTATAAGGTCTGTACCCACCTTACACTTTATATATTTGGTTATTTGCCAGCTGGTTGGCATCTGTTACACTTAACAGGATTTAAGAATTAATTACCTTGGGAAGAGCTCAAAGATCCTCAGCTGGACTGAGGTGACCACATGAGCTCCCACTAAGAGCTGAGATGGGTATTTTTCTTTTTTTTTGAGATCTTCTATTTGGTGTTTATAGAAAGGCAGAAGTTCAAACAAACATGCACAAATTTCTGTACTGCAGAAGTTTCAGAAAGTTGGGACCACTTGCACCATAAATCTGTGAAATAAGTCTGGAGATCAGTGAATCACGCAGATGCCTTTGAGTCATGTTGAATTCTAGTTTTGAATAAGTTCATAGAATCATAGAATGGATTGGGTTGGAAAAGACCTCCGAGATCATCAAGTCCAACCCTTGGGCCAACTCCACTCCCTTTACCAGATCATGGCACTCAGTGCCACGGCCAAGCTCACTTGAAAAACCTCCAGGGATGGGGAATCCACCCCCTCTCTGGGCAGCCCATTCCAATGCCTCAGCACTCTCTCTAGAAAGAATATTTTTCACATCTCCAGCTTCAATTCGCCCTGGCAGAGCTTGAGCCCCCCGTGCCCCCTTGTCCTATTGCTGAGTGCCTGGGAGAAGAGACCAACCCCCACCTGGCCACAACTTCCCTTCAGGCACTTCCAGACAGTGCTGAGGTCACCTCTCAGCCTCCTCTTCTCCAGCACAAACACCCCCAGCTCCCTCAGCCTCTCCCCACAGCACTTGTGCTCCACTCCCTTCTCCAGCCTCGTTGCTCTTCTCTGGCCCCGCTCCAGCCCCTCAATCTCTTGCCTCAACTCAGGGGCCCAGAACTCAACACAACACTCAAGGTGTGGCCTCCCCAAGGCAGAGGCCAGGGGAAGGCTCACTGCCCTGGGCCTGCTGGCCACGCTACTTTGGATCCAGGCCAGGATCCCATTGGCCTTCTTGGCCACCTGGCCACACTCTTGGCTCCTCTTGAGCTTCCTGTCCCTCAGTCCCCCCAGGTCCCTTTCTGCCTGGCTGCTCTCCAGCCACTCTGTGCCCAGCCTGGAGCGCTGCAGGGCTTGGGGTGGCCAAAGGGCAGGACCTGGCACTTGGCCTTGTTGAACTTCATCCCATTGGAATCAGCATCTCATTTCTTAACTAGCAGGGTAAATTATTAGACTAATTGGTGGTATTTTGTGCTCATTTATCCTAATGATCTGCTCTGTTGCAACCAATCCATGCACTCAGGCAGCCAAACTGGGGTGCCTGAAATAATCAGATCAAAGCAGAGGACCAGAAACAAAGTCAAAGGGAAAGGGAAGGAAGGGAGTGAGTGATTTTAACATCAGTTGAACATTACTATTTATCCAAATTGCAATATGAGTGTCGGGGGCTTTGCACTGTCTGTAGGAAGACACGACCCAGCTGAGTCCCAGGGTGGCACTTGATGTTGAGAAAAGCAGAGAAGAACATTAATTAGAGGAGATCTTCCTGAAAGAAGATTTCCTTGTGTTTATTCACAGTGTAGAGGCTTAGGGGAGGAATCTGCAGCAGATCTTGAATTAAACTATTTTTAAAGGGAAAGTGCTGGAATTCATTATTGTCAGGTGTTTTCCTTTTTCAAAGAGATCAAATCAAAGGGGGAAAGATATTCAGAATCCTTCATCTTTAAACAAATCCACAGGTATCCTGTAACTATTTATTCTTAGTGAGACAATAAAGTAGTAAGGGGGGGGAATGTCTGTTTTGTCAAGAGGCAGAGGAGGAAAAAAGCTTAATTTTGGGACTTGCATCTGATTTTGAATGGAGAGGAATTATCTTCATATAACTTTATTAAAACAGCTGCACCACTGCCAGTCAGTTTGTTGTAAAACAAAATAAAGAAACACTTATTTTGGAGGCAATATTTGACTGACCTATTGAGACATCCTGTTTAGCAACAAATCAGTTCTGTTCCTCCCTGGTGTGGTTACAGTGACTCTCCCACTCACAGAGAATGGACAGGATGCTGGTGTGGAAAAAGCCCTTTATATCTGAGTGCTTGTGAAGAAAATGTAATAATGTTAATAAGAATAACCAGAAATGTGCTGAAAACCTTTTTGTCAGTGGCAGAGAAGGAGCCAGAGGTCCCGATGGAGTCAGACCCAGCACCATGGACAGCGCTGGTATTTATTCCACATTTTTAGAACTGGGAAATCTGGGTGGCAATTAGACATTTCAGTTGTGACATAAGTATCTCCTTGCTAGGAAAGGAAATATAATCCCTGTTGTGCACAAGATTAAAAAGGCATAAAAAGGGCTGCCTATTTCAAAAAGCAAATTATAATAGGGCATAATTAGTCAGTATCACACAGGAAAATTAGAAAAGTATGATTTCATATCCTTTATCCCCTAAGTTACACCATTTTTGCCTTACTTTGTTGCTCTTATGTTCTGAGCAATGTCAGGAAAGAGAGTTTTGATGCAGTTCTTGGGCTGCTGTTCCCATCATCACTTCATTAAGTTGCAAGGTCATAACAGGGGAGCAAAGCTAATCAGATGAGCAAACTCAGGTGACTTGACAACTGCCAACCGAATTGTTTCATTATTTTGATTAGCAAAAGCCTCAGGAGTCATCAAGTATTTACAGAGAGAAGGAGCAAATGCCATTGTCACCTGCTTATCTTCAGAACTGCCTGTTCCCATCTTGACTGCGAGACTTACATGGGAGTTTTTCCCCCCCTCATGATTAACAAATCATCAATTTGCTTAGCTTTAATGTCTACATAACATTTTGCTAAGGAACAATGGCAAGCACCTGGAGGTGTCTGCCCACTGGTGTTTTCTGAAGAGAGCAACGATGTCTGTACCTTTGCAGATAACCAGGATGAGTCCCTCACCTTCAGTCCAGTGGGGTTTGAGGGGCTTTATTAGTGTGCTGGTTTAAAGGTAAACCAGCAGGAGAAGTGAACCCAGCTCAGGAGAGATTACAAGTCAGAGGTACAATTTAATAAAAATATTACAATAAATACAATGACACAAAGAGTAATTGCTTTTAACCTACAAAACCGAGTGGTATAACACAGCCCCCTGGGGCATAAACACAATGGGGTTTGGTGGCCCCTGTGCTGAGCCCCACGTGGTTCCCCCAAGTCCAAAGGAGAAGGAAGGGACAAACCTGTTGGTGCAGATGATGTCACAGTCTGGTGGAGAGTGGTGGTTACAGTCCTGTCGAGGTTCTGCTCCTCCTCTGGATCCGATGAGTGGTTCCCCAAGTCCCCAAACCCCCAAGATTCTATCTCCTCAGGTCCAGGTGGGAGCCCCCAGTGCCTCCCCCAGGGCAGGGAGTTCCACACTGGGGGATCTGACTCTGGGAGTCAGGGGGATTTTGGAATGGTTGCTGGCCCATGAGCAGAGCTGAGCCCTCAGGTGGGTGTGGAGGTGCCAAGGAGTCCCTGGAGGGGAGTTCTCCCAGCTCCTCTGCCAGGCTTCTTTCCCAGCCAGCTGCCAGGCTGAGGGCTCAGCTGTGCCCTGGGCAGCAGCTGCAAAAGGTCCGTTGTTAGCAGTTGCTGGGAAATGAATGGAGGGTGGAGAATGCACAGCTTTGGTCACACCCACACAGGGATAAACTGGTCCCACCTGCTGAATTTGTACAATTAGTCATAATGTACCCAAACTCTTTACAGAGATTTTCATGTACAAATTCCCTTCTCTCAGTGTTAATTACCTTCATTATGGGGTGATTGGTCTAAATAAATTTAGGTTATTTAGGATGATGTAATTTAGGTTTGCCAAGTGATAAAGTTTCCTTATTACTGCCAAGTTTATTGCCTTTGCATTTTCTCCTGATATTTTAGGTGAAAAAGAGTGAATTTGAGAGATTGCTCTGGCAGCTTTCACAGGTGATTACACTCCCAACACTTCATGAGTCACCAGAGATTGCCTTTTAGCCCATGGCAGACACTAAATAAAATGCTGTGCCTCTAAATGCCCATAACCTCTGCAAGGAATTGGGAGGGAGAGGGTAACCAGTGCTGCTGACATGCCTGACAGAAGAATAGGAGGTGGATAGACATTCCCACCTGGCAGGGACAGGTTCCCCATGGATATTCCCAGATGGCTCAGACCTCCCCTGCACCTTTCCAGCACCCTTAGGCTGTGGAGGGTGCAGGACATCTCTTCTTTTTTTTTTTTTTTTTTTTGATGGTACAGAGGAAATAAGTGGTCAGGTTGATCTCTCACTTTCTGAATGCTGAGGTTATGGAATTACTTGGATGAGAAACAGCAAAAATTAATAACCTATTTTACAAGGAAGTGCAAGCCTACCTGCCTCACAAGTGTGACCTTCCAACACATCACTAGTCTTGCACCTGCCTGGTATATTTATATCTCCCCCTTCCTCCCCTGTGCTCTGACTGTTAGAACAGTCTCTTGCCATGTGGGTGCTACAGGCTGAGAAACTCCCAGGCTGTGCTCTGAGCAGCAGGTTTTACATCAGAGCCAGGTCGGACAGCCCTGCTGTGCTCAGGAGGAGGGTGATCACCTCTGCTTCTCACAAATTACCAGTCAGGGCTCTACATAGAGCACTTTGGCTCTGAACAGCTCCCTGAGATTGGGCTCCTCCTGCTGTTCTGGCCACTATTGGAACTCCAGTGGTGTATAAGCATCAATTCTCCCTCTTAATTAATCAAGCCAGTCCAGCTGAAGGCATGAGAGGCACTGCAGGTGTCTAGAGATCTTTCAGGGCAAAAGGAATGGTGCTGTGGGAATTGGAGTGTCTCTGGGTTTAGGTGACTCCTGAGAGTTTTGTTAGATGTCAGTGTTGGTTTCCTGCTTGGATTCTCATTTTTATTTAGAACATGTGGGAGAGTTCAGGACCTCTTTAGGCCAATAGCAGTTATGAGAGAAAGGAGACCATGAGAAAAGTCATGGAATTATGGAATGGTTTGGGTTGGAAGGGACCTTAAAGATCATCTAATTCCAACACCACCGACACATGCAGGGACAATTCCACAAGATCAGTTTGCTCTGAGCTTGTACCATTTTACTCCTTTCACTTCTTCTATTGTTTGATTTTATTTTTTATATTTTTTTATAGAACACTGAATAGTTTGACACTGCACTGCCTACTATTTTCCTTCAAAAAAATATGGAGACTTCCCTTCATATTTTTAGGAGCTGCTGAGGGCCAGATTCAAATATTATTGTCCTTTTTTTTCTGAGCGCCTTAAGGGTCTTCACATGGTTTTGACTCTACACAGTGACACGTATCTGAGACTTCCAGCTGCTAACAAAAAGCCCTTAAATGTCCCTTCAGGCCACATGTGAACCTTCAGAGCTCAGGTCAGCTGTGATATTAATTGCTAATAGCAGCACATTTGCCTCCTTGCATAATGAACTGTGGCATTAATTACCCAGCGAGGTTATGGGTCAGGTTTAGAACAGCTGCAAACCTAAAGTAATTGACCCTTTAATTTTTTGATAAAGCTCAAAGTCTTCTCCTTATTGGCTCAGTTAACATTAAATTCAACTGTTCACCTTTTTAGCTGGACTCCTTTTTTTCTCTGCATAATACAGGGAAATAAAATATAGGCCAGTATTATAGGAAAAGGAAAAAAATATTTTGCATTAGAGATTGCAGGTGGGAGGAGAAATAAGCAGAAGGGTTAAGAAATAAAACAATAACCACCCAGCAAAACCAAACTACTGCAACCAACAAACTGTCAGATATAGCCCAAACAGCCCACCCATTTATCCAAGAGTCAGGAACTCCAAGTCCCATGTCCAGACAGTCATTTTTCACCGTGGATGTGCCCGAAACAGGGACACACACCACTGCTGGGTCAGGACCTCTGTACCTGAGTGAGTGTGGGAGAAGGCAACTCATTCCCTGGAATATATTTTCCCAAATCACCACATTGTCAAAAATCTCTGTCAATAAAATGACTTTCCACCTTTGCAGATGGGAACACAGAGAATGGGCTGAGGCTCTCACTGCATTTCATCCTATTTTTCTCCAGCAAGACAGGAGTATCTGGGAGGAGGTGGGAAAGGAAGGGAGAACTTACAGACAGCTAAACGGGTGCTGTACTTCACCACACCAGCTTTGGAGTCTAGAAATGTATAAATAAATATAAATGTATATGTATATACCTGTATCTGCCTGTTCATATGTATGTATGTCTGCATTTTTTGAATCTATTTCTAGTTCTTTGTTGTCTCTATAAAAACCCTTTGGCTCTACAGAAATACTGCCTGAGTCACTCAGCTCACAGCCCCTAAAAGTCAACCCCAAATCTAACGTTGAAGAGGAGCACTGAAGAGCAGAATAGACCCATGGATGGGTCCACATTGTCCTGAAGAGGGTGGAAGGAAATTAGTGGCCTTGGACTTGAACCTCTGCTGGCCTGAGTTTTTCTCTGTGCTACAGGGTTGTCTAGAACACGACTTCTTTCTGTGTGTGGCAGCAAATTTGTTACAGGCACAACCTGGGTTTGTTTTTTTTTTTTTATTTTTAAGGCTTTTTACATGTTTCCACTCAAATGAGTTGCTGTAGCAGCCACTTTCCCAGCAGCATTCACACAGACCCACAGCCTGATTCAACACCAACTCCTTAAGCTGCTGAAAGAGCAATTAAATATTGCTGGAATGAGTTTCCACTCCCTACCAGTGTCATTTTTTACTACATCACCTGTGGTATATATTAATGTCCACCTTAATAAGGCCCAGTTCATCTTTGCTGCAGGTTCCATTCACTGTTTGGTTTTCCTTTCTCTTCCTGCTCCACAAATCCCTCTCCAGCAGCCTCAGGTGGGTCCTGGCAGTGAGGGGAGCCCTTATTACTGTTCCACAGGCAGCAAAGCAAAGGCTGGAGAGGGAGAAGCATCTTCTTTGACACATCACAGTCATATGAAGAACTCCCTCCCTCCCTCCCTCTACAGCTTTAGTGCTCCTAAATGGCATCAGCAGAGCTTTCACAAAGTGTTCCACATCAATCTGGGAGCTTGGGATGCCACAGCCTTTAGAAGGATGAGAAACTCCTCCCTCAGGTGCAGACACAGACAGTGACGGGGCTGGAGAAGCTTTGGGAATGCAGACAGCACTCAGGAGGGACAACACAAAGATGCTTTTAGAACTTACCATTACAGAAAACCCAGTACTTCCCACTACAGAAAACTGTAAGAGCTGAAAAAGTAAATACTCATAGAGACTTTTTTTTTCCCCCAAAACAAGAAGCAAAGGATTGCTCTGAGCTCAATCCCTGCTCTTAACACATCATTCCCAAACATTTCTGCTGTCATTAAGAGTTGCAATAGAATGATGTTTCTTCTTAAATAGCCCAGCATGGAATTTGAGTCAGAGAAAAAATAAACCAAAAAAACATTAAACCAATAAAACAGGTACAAGAGAATACTAAGAGAATAGACACATTACATGACTAAAGTCCCAGATATGGAGGGGGCTGCAGGCATTTGGTGATTCACTGTTTGGTGGTATATATTTATATTTGTTTATGACCAAGACATTTTCTTTTCAGGCTTCTCAATAATAAAATCTAGGAAATTTTACATGCTTGTTTTGAAAGGAAGACCAAGCCCAAAAGCTCATCATACCATTCAGTAGTGTTGACTGTCTTGTTTCCCTGAATTTTTCCCTCTATTTCAAGAGTTCCAAACTTAAAATGGAAGAAAAGGTAGGATCTATGGACAGTCTTTATTCTCACTGCAAAGAACATTTCCCATCAAATCCCTTTATCCCATTCTCACTGCAAAGAACAATTCCCATCAAATCCCTTTATCCCCATCCTGTCACATAAGGCTCAATCTGCTTTTATTTCCTGGTGCTCTTAGTGCCCGGCTATTACATATCTTGTTTTCCATGGAAAAATTGTCAGCAGATGTGATACATCCACAAAGATGATCTGAGCTCCATTTTAAAATTGTATCTGTAAAAGGCTGGGGTGGGTTTGGTTGCCTAAACCATCCTCTGATGCCAAGTTGAGGTTTCACTGGTGTTCTGTGGGCTCCACACCAAGTTTGGCAGCTGGTCCAGGAGTGTGTTGGGATCACAGAAGGCACTAGACAGGTATGTTTAGGCAACTGAATCCTGTCCTTTTGTGGTGGGGATTGGAGCTTCTCAGTGAAGACCTGGAAATTCAGGGTTGTACGTGGAACTCCTGCAGGACAGCCAGAAAAACAGAAGGAAGGTGAGCAGACCCATAGATCAGGTTAATGATCATTTATTAGGGAAAGCAAAAGCTGCACACTCAGGTAGAGATAAAAGAGGCTTTTCTTCCCCCCACTAATTCCTACCCTTGAGCAGATTCCAACCTCTTCCTGGACTGGAGCATAAGTCCTATGGGGAGAGGCTGAGGGAGCTGGGGGTGTTTGTGCTGGAGAAGAGGAGGCTGAGAGGTGACCTCAGCACTGTCTGGAACTACCTGAAGGGAAATTGTGGCCAGGTGGGGGTTGGTCTCTTCTCCCAGGCACTCAGCAATAGGACAAGGGGGCACGGGGGGCTCAAGCTCTGCCAGGGCAAATTGAAGTTGGAGATGGGAAAAAACTTCTTTGCAGAGAGAGTGCTCAGGCACTGGAATGGGCTGCCCAGAGAGGGGGTGGATTCCCCATCCCTGGAGGTTTTTAAAGTGAGGTTGGCCGTGGCACTGAGTGCCATGATCTGGTAAAGGGACTGGAGCTGGACCAAGGGTTAGACTTGATGATCTGGGAGGTCTTTTCTAACCCAATCCATTCTATCATTCTATGATTCTATCACGGCCTCTGCAACACTCACTTGAGACACTGAGTGCCACATCCACCAATGTCCCTGTTTCTTCTCCTTTCCCCAAGTTTTATTGCAGAACACAACACCATAAAATGTGTGGATGACAGAGAAGGACAGAGAATATAGTTGGAAATGAAATGCAGTGGAAAGTGCAGAAATTAGGGGAAAAAAAGGAAAGCACCCAAATGCAGATGTGCTGTGGAGGCAGGTCCTTGTGTTCTGAGGCATTACCCTAATTTGGGTACAATAATGATAATTTTTGATGTAGCTTGAGTGGGAGTAATAGTTCTACCAAACCAGACCATGCTGAGGGGAGTGAGAGGTCAGAGCTACCACTCTGTTCTTACACAGAACATTTGACCCATTCAGCTCCAGGGGGTTGCACCAAATGTTGTCCAGAGGTCCCTTTCAGTCCAAATTATTTTATGATTCCAATTATCCTCCAAGGCCAACCAGTTTGCATTTAAAGCAGAGGCTTATCCCTTGAGAAGAGATGGCTCCCAGGCAAGATTTGTCTCCCTGTGGCACTGGTGAAGAGGATTCCTGGGAAGCAGGGGATGTAATGTAAACAAAGTTTAATGCGGAGACAAGGACTTCACCACGAAACCTATAAGGTCGATAGTGAAGACATTTATTTCACACAGCACCCAGGTTATATAGGGTTACAGGTACATCTTATTGGTTAAAGGAATCACACTCTAAGAACGTTAGAACTTTTAATTGGATACAAGTTCATATCTCACAAGCCCAATGTTTACATTATCTCATCCTGATATTTTGAGGTTCTGTGTCTAGAGAAGCCAGGCCTGGAGGCACTCCCTTAGGAATGTACTGTTAGGGAGTAACTAAGGCTCGTTAGCAAACAGCAGATGTCCGACCTTGCATTTTTCCGCCCTATCTGCAACATCCTCTCTTGCTGGCATATCAGCAAAATTCTCATGGCTTAGGGCAGGAGAATTCTCAGGCC
>VWZD01003149.1:82964-106920 GCA_013396695.1 Sakesphorus luctuosus
TAATAATAACAGTAGTAAATAATAATAGTAAATAATAATGATAGTAAATAATAATAATATAATAATATAGTTAATAATAATAATAACAATAACAATAATAATAATAATAACAACAACAACAACAACAATAATTTTCTCTTTCAAATAAAAGTGAGTTAAGTGTTTAAGAGGCATTTGGACAATGCCCTTAATAGCATACTTTAATTTTTGGTCAGTCCTGAATTGTTCAGGCAGTTGAAATAGATGATCATTATAGATAAATTCAAACTAAAATATTTTTACCCTATTCTTTATATCCTATCCTTTAATCTTCCTCCTACTGGGTTAGCACTGACCTCTGGCAATATAAGCTATAAATAAAGTTGGCTGTTTCCTGACCTAACACATGTGTGGGTGTAGCTTGAGAGGAGGGACATGGGGTACAAATTCTAGTCCTGTCATAAAGTCAAGTTTTGGTCACTAATATGATGTAATGCCATATTTAGTCTGTCCTAAAAATAGGCAGAAATTGGCAGCCACTGTTTATCCTTTCAGCCAGTTTGGTGCTTTCCAAAAAGTGCTACTCTTGCCTAATATAATTATTTAAAATGTAGAGCAACATTTACAGCAGGACATGCAAAAATCCCCTGTGATGTCTGCACTGATGGTTAAAGGAAGACTGGCCAATAAAACAAATTTAGTTATTTGATTAAATAATTCAAAAGCAGTGAACTTGTGAGACACAAAGTCAATGGAGTTATGTCATTTGCCCCCACTTTGCACTGTCTTCTGAAATACTAAATGATAGATGTGCTCAAATGGATATTTATTTGTGCTTTTCCCCTCTCTCATATCTCAATATAAGGTGTGGAGACCTTATAATGGCACAAAACTCTGGCGGGAGTTTCACTGAGTGGGGAATAAAAGAGAAATATGAGAATGAGGGGAACGCCTTTCCCAAGATGATGAAACAGGGCCCTCTGTGCATGAGCAATGGGCTCAGACTTCTATATTTCTATACTTTCAGAGAGCCAAACATCCCAGCAAAAGTGCTGTGTGCCTGGGTGGGTTGCAGAAGAGAAGTGGAAATGGAAAAGGAAGGGATGAAGATGATGGGAAAAAGGTTAGTGGTGCTCTGACCTTGACTGGGGGCCATGAAGGTCCTTCCAACAACCCACACAGCTCATTCTGCAGGAGGAATAAGCATGGTTTTGGGCGGAGCTATTAGAGAGAAAATAAATAGAAGGTGGAAATCTGTTCAAGGGATGAGCCACTCTCCTGTCATCACACACAAGCCCTTTCACAAGCTGGCCAAGCTCCATCCTGAGAGCAGTTTACACTTCTCCTTGAAACTTTGCTACTTTAATCTACGTGCTGTCCCTGAACTTTTCAGCACTTCCAGATGCTTGAGATTAGTTTGCCCTTTACTAAATGACAGACAAAAAGCAGAAAGCCAGTACAGTTCATTCTCTTTGGAAGAACAGAAGCTGTGAAGCAGCAGCCTAAGTGTGTGTTGTAGTGGTTACTCACAGTCTGGAGGAGTGGCTGTCCTTTACTTCAAGAGGTTGAGAGGGTTGCATTGAACTCCATTTTACCCCCTAAGGATGTAGATGTGTGGGAGTGGTTTCTCTCCCTTTGTGAGGATGCACTGCTTCAGTGGCACAGCTTTCTTTCTGTTGGGGTCATTTATCTAATGAAGAGGGAACAAAGTGCGTATTTTAGTTTGGACTTTCCCATGCAGAGTGCGTTGACTCAGGTGTTCTCTGATGTCAGACCCCACCCAAATCACTCCCCCCTTTCAACTTGCTGATGTATCCCACAGTTCATTGTGCTGAACTTCATTTCTTAGGGCTGTGAACTTTTAAAATGAAGTGTTTCTCAATAGCCCCTCAGCATTTGCATTGTATGAACAGTGTGAGTGCCTCATAAATCATGGCCATTCCTTTCTCATTGCAGTCCATGCGGCACATGAAAATTGAAGGTTAAACTTGAGTACTGAGCACACAAGTGAGACAACAAACAGAAAAAGGAATGTAACAACAACCTTCACCTGCTTTCAGTGTAAAACCATCCAGCTAAAACTCAGAGGATGCAAAGGAACTGACTTGGGTGTGTTACAGCTCAGTCTTCATGAAAAGATTATTTTTGAAGCAAAGGGAAGGAGGTTTTCAGACCTCTAATCTGTGGAGCACATCCTGGCATCAGAAAATGTAGAGCCTACAAAGAGGGGAGACAGGAGCAGGCCAAGAAGTAACACTGCAGCTGTTCCCACTGACCCAAAGGCAGCACTAAACACCCTGGCATCCTTCTGGGTGGTAATTTATGGCCTGCAGAACATGTCCCTTAAGCCTCAGCCTGTTTTCTGTGTGATAAAACAATCCTAGAATTTCCCCCCTTGTAACCTGGAGGAATGAAACGCTCCCAGGGCTCTGCCAGTCTGAATGTGATCTGATTTTCTAGTTGAATATACATGGATAGACAGAAAACATTTCCAGTTGGCCCAGTTGGCCCTCAGTATATCACAGTTCCATCTTCTTTTCCACTTTCTAAGTGCTGTGGGCTGTGCTGTCATTTCAAGATTTTCTTCTCTCTTTCTCGGAATAAAACCCAACGAGTCCAAAAGTATGTTATATAAGGCTGGTTGGAGTCTTCCCTAAGTATTTGTGAAGACTTTGCTTCCTGTTGGATCTCATTTATGGCTAAACCTGTTTATCACAGCTGAGCTTTGCCATTGTCTTGTATCTCCCTGGTGATTCTGGTCAGGGCACAAGGAGAAAAATGAAAAAAGAAAAAAGATACTGGAGTTATAGAATGGTTTGTGTTGGAAAGAGACTTAAAAATCATCCAGTTCCAACCCCCTGCCATGGGCAGGGACATCTTCCACTGTTCCAGGTTGCTCTAACCCCTGTCTGACCTGGCCTTGGACACTTCCAGGGATGGGGCAGGCACAGCTTCTCTGGGCAACCTGTACCAGGGCATCCCCAGCCTCAAAGGAGAATTTATTTTTAATATCTAATCCAACCCTGCCCTCTCAGTTTAAAGCCCTTCCTCCTTGTCCTACTCACACTCTACAGGAACTCTATTTGTTCCCAAATGTTATCCAGAGTGTTAGGATTAAAACCAGCTAAAAGTGCTTTCCTTCAAGCTCCATTTCTCTGTCTTGCTGCTGATTATTTGGACTCAGCTAAACTTGGTAAATACTGGGATGTTGGCAAACACAGCCAAGGGAGAAATCACGGAATCATAGAATCGATCAGGTTGGACAAGACCTCCGAGATCATCAAGTCCAACCCTTGGGCCAACTCCAGTCCCTTTACCACATCATGGCACTCAGTGCCACGGCCAAGCTCACTTGAAAAACCTCCAGGGATGGGGAATCCACCCCCTCTCTGGGCAGCCCATTCCAATGCCTGAGCACTCTCTCCTGCAAAGAATTTGTTTCTGCTCTCCAACTTCAATTTGCCCTGGCAGAGCTTGAGCCCGTGCCCCCTTGTCCTATGGCTGAGTGCCTGGAAGAAGAGACCAACCCCCAGCTGGCCACAACTTCCCTTCGGGGAGTTCCAGACAGTGCTGAGGTCCCCTCTCAGCCTCCTCTTCTCCAGCACAAACACCCCCAGCTCCCTCAGCCTCTCCCCATAGGACTTATGTCTTATTGCCTTTCTGTGGCATTTGGAGGAAAGCTGATCCCAGCCCAGGAAGAAACTGCTCTTCAGGGTCAGTAGCAATACTGAATGTCTAACTGGGATGTGATCCCTTTTATAACACCTGAATCAGCTTAGAAATCTGAGGATGGGGAGCCTGGGGAGCCTGTGGGCACATTTCCACAGCAGATCCTTGGGCTGAGGACAGGATGATCTCCACGCTCTGGTAGCCTCAAATCACAGGACCACACTTGCTGCTGGGACCACACCAGCCACCTCCAATCAGAAAGCTGTTTGTATCAAGTGGAGATACATAAATCTTCTGATCCAGCACCCTGAAGAAGGGCTGGAGAACAACTGAGTTCCAAGAAACCAAGTGTGTAATGGAAGGATGTTCTGTAACTGTAAAACTGGTCTCTGTTACCATATCTATCTTCTTGTTGTTCATCCCTGTTTTATGAGCAAAAGTGTCTTTATTCTTCCCTCTGTGCTGCAGACACAGCTTTAATCTGTCCACAAAGGACTACAGATTGGTCTCTTCTGAATGTATTTGGTAGTGCTGGTTGCTCTGTCCTGAAAAGGTTTTGCAGAGCACAAGCGAATCTGAGAAGGACACAACTAACAGCCACTGTTTCATTATTTTGGTGTCTGAGAGACTTCAGTGTCAGACAGGGGTGGTTCTGCAGCAGCCGAACTCAGAATGTGGAGCGCTCTTTAGAATATTCACCATCCTCATTTAGATGTAGTTGTGGTGACATGAGTTTCCAAGGTTAAGTATTTCACAAGTTTCCTGAAAGATTTGAACAGTTACACAGTGTAAGAAGTGAGAGAAAAATGACATTAATGGCAGAAGTTTCCTGCTTTAGACTTTAAAACTGTTCACAGTGAGCAGACATGAGGGTGAAATCTCACTTTGGAATAAATTACAGCCACAGAGTGACCTTTCCTAACATCTATCCTTAACAGCTGGCTAAGGTTGATTTCTCAGTGATGGAAATGCTTGATACTCTCTGGAAAGTGGTATGACCTTGTTCTCCTCCACGAAGAATTAAAATGCTGAGATGAGAAAGCAGAATAGGGTTAAGAATGAATAAAAAAGAAAACTAGCCAAAGCCTTTTAGCATAAGTGATTTGATTTTCCTTTACATTGGCACAGCTTTTGCTTGAAGAAGGATGAGAGTGGCACATGCACTAGAGATATGTGTCCCTGGAGGAGCCATCCATTATGCTCTGAATGAAAACCTGCTTAATGCTAACGAGATTCCAGCCCTTTATTTATTCCCAACACACACACTCAGGGTTTAGACTTAAAGGCCTGTGATGATTTTATTTGTGGGCAATTTTGCCTAATGCTGGTTGTCTTTGACAGCATTTGCTTTGATTGAGTTTATGCCCCTCGACATGATTGCACACATGACACGTGCATCGGGTGAAACGACCCCACTAATGCCATCAGCCCTAAATCTTGTTGTGCTGACGTTCCAGCTCCCAGCCAGATAAATCCCATCCATATAATCAATCAGTCACAGAGCAGTTACACTGGTGGCTTCAATGCTGGAGTCAGTGAGAAATGAAGCAAACACTCTGTCACCAAGCACGATCAGAGCAGCCCTGAACCTCAAATTCTTCAATGAGCTTCTGGGCAAGGTTCTTCTTTAGCCTGGAGAAGAGGAGGCTGAGAGGTGACCTCAGCACTGTCTACAACTACCTGAAGGGAAGTTGTGGCCAGGTGGGGGTTGGTCTCTTCTCCCAGGCACTCAGCAATAGGACAAGGGGGCACGGGGGGCTCAAGCTCTGCCAGGGCAAATTGAAGTTGGAGATGAAAAAAAACTTCTTTGCGGAGAGAGTGCTCAGGCATTGGAATGGGCTGCCCAGAGAGGGGGTGGATTCCCCATCCCTGGAGGTTTTTCAAGTGAGCTTGGCCGTGGCACTGAGTGCCATGATCTGGTAAAGGGACTGGAGTTGGCCCAAGGGTTGGACTTGATGATCTCGGAGCTCTTTTCCAACCCAATCCATTCTATCATTCTATGATTCTCCAAAATCTGGAACAACTGGATTGGTCTCCATTCATTCACTCCAGATTAGCACCTGTGCATGGAGACTTTGGATCCATGAATGTTGCTCCAGCTGAAACAGTAGATTAGAAAGCGCTTCTGGCTTTTCTATTCCATGTTTACTGTTTAATAGTCTTTCTGAAGAAAAACATCACCAAATTCAGTCTTCTGCTAAGACAGCACTACAGACTGCCAGGGTTCAGCTGCTGATTTTTTAGGAACACTGCCATCTGAAAATGAAGTTCCATGGAGACCTGAGGAGGCAGTGAACACTTAAAGCATCACAGAACTCTTGTGGTTGGAAAAGGCCTCCAAGATCCCCAAGTTCAGCCTTTGAGTGAATATCACCGTGGCCACTAAACCTCCACTAAACTTTGTTATTCTCAACCATTCCCACCATTCCTCATAACCCTGAGGACAAAGTTTGGCTCCAGTTCTCTAAGCTGAGCCTGTTGAGTTTCTCTTGAAGATACTTATTGGTGTTTTTTCCTCCAAGAAATCCTATTACCAGGAAGACACACACTCAGAGTCATTCACAAGGCCACAGAGCTCCTGTGTGTGTGAGGGTTTGAGCTCAGCAACATAAATGTACTTTCTGCATCTGAGGGTTCTCTTAGGTCTGGCTTGACTCACGTGCTTCACTCAGTTCTCACTTGGAGGAAGCTCCAATTTGGCCATGGAGTGTGTAATTTCTTTCTTCTGGAAGTAAAGCAAGTGCTTTGAAATCTCTTTTACTGTGACCTGAATCTTTGCTTGCAGGAGCTGCTCCAAATTAACCAGTGTGCAAGAGTTTTGTTTACCACCCACCAAATCCCTAAGAGGAAAAGGTGTTAGACCCTCAGTAATATTTTCTCAAGTTCCAAACTCACTTTTCAGGAATAATTCCCATTCCTTAGATGTGTGCTGAGCTCCCAGATAACACTGTCAGTGCCTGAAGAGCCCAATGGATCCCTAAGTATTTCTGGTGGTGCCTGTTGCAGATATGTGTCCTTTTCAGGCTCAGACTGAAGTGTGGCACCACTGCAACATCCTGATTCAGCCAGTTTTGTTTATTAGCTGGGCAGTGGCTGAATGAGAAGCAGAAATGAAAGATATGGGCATCTTCCTGCCTTTTTTGCTCCTTGAACTGTTCTCTTTCATGGCTGTTAGATCATGTGTGAAATATGACAAAAATAATCTATTTATGAAGGAAATCATAAAAATCCAGTTCTTCCCATTTCCTGCAAGCTTGGATTCCCTGCCCAAGGGGCACAGAGAAGCAACACAGAAGTTTGGGGTGAAGAAAAGTCTTGAGCCTCTCAGTGCACAGTGGTTACCTCCAGGCACATCCTTTACCCCCAGAGCAACAAAACAACCTTAGCCATGCCCTGATGGTTCCTTTGGTGTATTTGATCCTTATTTCAACCACATGAAATGAAACAGGCCTTGTTTGATCCCCTCCATCCGCCTCTCACACTTCTCTACCCCCTGAAGGCGACAAGAAGCTCCTGACACTGTTACAGCCCTAAAATGAAAGACCAAACTGGGCAGTGAACAACAGAGAGAGACCAGAATAGGAAAGGTTGGATGAGGTTTTGAGCAACCTGGTCTAGTGGAAGGTGTCCCTGACAATGGCAGGAGGTTGGAACAAGATGATTTTTAAGGTCTATTCAAACCTAAACCATCTTTGCCTGTAAGATCTGGGTCATTTGTAGAGCTGTGGCCACCTTTGGGACAGTGATCTGAGGAATACTCAAGGAATTGTTCCCCAAATGGCCACAATCCTACATCACTCACCCCAAGAAATTCCCAAGACACTTCTCCCTGAGTTGCTGCCTGTTTTACTGAGCTCCCAAATAAATGGTTCTTTCTCCTCCTCTGAATTAAAATGAGTTTCATACCAGCCAGGTTTCATTACTTTGTTTATCCTTCCAAAATACTTGTGTATCTCAAACCCACAAAACATGTCTGATTTTGTTTGCAGACGTTTTTTACCTCCCATGAAATAACTCAGAGAACATTCAGTTTGATTGCTCTCATTTATTTGCCTATTAGTCTGTTTGTAGCTGTAATAAGAAAGCAAATGATTCCACTGTATATTTTATTTATGTGATTTGTCTCAATAGTAAACTGCAGAGCCTGATTCAAATGCTAAAAATTATGGAGTTGTGGCATCCAAAGTCCTAATTGGAAGCATTATATTTGCAAGCTGAAAAGCTCGCAGGGAGTCAGAAGAAGAATCTAAACTTCCTTCTCCTCCTCTCACTGCATTCAAAGTTTGGGGTTGCTCAAATCCAGGAGAAGGACCTTTATCCACCCTTATCCAAAGTAACACCTTATCAACCCCAAGGCAGTTGTGATCCATCAAAAATGGAGAAATGGAGAAAAGAATGGGAGGGGTGAAACGTTTCCCTTGAGCAAAGGCTGGGAGAGTCGAGACTGTTCAGCCTGGAGAAGACAAGGCTCCAGCGAGACCTTGGTGCCCCTTTTAGTGCCTAAAGGATCTCCAAGAGAACTGAAGGAAGACTTTGGACACGGCATGGACAAGGGGTGATGGTTTCAAACTGAAGGAGATCTGATTTAGACAAGGTACAAGACAGAATTTTTTTTCCTGTGATGGTGGTGAAACACTGGAACCTGTTGTCCAGGGAGGTTTTGGATGTCCCATGCCTGGAAACACTGACGGTCATGTTGGATGAGGCTCTGAGCAAGTTGAAGATGTCCCTGCTCATGGCAGGGGGGTTGGACTGGGTGACCTTTAAACATCCCTTCCAACCCAAACTATTCTATAACTCTCTGATTCTATGATTCAAATGAAAACAAATTCTTTGTGCTGTTCACTGAAGTCTTTAAGTGCTTCATTTTGCTGACTCCAGTGGGGTGGTGACACCTCATAGTTCATTGGTTTGTGACCCTCCTGGCACAGGATCTCAAATGAGAGCAGTGGCAAAGCACCTTCAACTTAAAAATCCTGTGGTTCAATGTCCAGGAACTTGTCCTGTATTACAGTCTTTGATGCAGCATCACTTGCAGGATCTCTCCTTGGAGGTTTTCAGCCCAGCTAGGAAATTGTAACCACGTTTTCCCCTTTATTGTGATTAATGATGTGGAGCAGCTTTTGCAATTATTTTACTTCCAGCCAGTGGAAAGGCCCCATTTCCCCCCCACCCCCCACCCCTGTGTTCCAGGCTGTTCCACGGCTCTTACATTTGTTACCTGCATCTTGGGAACAAGTTATGGAGGAGTTTTTAGGAACAGGTTATATCCTGCCACAGTTGCAGGGAAAAAAAGAGCCTGGATGTTTATTTTTGAAGCAATGTTCTTTTTGTGAGTGTTGCTCAGGATGCAGACAGCAGATCCATCTCATAATCGTTTCTGTGTCCTGCTACGTGCAAGATGCTTTCAAAAGTCCTTTATTAGTATAAATGAGGACAAAAATCCTGGCTCATAGTTCACTAAAACCTCTGTGTTGATGAGTCAGTGTGTTTCTGCCTTCCACCTCCAAGCAATTATGTTGATCTAAGGAACAGCACTGATGAATCAGATGGTTTCTTTTAGTTAGAGAGAAATAACTTGAGAAGTTTTAAGGAAATAAATTACTTCGACCCCAAGTTCTTATTAAATAGAAGAAAAAGATCTGGAAAACAGTGCATGGCATGAGGTGTTCAGGCCAAACTGAAATGTTTTTATTTCCGTCTCCAAACCTGTTCCCCTCTCGGCACTCAGAGGTTAAACAAAAATGAATGCAAATGAAAACTGAAGTTAAACTACTGACCTGGATATGTAATGCCACAGTGAAAGGAAATACCTAATCTGAATATTAAATAGCAATCAATGAAATGAAACTGTTTCCTGGGAGGATTTGTGTAGATCTCGACTATGGATTAAAGCCATAGAATGAGTGCAGTGCATGGGAACAGACCATGCTCACCTGAGCCACAGCTATTAATTCACAGCTTGTGTCAGAATTTCAGTGTAGACACTTTGGGGCTTGTTTATGGTAGATATTGCTTTTTTTTTCCATCCACTTTATTTTCAGACCCAGCTTTTATTTGTGCTTCTCTGGGTGGGAGACATCTTGTGAGAAAAATCTCGTTTTAAAGAATTTTTAGAGAGACGAGTTGAAGGAGCAAAGCAAAAATAGGGTTTTAATGGCCAATACTGTGTACACAGGGTGCCTCCCCACAGCCAAATCACCGGGGAGCACACGGAGGAGGGAAGGGTCACCCCAATTTATTTCCTTCACGCCACGCCCCTTTCCCCCCTCCAGGAGTCCAGCCCTCCGCAGTCCATGTTTGGCACTTTAAACGCTGATTCGAAGTCCTCACTTCTTCACTGCCTTCTCTGGGCAATTTCTCGCTGCGCCATCAACGCTGATTGGCTCATCCAGTTGCCCTCTCAGGCCCTCACACCGGCCGCAAGCCCTGGCAGCAGCCCCTCTGCTGGGACTGCAGCCTCACAGACTTCCCGCCAATTTTCGCCTGTCTAACCCGCATGTGGAGAAATTCCCCCCCCTCCCCCCCTTAAAGGGCCAGTCCCATTTTCTCAGAAAAACCCCAATTAACACAGAACCTTTTAATTAACCAAACCCCTTCTTTCCCACCTCCCACAACGAACCCTCTCTTTTTATTTCTCACACTCTGAGTTTACAGTTTTTCTGTGCAAATGTCTCTAAGCTCAAAAACTGGATTGAATAAAAGCCTCAACCTTCCATGGCCCAATTCACTCAGTCTATTCTAGACACCTATTTTGGGTCCTGTAATGCACTGTACTCCTCTCAATATCCTGATTAGACTTCCTCTACCTAAAAGCAGCCTAGGAGACAATCCACATTTATATTTAGGCAGATCAATCCCATATTGCTCTTGCTTTTTTGTTGTTGTTCTCTTTCATTTGGTATCACTTGTTATATAATTTGTTTTAATAAGTTATGAGGTGGAAACAAACCTTTGGCTTGTGGGTTTGCACAGCCCTTCAGTACCAAAACACAAAATCTGAGACCAGAGTCCAGAGTTTGGAGGCAGTTGTGCCTCTTTGGATTCAGATGAGTTAATTGAGGGTAAAGTCTCATCCGGCTTTATTTCAGTAACACCTCTAACGAAAGGTCTCACAGAGTCCCCTCCTGAGCTCCGTGTTGCTGAGTGTCTTCTTATACTTTACACTGTGAGGTGGATAAATCTTTCAACACATGGAACTTTCTGCTGGAGATTGTCCTCTTGGCGCTCAGGTGGGAGTGGAGAGTCACCCAGAACACATTTCCTAAGTGCAAACTGTGTTTTCACTGTAAGAAAAGCAGAACACCAAATGAACAGAGAGGGCTGAACCTGTTCTGCAATTCCTTCCTTCCCAAGAACAGCTGCAGAGAAGGAAATCACTGCCTCATTTTCCAGACAGAGGACAGTCTGAACATTCTCTCTCACGGGTGTAAGAGTGCTCCTGGCAAAGTAACAAGAAAAAAATAACCAAAAAAAAAAGAAAAAAAGAAAAAAGAAAAAAAGAGAAAAGTCTTGAAGGCTCCAGGTCTTTTTATCATCAGAGGACAGCCCAGGGTGGGTGTCACAGCACCCAGTGCTCCACCAGTGACACCTGCTGGTTGACACCACCCCCGGCATCCTGCCCTGGGGTAGTGGGACCGGGCATGGTCCAGGAGCAGGGTGGCACAGAGGAACTGCCACCACTGCCATGAGAAGGGTTTGCTCGGCAGTGAAACCCTCAAAATCCTTTTGACCAGCACCATCCCCAGCTCGTGGCCAAATTATGAGTCACTTTGCTGCTGATTAATCCTCCAAAGGGCACAATGCACATGCCTGTGGGCACAGCTGCCTTAGTGAATGTCAAATACATCTGATTTAGTGCTGTGGTGCCTCTTGAGCAAGTGAAGTTTTGGGATCAGCCCAATCTTTAGCTCCACTGTCTTGTTTTATCTGTTCTCTGAGCTAAAATTCTTGTACATGTTGGTATTTTTACGGCTCTTGCAAAAGGAAAAGTCTTTGATTATTGGTTTGAGCCAATGATAACCATGTGACCACTGAATGAAACACATCAAGCTGTTTTCAACCAGCTGCCACACACTTTCCAAAAAGGTTCCCTTTGCATAATTTCCAGGGAGTGAATGTTAAACCATCACCATGGGATTGGTAAACACCTACAGAAACCAAACAATTGCCTTGAAAAAGGGAATTTGGGAGTGTTTGCACACAATGATGTTTCATGTTTGGTCTCTGGCACACACATGTGTGAGTTCAACTTGTCATCCTTGAACTTCACTCACCATTCTGCTTTGGTTGAGCCCCTCCTCTGAAAAAAACCCCTGAAACAAATGACAAACACTGAGCTGAATTCTGAAGTTCAACCCCAGCGGTGCCCTTTAGCATTGACTGTTTGCAAACATTGCCCAACACCCAGTCCCTGTTCAGGTTGAACTGCAGGTTGTTTATTTGAAGCCGTTGAACCATGGGAGGGAGGCAACACTTCGTAGTGGAGCAGGAAGCCAAAAATAAAACACGCTGTGTCAAACCCTGACAAGCAGTGGCCTTTCTACCTTTTATTTTTTAACATTCCACGTCTTGGCCAAAAAGAATTGGTGGTTAAGTGACTGGTACAAGACACAGTTTTACAAAACACCTTTTGGCAAAACTGTTCCGCTGCCCAAATCTCACGGGTTGGCTTCTGTTTGTGCAAATCAAAGACTGTCTTGAGTTGGAAGGGAACCACAAGGATCATCAAGTCCAACTCCTGACCCTGCACAGGACAGCCCCAAAACCCTCACCACATGCCTGAGAGTGTCATCCAAATGCTTCTTGAGCTCTGGCCACCTTGGTGCTGTGCCCACTTCCCTGGGGAGCCTTTTCAGTGCTCACCACCCTCTAGGGGAAGAATCTTTTCTGAAAATCCAACCTAAACCTGCCCTGACACAACTTCAGGTCATTCCCTTGGGTCCTGTCACTGGAGGCAGGTTTCTTTTTTATCTTAAGGTTCTGGTTTTGAAGTCAACTCTTTCTGTGAACCTTGTCCTCACAGCCAGGAAGTGTTTTTCCCTGAAAAACAGGTATGAGGAACCTTTGCCAATGACTCCAACTGATTAATGCACATGGGACTATTTCATAAGCAAATGCAAATTATGTTCATGGATTCATAGAATCATTGAATAGTTTAGTTGGAAAGGGCCTTAAAGACCATCTTTTTCTATCCCCTGCCATGGGCAGGGACAACTTCCACTATCCCAGGTTGTTCCAAGCCCTGTCCAGCCTGGCCTTGGACACTTCCAGGGCTGGGGCAGCCACAGCTGTGCCAGGGCCTGCCCACCCTCACAGTAAATGAGACACTCTTTTCATGTGTTATAAATAAGAATTATTAGCTTTCTAAAGGAGATTATTGCCTTTCCACCTGCACTGAGAAGACACATTTCTACCTCCTTTTTGCTCTGAAAACACAAAGGAACAGACTTTTCAGCTTTGACCACTGTGAGAGACCTTCTTGCTCTGTTATTTCCCCTCAGTGATTCCACTGGCACCAAGTCCCAGTGAAAAGA
This sequence comes from Sakesphorus luctuosus, assembly GCA_013396695.1. Lineage (NCBI taxonomy): Eukaryota > Metazoa > Chordata > Aves > Passeriformes > Thamnophilidae > Sakesphorus > Sakesphorus luctuosus. Next base: position 96,149 of record VWZD01003149.1, read on the forward strand.
TAATAGATCAGCTTTATTTCTGGTAACCAACTGGCATCACCCTGGTGATTCCAATGATCACATCCCCCCTGTCTGAATTCCAGACACACATTTCATTTCCTTAGAGTTGTGCTATAAAAACATTTCCCTTGTGGGCTGTGACACAACCTTCACTTTGGATCAGACACTTTTAGCTGGACAATCATCCAAATGCTTTCTAAAATGGTAATTATTTCCCAGGGCCACAAATGGACTCTCAGAGCCCAGAGAAGCTGTGGATGAAAAGCAGTGCTGTGATTTAGACATGGTTAAACTGCACCAGGATGGCTGTGAGCTCCACTTTCCTTTGGACTGGGAGCAGGGAAATCCAGACCTGTTTAACATCTTTACTGATGATTTAGATGAGGGGATTGAGTCCATCACCAGCAAATTTGCTGATGACGCCAAGTTGGGAGGGAGTGTCGACCTGCTGGAAGGCAGGAGGGCTCTGCAGAGGGATCTGGAGAGACTGGAGAGATGGGCTGATTCCAGTGGGATGAAGTTCAACAAGGCCAAGTGCAGGTCCTGCCCTTTGGCCACCCCAACCCCTGCAGCACTCCAGGCTGGGCACAGAGTGGCTGGAGAGCAGCCAGGCAGAAAGGGACCTGGGGGGACTGANACCTCAGCACTCTCTGGAAGTGCCTGAAGGGAAGTTGTGGCCAGCTGGGGGTTGGTCTCTTCTCCCAGGCACTCAGCAATAGGACAAGGGGGCATGGGCTCAAGCTCTGCCAGGGCAAATTGAAGTTGGAGAGCAGAAAAAACTTCTTTGCAGAGAGAGTGCTGAGGCATTGGAATGGGCTGCCCAGAGAGGGGGTGGATTCCCCATGCCTGGAGGTTTTTCAAGTGAGCTTGGCCGTGGCACTGAGTGCCATGATCTGGTAAAGGGACTGGAGTTGGCCCAAGGGTTGGACTTGATGATCTGGGAGGTCTTTTCCAACCCAATCCATTCTATGATTCTATGAAATCTCTGCAGGGAAAGTCTGTGCTGAATTCACCCAGCAGTGCAAAATGGCTTAAGGCTTTCTGGGCTGTATCCTGAGGCACTTTCAGGGACAGTTTTGGGAGTTCATCAGACGGTCATTTCTAAAATTTCTTCAGAATGGTCTGACCCTCTCCAAGCCTGATTTAAACCCAAATACAATCACAGGCCTATTCCTCTTGCTGCCCCTTGGATATTATTAATTGGTGGCCTTACAGAATTCTATTGTTTATTGAGTTCCTGTAAATCCATAGTTGACAGCCAACTCACATCTGTATTTTAGGCTGTTTCAGAGAAAAAGAGAACTGCTCATTTGTTTTCCAGAGAATGGAATAGGAAAATAAGTTCTACTGACAATCATTTCACTGAACTTTAACTGCTACAACTGAGTGAGTCCCAGTGCAGACCCTTGTAATAATCAGCAGAGAGAAAAAAGATTATTGGGCTGTGATTGTCTGAGATATTCCAGAGGTGCTTTGGGAACAACCCTCTGACAGGGCTTGTTTCTTTCCATTGACTGAAGGCAAATAATTCAGATCCCAAGTAGCTATATTTTGTCTACATACCACAATTCCTCATTCCCACAATGTGTGATCCTTGAGGAAGAGGTTAAACTGCTCTGAGCAACCTGCACCTCTAAATAATGACAGAGTTCCTGCTCTGTCCTTAAATACACATATTTATATTGCAAAAATCTCCATACTGTGTCTCTTTGCTCACCTCATTTGGCTCTGTTGGCTCTGAATCAGGTTTAGCCCAATTGTGGGATCACAGCAATGTAGAACACAAGGTAAAACTGAGCACCTACAAAGCCCACTTTAATTAAAACACTACCAAATGTGTTATTTTAGAAAGAAGTTTCAGGGTTTAAACATACAGCTGAACTCAAAAAGGCAGGCAAAATTGCTCTTTGTGCTTGGCTAAATTGTGAACTCCTTATCCAATATTTATTCTAAAGAATATAAAACAAGGCAACATAGAAACCTTCTGTAGATTACTGGACAATTGAGTTGAATTAGGAGGTGTTAGAAAGGGACAGAAATCTGATCTACTTTCATTTGAAGCCCTTGAAAGTCTCAGGCAAACCTTCAGAATCTCTGAAATATCATAAAAGGTCATTGGTTGTACATAACTAAGGCATGTTCCCTCTCCAGCTTGTAGTGCCAAGTTCCCATTTATTTTCTTTTTTAAATAAGGATTTTTTAATTCTAAAATTTCTCTGAAATAAGGATTATTTCTCTAAAATAAGGACTGAATGCAAAGCTTCCCCCCATCTGAAGCTCAACCACAGTGAGAGTAGATTTTGGCAATATTTTAACCACAATCAGTCCTGTTATTTCCCTTTACAATGGACTGTAAACACCTTCAGGATTATTTTCCTAACAAATTCTTCCATTCCGTTCTCCCCAAAATCAGGCTGACATCTGAAAGATGACTAAGCAGTAACTGTCTCATTACTTGATGTGCCAGAGCAAAAGGTTCGTGGCTCTCCAGGGAGACAATAATATTTCTGAGGGAAAATCAAAGTCAAAATTAGAAACACGGGGTGTGTTAAACAGCTCTATAAATAAAGTAGAGCACATCAGGAGGAACAAACAGGTGTGCAAAGCACCATAACTTGTACCTGGGAGAAGGTGGTGACTTATAATGACAGAACATTAAGACCATCATTCAAATGGACTGTCTCTGTTGTCTCCTCTGGTACATGAGAACCTCCTGCTTTGATGAATGCCCAAGGAAAAATAAAAAGGGCAAAGTTTCTTTTGAGGAGGAATTACCCCTCTGAGATGGAACATTTGAAACACCATTACTGGAGGATTATGGAATATTCATAACTTGTGCTTAGTCTTGCACTTGAGAAAATGAGGGGTTTAGGTAACTCAAGTGGTGATTCATATCTCATTATTCCAGATGTCCAAATGGTAAATCTGCAACTTTATGTTGTTCTAAACTCAGGAAGATTCTCTTTATAGAAAACAGAGAGAAAATGGAAGAAGTTACCTCCATGAACTGATTCATTTGGGACCATTTTCTTGCTACAACACAAGGAGATGAATTCCCCTCTGGAGATGATGATTTGTCTCCAGTATTGCTGAAGGGAATCTGTGCTGACCAGCTCAGATTTGGGCAGTTGAAAATCAGAGTTTGAAGTCGGGTTGCATGATTCATGTTGATGTGATGTTCCAAATGTATTTAGTGGAAAAGAAATCCAGAGAAATGGGCAAGCTATGGAAAAGCTGAAAGTCCCAAACTTATCAAAGAATACAGAAGTTAAATTACTACTATTAAAATCAAATTATATCTTAACTCATTAAATGGGATTATAATTTCCTAAACTATGGATTATCAGGGCTTTCTTACCACAGCTGCTCGTTTTTGGGCTTACAACTCAGGTGATCCCCAGTTGCACAAGAATGTTTTGAACTGGGAGGGACCTTAAAGCTCATCTAGTTCCAAATCCCTGCCATGGACAGGGACACCTTCCACCAGCCCAGGTTGCTCCAAGCCCCACCTATTTCTGAATTTTGACATTACACTCCTGCTAACTGTGCCTTGAGAATGGAGTGGAATTATTCCCTATATAATAAATATATAATAAATTCACCAAGGCCAGTTATCCTTAATTTCTCATGAAACTGTGACTGGTAAAAACCTTACCAATGCCACAGTATATCTCATTAATTTGTTTTTCTTCCTCTTTCTCAATGTGCACAAGAAAATTAGAGTTCGTTAAGATGATTTTCTCTTGACAAATCCATGCTTGTCTGTTACTCATATTTTTGCAATTATGATGAGAGAGCTTTAATTGTCCTGGTTTATTCCAAAGGGATCCAAGCCCCTGAGGAGCACACGCTGCATTTTCAAAAGCTACTTAGTCACAGAAGAATGAAAACCCTTTTGACTTGCAGTGGGACATGTGCCCCCTGATCAAAGTGCCTCAGGGATGAATTCATAGAATAGAATCATAGAATGGATTGGGTTGGAAAAGACCTCCCAGATCATCAAGTCCAACCCTTGGGCCAACTCCAGTCCCTTTACCAGATCATGGCACTCAGTGCCACGGCCAAGTTCACATTAAAAACCTCCAGGGATGGGGAATCCACCCCCTCTCTGGGCAGCCCATTCCAATGCCTGAGCACTCTCTCTGCAAGCAGTTTTTTTCTGCTCTCCAACTTCAATTTGCCCTGGCAGAGCTTGAGCCCCCCGTGCCCCCTTGTCCTATTGCTGAGTGCCTGGGAGAAGAGACCAACCCCCACCTGGCCACAACTTCCCTTCAGGCACTTCCAGACAGTGCTGAGCTCACCTCTCAGCCTCCTCTTCTCCAGCACAAACACCCCCAGCTCCCTCAGCCTCTCCCCACAGCACTTGTGCTCCACTCCCTTCTCCAGCCTCCTTGCTCTTCTCTGGCCCCGCTCCAGCCCCTCAATCTCTTGCCTCAACTCAGGGGCCCACAACTCAACACAACACTCAAGGTGTGGCCTCCCCAAGGCAGAGTCCAGGGGAAGGCTCACTGCCCTGGGCCTGCTGGCCACGCTACTTTGGATCCAGGCCAGGATGCCATTGGCCTTCTTGGCCACCTGGCCACACTCTTGGCTCATGTTGAGCTTCCTGTCCCTCAGTCCCCCCAGGTCCCTTTCTGCCTGGCTGCTCTCCAGCCACTCTGTGCCCAGCCTGGAGCGCTGCAGGGCTTGGGGTGGCCAAAGGGCAGGACCCGGCACTTGGCCTTATTCTGAACCTTCAGGAGTGGGAAGATGTGAAAAGAAACAGCAGTGGGGAAAATTTGAAGCCTTGGTATCCAGTGAACTTTTCACTCCTGGAATAGTTACTGTGTGGAGCCAGAGGTCCTTCTGTTTGGTTTCCTGGGCTCTAAAAGCTCTAAATGCTCAGTTCTCTTGGAACACAAGACCAAAGCTCTGTTGGCAGTGCAGTTACAAGAGGTCTTTCCAAGGCAACATTGAAGCCACTGTCAGAGGTCCTGAGATTTGTATTATTCAGGACTTTTGGAAGTGTTTTGCAAGTTTTAATGAGAAGTATTGACCTTGAGTGGTGAGAGAGCTGGTGTTGGAAGAAACTCCTCAAACATTGCACAGGGTGTGTTTGCAGGAGCTGTGATCATACCTTTGCACTGTGGTGTAGGAAGAACCCAAAACAGCACCTGTGTCCTTCTCACTTTACAGAGAAACACCAAGTGTTTTCCCTCTGTGCTTTCTCAGATACATGACACAAATCTGCAGCTACATCTCAACCTCCATGTGATGCCCCAGAAGAGCATGGCAAGCCAGCCTGAAGGAAACTTCAGCCCAAACCATAACCACAGAAGTGACTTTCACTCTTTGATTTTACTTCAGCTGAATTTTCAGCTGTGCATCTTTTCCAGGTCTGTTTTCATCTTGACTTCTTGGCTCAGGAGTTCTTAACTGTTCTACATAATTTCAGTGTTGGAGTCAATACTCCAGTCCTGTCCAGGTTTTTCTGATCTACTGGTCATGACACCACTGATTGCCAACCCAGCTGACTCTGCCAAAGAGGAATGGGTAGAGGACTGAGCTTGTGGGATGACATCCTGACATGGCACATGGGATATGGCCACTCCTTCATTACCTTGTTGAAAGGATCAGAAACTTTAGTCAAAGTGGACTAAATACTTTGATTCTACCTTCATCTCTTTTCTCAGGGCTGAAGGCAGATCATGACAGATTCTTACTTAGGGACACCACTGCTATTTAGTCTTCTTTCTTAATTGTCTTACCACTGAATATTCTGGATTAAGGAGAATCAGTGTCAGATGACTTTCAATGTAATCAGAATAAACAATTCTTTGCAGTTAAACACACCTAAAGAAAGGCTGCCCAGCCTGGGATAAAATCGGTGCAGGTCTCCAGAGGAATTGGATTGATCTGCTCCTTCAAGAAGTTTTTGTACACTTGTTTCGGTTTTGGAGTGATTGGTTGGTTGGGGTTTGTTTTTGTTTGTTTATATTGTGTTTTGGATTTTTGGTTGGTTGGTTGGTTTTGTTTCCACTTCCCTCTCTGATATTCTTTGTTATTATCTCTAGAGTCTGAAAAGGATTGTTGGAATCAGAAACAAGGCAGGTAACAGTTCAGGAAAGAGACTGAGGGGCTGGAGTGGGGCCAGAGAAGAGCAAGGAGGCTGGAGAAGGGAGTGGAGCACAAGTGCTGTGGGGAGAGGCTGAGGGAGCTGGGGGTGTTTGTGCTGGAGAAGAAGAGGCTGAGAGGTGACCTCAGCACTGTCTGGAAGTGCCTGAAGGGAAGTTGTGGCCAGGTGGGGGTTGGTCTCTTCTCCCAGGCACTCAGCAATAGGACAAGGGGGCACGGGGGGCTCAAGCTCTGCCAGGGCAAATTGAAGTTGAAGAGCAGAAAAAAAACTTCTTTGCAGAGAGAGTGCTGAGGCATTGGAATGGGCTGCCCAGAGAGGGGGTGGATTCCCCATCCCTGGAGGTTTTTCAAGTGAGCTTGGCCATGGCACTGAGTGCCATGATCTGGTGACGGGACTGGAGTTGGCCCAAGGGTTGGACTTGATGATCTGGGAGGTCTTTTCCAACCCAATCCATTCTATGATTCTATGATTCTAACACCAAACTTGGGCAAAATGCCTAAACATACCCTGGAGTCACATGGACCAAGTACCTGAGGGCAAAGGGGGCAGGTGACTGTCCCATCCAGGGCTGTGCCCAAGGGGAATTTGAGCACAGTGCCAAGGGATGGAAGATGGATTGGATTGCCAGTGCTACCACATACACTGTCACCCATCCCCAGGTTTAATTTCCAGCAGAAAGCAGGAATTAAATGGGAAATGGGAAATGACAGAGGGGAAATGGGCACCTGTGGAGAGCAGGTCTCACCATCCCATATAAAATGCATTTCTATACACTAATTATGGAGGGAATCTCATTCCTCTTCTAGTCTTCTGCTACTGAAACAATTGTATTTATCTGTTAATGAAATTGTATCTTAAAATTGACTAGCCTGGTTGATCTCTTCAAGCTGCTGAAAGGTTGGATCTGTTCTGTGTTAAAAATCTCTAACTAAGGGTAGCTTAAATTTATTAGTGACCAGTTCAAAGCCATTTGTTCTTGTGCCAGAAATGTCATTCTTGACTTTTTGTGATAATCAGGAAGAATTACCAACAGAGTGGATCATTCTCAAGCTGCGAAATGGGACAACATGAAAGCACAAAGAAAGGACTGAATGGAGTGTGTATGCTAAGAAAGTAGATTTTTTTTTTTTGCCTTGAGATTTTCTTTTATGATGCTGAAGCCAATGATAAGATCATGAAAGGCAGTGTTAATCTTCCCCACTCCTTTGAAATTTTGACTTTAGGTTGGGTTTTCCTTTCTCTAAGGGAAGCTTTTCAGAGACCATGACTTTGTTTTGTTCTCTTAGCTCCTATTTGAATGTTTGTGATTCCACACATGGAATGTGTTGATCACTCGGGTTCATATTGGTCATTTTAACAGCACTTTCAAAAACCCCTTGGAAGGAATTAAAGAAGAGAGTGCCTTGTTCTTGCTTTGTTCTGATGCTTCCACATTAATGTTGTAGCAGAGAAAGTTAATTAAAGATGAAGGAATGGCAATGGATCTGACATCTTGCTGCAGCCAACAATTTATGGGACTTGATTTTCAGCCGATTTAAATTTTGTATCTCTCCTGAAAAAGTAGATATGATAATGTGGGTCAGCAGGACTCCAGGGACACAATCTGCCTTTCAACTTGTTACAGGCTGTGCAGTAATTAGTGGCCATGAGAGCAGGATAAAATGTGTGTGCAAGGAATAATAACATTTGATATCAGCATCGAGGAGCCATAAAAATTCTCCTTCTCCATCCTTTTCTGTTTGCAGAGGAATGTGGGGAAATTATATTGAAAAAAAGCCACTGTGGAAAAAGAAAATCTTTAAAAGCTGATTTTTACAGAAGTCAAATTTATTCTGAAGTAAAATCTACTCCATGGTTGGCATATTTAATAATTTAAAGACAGAGAGCCACTAGAAAAATAAATCTGAAATATATATGACAGACAAAAAGGTATCCAGTCATTTTTGATTATTTAATTTACCCTTAAATATCACTTGTTAAACTTCATCTTTCCTGTGGAGCTTGTTATTTTCAAAGCTACCACCAGATTCTCATTAGGGATTGTCAATCATTCAGACTCCTGCCAAAATCCAAACAAGACAAAAGAACCATCTGGAATCTTTCAGGAATAGGTGTCCATGGATTGAACCCTTGAAGCAGCTCTCATGCCATGGGGCACCAGGACTCACCTTTGCCCATGAGCATCCCTGCCAGAGGAATTCCTGCTGCCATTTGTGTGGTGGGCTGGAATTCGCTTTCAGGAAATGGATTTGGTGTCATGGACTCTTGGCAGGGTCTCTTTTCTGCTGCCATGTAAAGGGCATTTCTGCAGAGCATTTGTCAGCTTCCCCAGAAAGACATTCTGGGCACGGAGCATCCACTGAATGGTGAGTGTGTGAATTGTCTGGAGACTGAAAGGTTTTCTCTCACACACGCNAAATGATAATGATGAAAGTGTTTCTATGTTGTGGTGCTGCGGTGTTTCTTAAAAAAATAAGCAAATATGCCTTAATTAGAAAATCAGAAGTTAAATTGGGTTGTGAACAGTTCATGATTTTACTGGTTTGCCCAGAGAAGCTGTGGCTGCCCCATCCCTGGAAGTGTCCAAGGCCAGGCTGGAAAAGCCTTGGAGCAGCCTGGTGTAGTGGAAGCTGTCCCTGCCCATGGCAGGGGGTGGAACAAGATGGTTTTTAAGGTCTCTCCCAACCCAACCCATTCCATGAATCTGTGATTCCATCATTACTTCCATTACCAATGAAGCTTTTGCCTTAATAACACGGTGCAACTTCCCAGTGATGAGTGTTAACCAAGGCTAAACTGAATATATCCCTCCTGCCCTCCTCAGATATCTGCCCATGGCATCTGAAGGTTGGCTTTGAGCCTTTGGACTCTGAATCAGCAGATGAACCTGCCAGCCCCTGGTATGTTCACATCCAGAGGCACCAGGAGGCAGGACCTGACGCTCCCAGAAGAGCCCTGGGACCAAAGTCCTCTGTTCCTGGAAGGGAGAATTACTGCAGCTCTGCACTGGTATGGGCATGGGGAGGGGAGAGGAGGAGGGACAATCACAGAATCGATTGGGTTGAAAAAGACCTCTGAGATCATCAAGTCCAACTCCAGGCCCTTTACCAGATCATGGCACTCAGTGCCACGGCCAAGCTCACTTGAAAAACCTCCAGGGATGGGGAATCCACCCCCTCTCTGGGCAGCCCATTCCAATCCCTCAGCACTCTCTCTGCAAAGATTTTTTTTCTGCTCTCCAACTTCAATTTGCCCTGGCAGAGCTTGAGCCCCCCGTGCCCCCTTGTCCTATTGCTGAGTGCCTGGGAGAAGAGACCAACCCCCACCTGGCCACAACTTCCCTGATGTGGCACTTCCAGACAGTGCTGAGGTCACCTCTCAGCCTCCTCTTCTCCAGCACAAACACCCCCAGCTCCCTCAGCCTCTCCCCACACCACTTGTGCTCCACTCCCTTCTCCAGCCTCCTTGCTCTTCTCTGGCCCCGCTCCAGCCCCTCAATCTCTTGCCTCAACTCAGGGGCCCAGAACTGAACACAATTCAATAGGCACAATAGGCACAGCAGGACTTTGAAACATTTCTGACTTGATTCAGTCATCCTACATAGACATCCAATCCATTATAGAGTGGATCCCATTCCCAGCTGGATCCAGCTGTCAGGCTGGAAGGTTCCAGGTCCTGTGTCCTGACTGTCAGCTCCTCTGGATGCTTCAGGAACCCTGTGGCATTGCAGAAGAGCCTGTTCAGGTTGGCATTATAGTCAACTACATTTAATGCCTTCATTTATGGTTTTTAATTCTGGTTAACTTGATATGAGTTAGGTATATGAAAACATACAGATACCAAGGGACTACCTAGTAAATGATCAATACAGAGGGTCAGTAGCACCAAACAGATCCTGAGAAGTTACTGAGCTCATCTGAAAATCTCAGCTTGTTTGTGAATCAAATCATGCTGTGAGCTCCACTAATTATATTGACTGGGGGTTTAATTACTGTCATGAGAATATAAATATCTCTCTCACATGTAGATATCTGCATCTGTTGGCTAAATGTGCATCCTGAATCTTGAGCTGAACCTCCATCAAAGATCTTTCTTCCTTGTTCCTCTCTATATGGAATAACTTCTCTATATGAAATAACTTCTCTATATGAAATAATATATAGTGGAATAACCTGAGCTGTGGCAGCAACTTGATTAAATTCACACTGCAGAAAGGTCCTTATCTGAGGTTTGTCTTTCCAGGCTCATCTCAAAAGGGGCTGATGTGTTTAAGGCCTGAGCTGAGAATTCCAAAAATACTCCTAAAATTCTGGCTTAGAACAGACCTGGAAAAACATCAAAATATTCCTGGCATACAGATAAAAAAGACTAAAAATCTTGAATTATTTATTTACTTATATCTTTGCTTGTGTTTCCAAAGAAGTAATAGAGCGAATGCCAGCTGAGGACAAACAGTTTTCCTGGTACAGTTTGGGTTCCCACACATACCTGGTGGCCACAGACAGAAAGGAGAGTAACCCCAGCTCTTCTGGGGCATAAACATCCCAAGTTATGAACTCCTGGAAGAGATGGTGGGAAGAGATGGTCCTGTATCAAAACTAGCGTGGCCAGCAGACCCAGGGCAGTGAGCCTTCCCCTGGACTCTGCCTTGGGGAGG
>VWZD01003149.1:107180-119175 GCA_013396695.1 Sakesphorus luctuosus
TTCTATGAATGATCTTTTTTGTTTGTTTGTTTGTTTTGTTTGTTTGACACGCAAACCAACTACAAGTGACCATTCAAACATCTGTTGTGGAAGGAATCAGTTAGGACTCACCTGATTCCTCTTTCCTGTCCTCCAGCTGGTTGGCTCACACCCAGTTAGAATTATTCTTTCCAATAATTATTGTTTCTGCTTTTTTTCCCCTGTGTCCAAAATGCAATCTAATTAACATCAGGTCTTTATGTGATATCAGAGCAGCTGCAGTTTTGCCCAAAAGGCAGAATCAGAACTTTTGCAAACTGTATTTCATTCAAATTATTTAGCAGTGAATGAACAGAAAAAAGAAATGAGTGAAAGAACCAGGTAATGAATTTAAAGCAATGAAGGTTGTTCATTTGTGGAATGAAATACAAACAAGCCACATGAATGGGAGGGTTGGTCATTTTAAAAGACTTAAATGTGGACTCAATCCTTTATTAGACTGAACTGTTCTCAACCTTGGGCTTTTCTAGCATTGATCAGTTTTGGTAATTATTAAAAAATAAAAATTGAAACCTCCCCAAAAGTTCTGCAAATTATTTCTGCCACTGCTGCCTTGGAAACACCATTATAGAAAACTGAATCTTGTAGGATTTTTATCAAAAAATATATTATTTTTTACTTACTGTCCATTGCGAAACCAGAAAGATGGAACCAGATGAGTTGTTCAAGTTACAATAAGTAATTGAAGATGCCAGGAAGTGCTTTGAGAAGGTGATTGTATTTGCTGTAATATATGAGCACACCCCAATTGTATTTATTATAAAAAAAAAAATCCTCTAAATCTTCTAAAATAAAGTTGTTATGAAAAATGAGTCATCTCTGACTCTCTTTTCACTCCAAGATGGTGAAATTTTTGGTGAGAAGAGACGAATTACATCTGTCAGCTGAGAGAATTCCATTGGAGATGTCCCAACTTTCAGCTGCTTCCTCCATCCAGGTGGTGAGGAACACGGTTCATGAAGCCTCACCAGACCAGGATGCCTCATCTGCTCCAGCACAAGATGTGATATGGACTTTTTGTTTGCTTTGGTTAATTTATGTGTTCCCCAGTGACCTCTGACAGAAGAGGAGCAACCGCTGGGAATCACAGAATCATAGAATGGATTGGGTGGGAAAAGACCTCCGAGATCAAGTCCCACCCTTGGGCCAACTCCAGGCCCTTTACCACATCATGCCACTCAGTGCCACGGCCAAGCTCACTTGAAAAACCTCCAGGGATGGGGAATCCACCCCCTCTCTAGGCAGCCCATTCCAATGCCTGAGCACTCTCTCTGCAAAGAATTTCTTTCTCCTCGCCAACTTCAATTTGCCCTGGCAGAGCTTGAGCCCCCCGTGCCCCCTTGTCCTATTGCTGAGTGCCTGGGAGAAGAGACCAACCCCCAGCTGGCCACAACTTCCCTTCAGGCACTTCCAGACAGTGCTGAGGTCACCTCTCAGCCTCCTCTTCTCCAGCACAAACACCCCCAGCTCCCTCAGCCTCTCCCCACACCACTTGTGCTCCAGTCCCTTCACCAGCAATATTCCAGCCTTTGATTGAAGTCACTCTGGTCAACACCCAGGGATCCCTCAGGCTGTTAATGCATTTCATGGGGCACATGATAAGCTGAAGGAAGGGAGATTTAGATGGGATATCGGGAAGAAATTCTTCCCTATGAGGGTGGGCAGGCCATGGCACAAATTGGGCAGAGAAGCTGTGGCTGCCCCATCCCTGGAAGTGTCCAAGGCCAGGTTGGATTGGGCTTAGAGTCACCTGGTGCAGTGGAAGGTGTCCCTGCCCATGGCAGGGGGTTTCACAGGGTAAGCTTTAAGGTCCCTTCCAACCCAACTGTTAACATTTGACCATTTGCAGCTGCTGCCCAGGGCCCACCCAACCCCTCAGGCTCTGAGCTGGGTGTGAAAGACACCTGTGAGACAGGAGCAGTGATAACTCCCCTCCAGGGAGTTGTTGGTACCTTCACACCCACCTGAGGGGTCATGTCTGCTTATGGGCCAGCAACAATTCCAAAATCCCCCCTGACTCACAGAGTCAGATCAGCCAGTGTGGCACTCCCTGTGCTGGGGGAGGCACTGGGGGCTCCCACCTGGACCTGAGGGGAGAGAATCTTGGGGTCTGGGGACTGGGGGAACCACTCATCGGATCCAGAGGAGGAGCAGAACCTCGACAGGAGAAGACCACCACTTTCAACCAGACTGCGACCAGACTCTTCACCAGACTGTGACATCAGCTGCACTGACAGGTTTGTCCCTTCCTTTTCCTTTGGACTTGGGGGAACCACGTGGGGCTCAGCATAGGGGCCAACAAACCTCTTTGTGTTTGTGTCCTATGGTGCTGGGTCATACTTCTGGGTTTTGTGGGTTAAACCCAATTTCTCTTTGTGCCTTTTTATTTCTTGTAATATTGTTGTTAAATTGTCACTCTGACTTATCATCTCTTTTGTGTTGGGTTTGTTTCTCCTGCCGGTTTACCTTTAAACCAGCACACATTCCATGGTAACTCATCCCACCCTGGCACTGATTATGGGGTTTGTGTGGAAGACAAAGATGCAGTGACTGGGGCAGAGAGTCCTGTGCAAACACAAAACATGTGAGGGAGCTGGGGTTGTTTAACCTGGAGAAGAGGAGGCTGAGAGGTGACCTCAGCACTGTCTGGAAGTGCCTGAAGGGAAGTTGTGGCCAGGGGGGGGTTGGTCTCTTCTCCCAAGCACTCAGCAATAGGACAAGGGGACACGGGGGGCTCAAGCTCTGCCAGGGCAAATTGAAGTTGGAGAGCAGAAAAAAACTGCTTGCAGAGAGAGTGCTCAGGCATTGGAATGGGCTGCCCAGAGAGGGGGTGGATTCCCCATCCCTGGAGGTTTTTCAAGTGAGCTTGGCCGTGGCACTGAGTGCCATGATCTGGTAAAGGGACTGGAGTTGGACCCAAGGTTGGACTTGATGATCTCGGACGTCTTTTCCAACCCAATCCATTCTATGATTCTATGAAAACACACCCAAACCCTCCTGTTAGGCTCTGCAGGTTGAAGGGTGGGAGACTCTTGTATGCAGAGACATTGGTTGGGAACACTCTGCAATGTGGAGACCAAAGCAGAGTCAATACTTTGCAATGAATATTCCACAGAAATGCTCCTGTACAGGCACAACTTGGGGAAAACAAACAAACAAAGAAACAAACACCCTGTGTGAAAGCATTTCATGTTTTCACCATTTCCACATTAACAATGCAATGAGAGCACATTTGTAATTTTAAGTTTCAACAAAACACAAGTATCGACACGACTTGCTCAAAGCACAGGTGGGATGTCAGAGCTTGCACATGCCTGGGAAAAATGAGACCAGTTTAAACAAACTGGAGGAAGGCAACAGAGTAGAAAGAGGCAGAAAGAGCAGCCACCCTGCACTGTAATTAGTGGTTAATCTATGCTACAGACCCTTAGACTTTGCTGCAGAGAGAAGAGCTCTGAATTTGTGCTTGTTTTCCTCAATAAGCTGAGCATCTTTGTGCCCAATGAGGATGTTGACCCATAAATGATTTAAAAAAAAATCTCAGAACCTCTCAGAGACAGTTTCTGAGCAAGGAAACTGAGACCAGAGGAAGGAAGAGAGAGAAATAGAAGAGAGAGAGAGGGACCTAAACTCTGACCTCAGCAGAATTATCCCAGATTCTGTTGCATGGTTTGCAGTATATTTGTGGAGTTCAAGGTGTGCCTGTACCCCAAGAAATGAGGGAGAAATAAATGACGCTGGTTGAATGTAATGGTGGAAAAAAAGGATGTAATGACAGATTATAATTTCATGAAATGGAAAAGGGACATTTCACTACAGCTCATAGCTTTATCTTATTATTTTTTTTCCCCAAAGTGATGCTGCTACATTAATAAGGAGAGCTGCTCCTGCTGCTAAAATTACATACAGAATATTTCAGCTGGGAGGGACCTAAAAAGTTCATCTAGTCCAGCTGTCTGATCAGTTCAGGGTGTTTTTCCTTTTTTAAAAAGAACATATAATTAATTTGCCAATCCCTGTATAGGTTAATTGTGCGTTGAGTAAAACATGAGTACACTGCAACAGAAATATTCTGGCTGGTCCAAAAGTATTATCTGAATTCAATTCTAGATGTTTATTGCAACAGCTCCATAGAATTTATCCATTGCTACTTAAAATAAAGCACTAAATAAACCCCATAAGCATTTTCTTGCTTGGTTCAGTCTCTGTTTATTGAGCTTTATTGCAGGTCTGGTTGTGGGGAGGTTTCCCTTCATTTTGGTTTTTAATTTATAAACAGGACTTATCTGGGTTTTTTGTTGCTTTTTTCCTTGGTCTCACAATCCTCTTCTTTTGCTATAATAGTTTCATTATTAATAATACTTTCCCTATTTATTTTCACTGTGGAGCCAATAAGAGGTTTGAAAAAATGCATCTGTACATAAGAATAAGATGAATAAGATCCCAAACATGGAAGAAAAGACTCAGTATCCTCTTGAATATCTCCTGCTCTTTCTCTATTTAAACTTTTTCTTGCTTTTCCCCACTTTTCAAAGCTGTTTCAGAAGTCAATTCCACTCAAGGCTTGATAGTGTGATTTCACTGAATTTAATTCCTTTTCTCCCTTTGAATTTCCCTGGTCCTTTTTTCCCCTTCCCTTCTTTATCACTCCTGGATTCAGCCCTAATTTTATTTAGCCTTATTTATACCCTGTAATTTCCTTCCTTTATTGCCTTTGCCACGAGGACTCCAAGGGAGCATTTGCTGTTGTTTAATTCCAGCTCATTTGAATATCTTTTTACCTTTGGGCACAGAATTTTCTGTATTTACCACAACTGCAACAAATCAGTGGAGGGAAACATGGGAGGAAAAAAGTAATTAACACAAAAACAAAATAGTAACAATATCAAGGAGGAAACTAAACACAAGGACTTGCCTTAAACAACACCATGGAAGCCAATGGAGATAACATGCATAAAGCCAGTTAAAATCACTATAATAAAGATTTCTAAGAGAGTAAACAAACTGATTTGAATTTTTTTTTTAACTACAGATTTATGGAGTTCTAGAGGCACAGGAGAGAAAGGCACATTTAGATTCTGTAGCACAGGAAGATTTTGCAGCAAAATTGGCTTTCTTGGGC
Organism: Sakesphorus luctuosus; assembly: GCA_013396695.1. Classification (NCBI taxonomy): domain Eukaryota; kingdom Metazoa; phylum Chordata; class Aves; order Passeriformes; family Thamnophilidae; genus Sakesphorus; species Sakesphorus luctuosus. Next base: position 112,342 of record VWZD01003149.1, read on the forward strand.
ACTCCTGTGCATGACAATATTTAAAAGGAAAGTTTTTATGGGGAAAATGCAACCTGTGTTAGAAATGAGGACCCAACTTTCATTAAAAAGTTTGGAATTTGGACAGAATTGCTTTTTACTATTATTATTCTCAAAGACTTCAGTTGACTTTGGACTAAGTTATGAGTTTATCTGTTCTGCTCTCAAGGCTTGGAAATTGAATAGTCAGCATATTCTGGTAGAAAGAACCTCAGCTCACTCATGCAAATAATATAAAAATCATATTTTATTAATGTGAGTAGGAAGTGAGAAAAAAGATACAGGTTTTTTGTTTGCTTTTTGTAGCTCTTTAAAGTCACAGCCAGTCCCAAAAACTATGCCAGGGTTTTGCTGATGCTTCATTCTCTCAATATTTGGTGGTTGCTTTAAAAAATATCTTCCCTGCTGAAAAGGAATAAAGCTCAGCAGATTTTCATCTTCCTGGTTCCAAGTTTATGGTAGAAAGAATGAAGGATAATGCAAAGGGAAAGGGAAAAATATAGGAAACTAACTTTTAGCTCAACTGGCTAAAATGAAATGCTTAAAAATGTGATCAGGGAGCACTTTACAGGAAAAAGATATGGCAAAAATATCAGTAAAGGAAGGCAGGTGGGAGACAGGTTGGCAGTTTTGAACATCACCAGGTAAAGGTCAAGGAGGACAAGAGTGTTCTGGCCACAGGGAGTAAAGGTGGAGAAACATTTCAACATTAACTCTGACTTAGAGGAAAAAAAATAGCCACCAAAACACTGGTTTCCAAAAAAAAAGCCTTGCAATAATAAATAAGAGTTTTATTGCTTTGAAGAAGGAAGATTTGTGAGGATGTCACTGCCAGGTGGGTGCTGGTGCTGGACTTGGGGATGCAAAAGGAAAGAATTCCTATTTCCTCTCTCCTTTTTATCTCTGGATACTTCAGTCAGTGCCACAGGGGTTTATTTCTGATTGGTTTTTTTTTTAATTGACACAACTGAGTGGCTATTTAATAATATTGATGGTTGGTTTGCTGAAGACAGAAAGTATTGAGAGAAATAAATTCAGCAGACTGAACTCTTTCAGTGGCAACCACTTGTATTTTTTCAGGATACAAAAAAAAAATACCTTTTTCCTTTCTGGGTGTGTGTCTTGTCCTCCTGACTCCAGGAAACGATGAGAAGGAAGAGGGTGGAAGCAGAATCCTCTCAGCAGCTCACAGGGACAAGATTAAAGGAATCACATGGAATTGTGATGAAAGAAAGGCATTGATATTTTGGGGAAACAAGTGTTCTCACTATGAGAACAGTCAGAGAACTGGGAAAGAGAAGGTGAGAAGTCTGTCCCTGGAGATATTTGAAAATGAGCTGGCCAAGGCCCTGAGGAGCTGAACTACTGGCCCCTAATTTGGTGTGAAAAAGAAAAGGAAAGAACAACTAGAACGTGGTTTTCCTCCCAGAAGGAAAAACAATGATTTGCTGCTCTCTGTCCATAAATCTTAATTTTTAATTTTTTTTCCCTAATTTCTCACTAGAGGGGAAATTTGGTACTAAGTGGCAGCATAAGGAACATTGTGGAACCAGTCATAAGGGGATTTGCTACTATAAGGAACTAAACCATGTTCCTTCTTCCTAATTCCTGTCGTGCATGTCTGCATGGCAGGAATTAGAAAGAAGGAACAAGTTTTAAGAAGAAGGAACATGTATGTCTGCATGACAGATAAGAATTGTTTGCTCTGTCAGTTGTACTCTTCCTCGCTGTCAATAATCCAAATATAATTGGGGGAATCCAGATTAAATATGAGTTCCTTGGTGCACAGGACTCCAGGCATTTATTTTGGTTAGAGTGCTTCTAGTCCAAGTCAGTTTTCTTGCTTTTTCTTTATTTGAGCTCAGAATTGCCTCTTTAAAGCTTAGTTTTACCAGCAGTCACATGTTGAGATGGACTGGAATGGAGCATCAAACCAACATTTCACCATCCCTGGAGATTTTTAAATGCAGATTTGCCGTGGCACTGAGTGTCATGATCTAGTAAATGGATTGGAGTTGGCCCAAGGGTTGGACTTGATGATCTGGGAGGTCTTTTCCAACCCAATCCATTCTATGATTCCATGATCTATTCAAAACTCTGCACTCTTTGAATCCTTTCAAAGCATTGTCAAGTGACTCTCATTTAAAGCTCTGCCCATTTCAGGTAGCTGAGGCCAAAAGAGCTGTGTGAGTTGGCATGGGGCAGACTAAACAAACTAAACTCACATTCCTGTCACCTTTGTTTCACTGGAAAGTCACCAAGTACGTGTTGGTCGTGAGCAGTGAACAGGAACACGGAGCTCTGCAGTGCTCACAAGGCAAGTGTCCCCTGGAACAAGATTTTTGACTCCCAGCAGCAGGAATAAATTATCCAAAAGACAAATAGTGAGTCCAGGTTAATGTGATTTTTGGGACATACTTTCACCAAGAGTTATTTGATCCAGTCATGGGTGATTTTAATTTGCTCCTAGAATCATAGAATAGAATCATAGAATGGATTGGGTTGGAAAAGACCTCCGAGATCATCAAGTCCAACCCTTGGGCCAACTCCAGTCCCTTTACCACATCATGGCACTCAGTGCCACGGCCAAGCTCACTTTAAAAACCTCCAGGGATGGGGAATCCACCCCCTCTCTGGGCAGCCCATTCCAATGCCTGAGCACTCTCTCTGCAAAGAATTTGTTTCTGCTCTCCAACTTCAATTTCCCCTGGCAGAGCTTGAGCCCCCCGTGCCCCCTTGTCCTATTGCTGAGTGCCTGGGAGAAGAGACCAACCCCCACCTGGCCACAACTTCCCTGATGTGGCACTTCCAGACAGTGCTGAGGTCACCTCTCAGCCTCCTCTTCTCCAGCACAAACACCCCCAGCTCCCTCAGCCTCTCCCCACACCACTTGTGCTCCACTCCCTTCTCCAGCCTCGTTGCTCTTCTCTGGCCCCGCTCCAGCACCTCAATAAGAATGACACAAAATGTTCACTGGAGCATGTGATGCCACCATTCCAGAGACACTCCAGACAAAAGGTTCTGTGTTCCATGTCTGTATTTTGAGTCACCCAAAGGGAAAATATTGAATATCATGCACTGTTGGAAGACCTGCACTAAATTATTCTAAATAAGCTTTAATTTACTGCCTCTACTCTGCTACATGAGTCTTGTACTTTGAAGGGACTGAGAATGTGGTGATGGTTTTCACTCACAAGGTCATTCACACCACCTGGGGAAAGGTATTTTCCATCAGGAAGCCTCATGTTCCAAGCATTCAATAATTCTTATGGTCATAGATTTCTGGGAAAACCTGATTACCTCCAACCCTCCAAGATTTGAAGAACAACTTATGCATCTTTTTAACTTGTAGATAAGGATTGCGGAAAATCACTGGATTAGCATTGCTGTTCATATTTGCTGTACAAAGTGGAATATAAAAGTAAAAGTTTTTTTCCAGAACACAGTGAAAAGTTCTCTGTAGAAGTTCTTCTGATCCTTCTAATGGACTTGAACCTACTCATCCAGCATCCTTCCCTTAGATATCTCCAAAACCTTAGTAGTGTGAAGAAAGCTCTAAGACATCTGGCCATCATTATGTCAATGTGGGCTCATCTTTTGCTATCTCCCTGTCTCTTGCATCCTCTGGAAGGGTTAAGTTTCCAAAATAAATGTTTGTCTTTGGTTCTTGGTTCATGCCAAATTTAGCACAAAAGGCTCACATTTACTCCAGCAATGATCCCTTTCCAAAAAGCTTTGGAAAAATCAAGTCTATTGGCATTGACTGTCAAAAAGTTCCTGGATATTGCATTGTACTGAAAAGAGTGAGAAGTAACCCTGGTGTGGATCTCTGAGGCTTCAGGCAGAGCTTGAAAATGAGGATCCCAAGCCCAGGTGGAGCACTGTGAGCACCCTGAGGTGCAAGAGATACCTGGAGTTCCCAAAGGAACCGTTCTGCAGGTAGCTTGTTGAATTGGTGACCAATAGATCTCCTGGGAGAGGAGAAAGCGAAGGGAAACTGCCCCTCACTTTCTTGTTTTCTCTTCCCAGAACTGCTTGAGAGCCTTGAAGAGAGGTGAATAATCTCAGATCCTGGACTCATACTGAGAGCTGCCTGGGCAGTAAGTCCGGGTGGATTGAGGGAGGGAGGGATGGATGGATGGATGGATGGATGGATGGATGGATGGATGGATGTGGGAGCTGACAACTGTGCGAGCTGACTACTGTTCATAAGCTGTGCTAGTTACTGGTGGCCATGGCCTACCAGAGCCAAGAATCTCCTAAGGCTTGGGGTATCCATGCACCTGTCCTGGCCAACAACCTCAAATGGTCTCAAAATATCTAATAATGACCTTGTTGCCCAGGCAGCAAAAACTCCATTTAATAAAATTCTTGCATTTATTTCAGGTTAAGTGATGTTGGTCCACTGAGATACTCCTTAAGGGGGTGCCATTCTCATAATCTCATCTTGTAAACCAATTTCAGGAAAAAGGAAACATGCAGCTCTTCAGACAGAAACAATAACTTGAGCCTTTAGCTGAGCAGTCTGACTGTAAGAGACCACTGAAAGACAGGAAGGGAAAAGAGAAAAAAAGGTTTAAAATGTCTTTCTTCATCTTATACTTGTTACTGGAGATGATCATAAGTGAAAAACACTGTGAACAACATCCCACAGGGAGTTTTTAAAGGGTCAGGCAGTGACAGGACAAGGGTGGGTGGCTTTGAACTGACAGAGGGCAGATTTATGTAAGGCATTAGGAAGACATTCTTTCCATGAGGGTGGTGAGACACTGGCACAGGTTGCCCAGGAAAGCTGTGGATGCCCCATCCCTGACCAGGCTGAATGGACCTTGGGGCTGCCTGGTCTAGTGGAAGATGTCCGATGAGAAGGGGATTGAGAGTAGATAGTCTCCAAGTTCCCTTCCAAGCCAAACTACTGTGACTTCTACCTATCACTTGAAGAAACCAGCATTTAATTACCCCATTTCAAGTTGCCATTTTCTGTAGAACAGGGAACACAAAGCTCCTGGGTGACATTGGAAGGGATCATAGAATCATAGAATGGATTGGGTTGGAAAAGACCTCTGAGATCAAGTCCAACCCTTGGTCCAACTCCAGTCCCTTTACCAGATCATGGCACTCAGTGCCACGGCCAAGCTCGCTTGAAAAACCTCCAGGGATGGGGAATCCACCCCCTCTCTGGGCAGCCCATTCCAATGCCTGAGCACTCTCTCTGCAAAGAATTTTTTTCTGCTCTCCAACTTCAATTTCCCCTGGCAGAGCTTGAGCCCCCCGTGCCCCCTTGTCCTATTGCTGAGTGCCTGGGAGAAGAGACCAACCCCCACTTGGCTAGAATGTGGATGTGGAGACCTTTGCTGAGCACAGGCATGGTAAAGGACAAAGAATAACAAAGAGGAGGATAATCACAGGCAAGCACCTGAAATATTTAATTGCAAGCTGAACCTCCATTTGTTTGGAGACAATGCAGCTCTGAACTTTGTGCAAATGGCCACAATGTCTTTCCAATGCCCACTGGGCCTGAGCTGAGCAGCATGATGGATAGTTCAATTTGCTGAGTAAACCAAGAGCTCTCTTGGAATTTTAGATGCTAATCTTCTCATTGAACTCAATTGCCAGGGAGACCTGCCCTACAGAGTTTGCTAATAAGGATTGATCCAGCTATTGATAAGGATTTAAAAGGTTGATGCAGGATATTAACAAGTATTGAATTTTAACTGCTCCCCAGATGCTGTTACAGGAAAAGTGTCAGGCTGGTTCAGACCTGTTGAAAAATTAATAAATATCACCTCTATATTAAGCGACATCTGACACATTTCATTAAGGTCAGGGCATGACCTTCTCGAGTTAGCAAGTCGCTCATGAATATTTGAGACGTGAGAGAGGAATAAAAAGCACATGCCATTGATGGGTATATTGAACCACATATTCAACCCCATTGAAAACCTACAACAGAGGGAGTGCTGAGGCATTGGAATGGGCTGCCCAGAGAGGGGGTGGATTCCCCATCCCTGGAGGTTTTTCAAGTGAGCTTGGCCGTGGCACTGAGTGCCATGATGTGGTAAAGGGACTGGAGTTGGCCCAAGGGTTGGACTTGATGATCTTGGAGGTCTTTTCCAACCCAATCCATTCTATGATTCTACAAAAACATGAACTGGGACCTAGAGATGAAAAGCCTTTTAAATAGTTAGAAAAATCTGCTTTGTTGCCCTGTAGGCAGTAACTTTGCTGTCTGTCTTACCCCTTGTACCACATACAAATTGCCAGTGTTGGTATGACTGAGATTTCATCCTGATGAATTGCCAGAGGTTAAAATTGATTAGGAGAGAAATTCTTGAGTGAAGTGATATCAAACATCAGAAAGCCTGGCCTTGTCTTCTTATTTTTGGAACTTGTCTCTGGGAGGTGTTTTCAGAGAGAGGGGGAAAAACCAGCAAAAGAAGCTGGGACACAACTTTTCCACGTGTGCATTGCATAAAAATGTGCCCTTTTCAGTGACACAGAGGACAATTTTATTCAAGTAATCACATTTTTTTTTTTTGCAGTCACACAGTATATTGCCACGAAGCAATGGCACTGCTCTGCCATGATAATGTGCTCCAGTAAAGGATGACCACAATGTTTTTATTTACAAATTTATTAAAACAGCTCCAGAAAAGAAACTATTGAAGATTTATAATAACTGGAATTTTTATGCTCCCTCTTTGTGACATAAAAAGAGAGATTAAGGTGTTCAGAAAAGACTAAAGGGTGGGAAAACTCTAAGTCAGTGGAGAGGTTGTGTTGTTTTTTTTTTTGGTTGGTTTGGTTTGGTTTTTT
>VWZD01003149.1:119217-154589 GCA_013396695.1 Sakesphorus luctuosus
GTTTGTTTTTGTTTTTGTTTTGGGGTTTTTTTCCCCAGAAAAATCTCTATTCTTTGTTCTTGGATTATTTCCAAATCCTCTTTTTTGAAGCATGAAACCACTGGAAAATAAAACAAGGAATTTCTCTTCTTACACAATGTCATGCTTTTGGATGTGCCTGTTCCTTTCCTTATAGGTAAAAGTTAACTGGATAAGGGGCTGAAGTGATTTGACCACAGTTTCTGGAGAGTTCAGCCACAGATTTAGGGCTTGGGGTTTGGACTTAACATTTAAATCTTGTTTCTGCAATATCCTGTTTATGTATCCATTAAAAACTCCCTTAAAAATTAACCTCCCAAAGTGATTTGGTGGTTTAACTGTGCATAGCACCTGACATGAAGGTGTCCTGTGCTTTGAAAGAGCCTCAGGAACAATCAAACCTGTATTTAAGTTTTCATTACCCCCTTTTCATGACTCCTTGAAGAAAAGAGGAAGGAATTGGAAGAGTAATTTTTCAAAAATGGCTGAGATCTGTTGTGGCAAAACCTCATATTTCACAATTTTATGTGTAAACTGATCTGCCACATCTGCAGGTGCATCAACCTTCCCTTGCTTTGGGGCAAAAGGCCTCTGCTTTGCCTCGTATTTTTTGCTAGTTAAGAGCGTGTTTGCCCCAGGCTTTCACAGAGGGGTTAATGTTAATAAATAAAATTTGAAAAAAAAAATAGGTAATGATACATCCTGTCAGCACAAACACAAATCCTTTGTCAACCCCGAGAATTTTGAGAAGCTTTGTGTGGGTTGCAAGTGGGTGGGAAAAAGGGGAGGTGAGTGGGAAGACTCTTCTGCTCTCCAGCCAGGTGCCAGTTCCTTTGTCACCAGCAACGAGGGCTTTTTTGGGAATGATCACCCCTTGTTCTGCCTGTCCCCATCCCAAACCTCTCCACTGAATTGCCTTCAAACAACACCAAACCTAAAGCATGAAAAGAGGGGTTGACAACAAGGTGGCAGACAGTGGTTCCCTTAACAAAACAGGGAAATGGGAGGGGAATAACACACAATTAATAACACACAATTAATCCCTGTCAGAGCTCACTGTTGCAGCTGCAATGACCAGAACGGGAGACTTTGTTTGTAATCAGCACAATCCCAATTCTTGCAAAGAAAATAAAAGCCCTTTGGTTTTCCCTGGGTTCTCAGTGCCCTCTTCCTGGGCAATTCAAACTGCTGCTGCTCCAGGGAAGGCTTTAATGCACCAGGATGGGAAATAACCTTTCATACAATGTCACAGAGAACAGTTTTCCACTGGGAGGTTTCTATTTTGAGGTTGCAAATCAAGCTGAACCTGTTGGACTGGTGTTTGCATAATCCAGCTGCTGCCAGAGTGGAGAGTGGAGACAGGCAGGAGGTGACTGAGGGGTGACATTCACTGGGTGAGGAGGTGGAGGTGGGGCTGTAGTGCCAGATAAATTTAGGCACTGTGGGAATATGTGAAATTAAGAGAGGGATGAGTGATTGAAATATCTGGGGTATAATTCAACCACAAAACCATAAATGTCTATGACAGAGGTGTTATGTCTCTGGGGTTCCCTTTGGACTCCCAAGAGCTGTGAATGGGACGTAGAGACAATTCAGCTCATCCTAAAACACAAATCCAAAATGTGCCCAAGGAGCTGCATCTTTTCCACTTAGGGATAGAATCATAGAATCACAGAATCATAGAATCAGCTGGGTTGGAAAAGACCTCCCAGATCATCAAGTCCAACCCTTAATCCAACCCCACTTTGATTACCAGATCATGGCATTCAGTGCCACGGCCAATCTCACTTGAAAAACCTCCAGGAATGGGGAATCCACCCCCTCTCTGGGCAGCCCATTCCAATGCCTGAGCACTCTCTCTGCAAAGAAGTTTTTTCTGCTCTCCAACTTCAATTTCCCCTGGCAGAGCTTGAGCCCCCCGTGCCCCCTTGTCCTATTGCTGAGTGCCTGGGAGAAGAGACCAACCCCCACCTGGCCACAACTTCCCTTCAGGCACTTCCAGACAGTGCTGAGGTCACCTCTCAGCCTCCTCTTCTCCAGCACAAACACCCCCAGCTCCCTCAGCCTCTCCCCACAGCACTTGTGCTCCACTCCCTTCTCCAGCCTCCTTGCTCTTCTCTGGCCCCGCTCCAGCCCTTCAATCTCTTGCCTCAACTGAGGGGCCCAGAACTCAACACAAGACTCAAGGTGTGGCCTCCCCAAGGCAGAGTCCAGGGGAAGGCTCACTGCCCTGGGCCTGCTGGCCACGCTACTTTGGATCCAGGCCAGGATGCCATTGGCCTTCTTGGCCACCTGGGCACACTCTTGGCTCCTCTTGAGCTTCCTGTCCCTCAGTCCCCCCAGGTCCCTTTCTGCCTGGCTGCTCTCCAGCCACTCTGTGCCCAGCCTGGAGCGCTGCAGGGCTTGGGGTGGCCAAAGGGCAGGACCTGCACTTGGCCTTCTTGAATTTCATCCCACTGGAATCAGCCCATCTCTCATGTCTGTCAAGGTCCCTCTGCAGAGCCCTCCTGCCTTCCAGCAGGTCGACACTCCCTCCCAACTTGGGATACAGTGATTGTGGGCTGACTGATCCATGGGTAAATGCCTGTTACAGGTGTGGACTGACATGAGTCGAATTTACCCACTGTAACCAGCATGCTTTAATTAATTAAAGGAAATCAGTAGGCACCTTATGGGAATGGAATATCTGGGTATCATCTCTGCTTCTCTCCATTCAGTGTACATGAAACCCAGATTTTGGCAAGAACAGACATCAGGCAGGTTACAACACTGAGGGTTGTCTTGAACTTTGTTGTGTGTAACTCTTGGGTATCACAATAAATGGGTCTCTGAGCAACTTGGTCTGGTGAAAGGTGGCTCTGTCCACCACAGAGGGATTGGAATCAGATGATCTTTGAGGTCCCTTCTAAGCCAGGCCATTCTATGAGTCTGTGGTGACACAGAGGTGATTTCAGGTGCTGATCAGACACAGCAATCAGAAAGTTTATGTTGGTTCAGACACTGCAGGTTTGCTGGGGAAAAGGAATTTTGCAGAGAACACCATTATGAGCTATGCCTGAAGTTCACAAGAAGTTGTCAGAGGTATGTGCTTTTATAATCTTGAAAATAAATTTATACTCCTGAACATAATAAAAATGCATTCCTGTGGTAATTTCTTGTTAGTGGGGAGGACTGATCAATCAAATTGGACAGTCCTGTCCTCAAAGCCTTGAACAACCTGTGTCCCTCTTCATAGCCATGAACAAAGAGTAATTAAACATTTAACTAAGAACTTTCTTATTTCAAAACAAATATTGAGGAATGAGTACTCCTCAGAGATTGCTTTTAATTAAACAATCTGTTCCTGTCTCTTCTGTATTTTTATTTATTTATTTATTTTTAAATTACCAAACTTGACTAAGTCCAGTCTGTTGGGAAGAGAACCTGTTCAAGTGACAGCACAGTGTGTGGAGATGAAGGGAAATAAAACTAATCCTCAAACCCTGGTTTTAATAAAGCAAAACATTCCTTCAATGCCAGCTGGTTAATTAGCAACAAGGACAATTTCTCCCATGCAATGTAATTATCAGAAGCAAGGCCAGAGGGCACCTCACTTATCCCATATAGTGAACATTCTTTCCATATCACAGTAGATGGTGCCAGGTATGGAAACTGGAAGGACATTCTTGATTGTCAGCTGTTGTGTGCAGGGTGGCTCTGGGGTGAAGGACACATTTCCCATCCTCCTGGTGGGGAATATCTCCCAGGGCAGGACTCAAAGAGAAGCAACTAATCTGGCAGGAGGTGTCTGAAAATGGTCCTGGACCTGCCACATCCATGAGCATCGCAAGATGTATTGGATTCCTGGTTTCCAAATTACTTGTTGTCACCAGTCAGATCTCAGAATCCCAGAATCATGGAATGGTTTGTGTTGGAAGGGATCTTAAAGATCATTCAGTGCCACCCCCTGCCATGGGCAGGGACACCTCCCACCAGCCCAGGTTGCTCCAAGCCCCATCCAACCTGGCTTCGGACACTTCCAGGGATGGGGCATCCACAGCTTCTCTGGGCAACCTGTGCCAGGGCCTGCCCACCCTCACGGGAGAGGATTTCACATGGACTGAGCTGCAGACCTGGAGTTATATCCCATGAAATGCCAGTGAAGGACATCCCTGTTCCATGCCATAACTATCTCCCAGCCATCACTTGCTTTGACCTTTAAAGTAGCACCTTTCAGAATCAATACTTCATGTAAGAAATGTGTTTCCTCGCTGTGCACCAAGAGCACAGAGCCCGATCAGCCTCAGCTTCCCTGCCCAGATTCAGAGTGGCAGATTGGGCTCAAGATTTCCTCAGTACAGTCTCATATGCTCAGTCAACAAAAAGGTTTCAACAATAAGACACAAAGCCTTCCTGGTTATAGATATCCCAAGCATTTTGGGATAAATTTTGATCCAACTGAAACAAAAAACTATTATTCCTCTGCCTTCAAAAGGAGAGGAAAAAGCCTGAACTCATTAATTCACCACTAAATGAAGAAAAATATCAGTGACACTGATTTTCTTTCCCAGCATTTATTTTTGAGGAATAAAAAAATTCTAACATTGTTTTATTTTTTTTATTTAAATTAACTAGAGATATGAGTATTCTTTTTCCCTCCAAATCTCCACAGTGCTAATTTTAGTTACTATTTTTTTGAGAAGGTGGAGTTAAAGCTGGATGCTTAAATGCTGAAATAGAGCTATTTTCCCCAATTTCTGATTCATTACAGATGGCAAAAAGAATTGTGTTCTCACTTAAAATCAGAGAAGAGTTTGCAAAATCTTCAATGTAGCAATAGAATCTCTTTTTCACCTGGTAACTCCGTGATGCCTTTGGAATACATAATGTTGAACATACTATTGTACAAGTGGCATCTGAAGAAAAACAATTAAAGCAACACTGAAGGTACAATTGAAGTTATTCAGAAAACACTGGAAAGACTTGCCTGTATACCCTTAGTTTCCATTTCTATTTAATGAATTAAAATTCCACCCAATTTTTTGACTGCATCGGTAGGTTTTATTCAGCATATTGATCCCTTTCAAATGGGGAGCAAAACAACATTGGGTTTTAACTCTCGGTTGCAATTTGCTGAACTTTTCTCAAACCCTCCAAATTCTGAAGGCAAAAGGGTAGGAATTTTAGAGTCACAGAATCATAGAATCATAGAATGGATTGGGTTGGAAAAGACTTCCAAGATCATCAAGTCCAACCCTTGGGCCAACTCCTCTTCTCTGGCCCCGCTCCAGCCCCTCAATCTCTTGCCTCAACTGAGGGGCCCAGAACTCAACACAAGACTCAAGGTGTGGCCTCCCCAAGGCAGAGTCCAGGGGAAGGCTCACTGCCCTGGGCCTGCTGGCCACGCTACTTTGGATCCAGGCCAGGATGCCATTGGCCTTCTTGGCCACCTGGGCACACTCTTGGCTCATGGTGATCTTCCTGTCCATAAGCTTCTAGGTTCTTGTCACTGTCGGAACTTAGAACTGTATAAACATGAATGGAATTCTTTTCCACAGTCATGGATCACTGATCCACCTTCAGCTAGGAAATAGAAACATGGTGAATTTAAGATGAATTAAAAAATTCAGTGAATTCAGTGCTTTGTCTGATAGATCTGTTAGTGATGTCAGAGACACCATGAGCTGAACTGGAGCCTGGAAGAGGAACACACACTTGGAAAGTTGACTCTTCTGACCTATTTCGGATGTTCATCTTTGGACATCCTGCCTTGCAAGAGACTCCTGTGCCTCTATGTCCTACACCTCCACTGACTCAAAAAATGACTTTTTATGTTCATTTTTTCAGATTGAGAGATTTATAGATTTATGCCAACATCTGTTCTGATGAATCCAGCTCAGTCAAGGAAAAAAGCATCCTGGAGAACAGTCTGTGTGCCCACACAGCCCTGATTTACCCGCAGTGGGGTCCACATGATTAGCTCAGTTGGTTAAATCTTGGTTTAATAATGCCAAGGTCATGGGTTCAATCCCCTGTCTGGGCCATTGACTTAAGAGTTGGACTCGATGATCCTTGTGGGTCCCTTCCAACTCAGAATAGTCTGGGATTTGAAAAAAAAAAAACTTTAATTCTGGGCACTGAATATGTTGAAACCCAGAATGTGATTTATGTCAAGCCCTCAGGTGAGTATTCAGTAAAGTCTGACTGGTTTACCACCCTGCTTTCTTCTCCAGATTAATTTGAAGCCTTTGATAAAGGAGGAACACTCTGATTCCCTAATCTGGGCACTAATTACAATTTGGTGCCCAGAGCACGTTTTTAGAAGAGTTGCATTTCATAGAATCATAGAATGGATTGAGTTGGAAAAGACCTCCGAGATCATCAAGTCCAACCCTTAGTCCAGCTCCAGTCCATGTGAGACCATAGAAATGAGAAGGTATTTTGGTAGTTTCTTCTGAGTAAAGGCCTCCCATCTCTGGAGAGCACAGTGTCAAAGCCATTTTCTTACAGCACAGTGTGAAGTGCTGATGTCTGGAGAGGGGCGAGACTTTAAACCATGTCGCTCACATCTTCAGTCTACTTTGTCCCATCAACAGCTTCATTACAGCTCTCACAGCACTCAGAGGCATTTTAGTCTTCACTCTGAGGTGGCAAATTTTCCTTCTGCATTATAGATGGAGTTTCCATGTCCAGCAGCCAATCTGGACTGTGTTATGGGAAGATGTAGCTTCGGTCTCTACAGAGTTTCAGGTTCCCTCTGCAGTCAGTAATGCCTTTAGTCTTTCCTACTAATTCTATTCCTGGTTTTAGACCTGGTGAGGATGATCAGCACAAAGTGCCTAGACCAAGTTCACATCATTTTCCTGGGGATAAATTTCTGTATTTCCCATTGGGATACACCTTACTTATTTATTTGAGAGGTTCAACCAGCCAACAAGAGCATGGGAAAGGATTGGTGCTCCCACAGGGAGGTGGTGATGAGCCCCAGGACAGATGTCCTGAAGGGATGTCTCAGAAAGGGAAATCAGCTTTTTATCTTTGGTGGCCTCAAGCTGAGCTGACAGCAATATTTAGAGTTCATCCCAAGATTCATCTTCAACAATTCCTCACCACTGAGCCCTTTTACCCTTAAACTCCCTTTCTTCCAGAGTGCCAATCCCATAGTGGTGAAAGCATCTTCAGGTTATGTCTTGTCTGTCCCAGATTTGCCTCTGCCAATGAGCAGCTGACATGGTGAGCTGCAGAAGGCCTGGAAGTCAGGCTTGGGGAAATGTGGGATTGCTGAGGATATGGATGGCTGTCAGCCCTGAGTGATGAGCAGTTATAGAGAAAATGGTGGGTAAATTCAGGCTCAAGACTGTGCTTAAGCTTATTTGAGCTCTTTGTATAAAAGCAGTGTATATATATAAATAATTGTATAGATTCAGTATGATCAGTGGTATAGGAACCTTCTGGTTATGGAATTCTGGTGATGTCTCTGCCCTGGAATAGGGAGGCTTAGCTCCAGCAATTTATTTTTCATAGAATCATAGAATAGATTGGGTTGGAAAAGACCTCCAAGACCATCAAGTCCAACCCTTGGGCCAACTCCAGTCCCTTTACCAGATCATGGCACTCAGTGCCACGGCCAAGCTCACTTGAAAAACCTCCAGGGATGGGGAATCCACCCCCTCTCTGGGCAGCCCATTCCAATGCCTCAGCACTCTCTCTGCAAAGAAGTTTTTTCTCATCTCCAACCTCAATTTGCCCTGGCAGAGCTTGAGCCCCCCGTGCCCCCTTGTCCTATTGCTGAGTGCCTGGGAGAAGAGACCAACCCCCACCTGGCCACAACTTCCCTTCAGGCACTTCCAGACAGTGCTGAGGTCACCTCTCAGCCTCCTCTTCTCCAGCACAAACACCCCCAGCTCCCTCAGCCTCTCCCCACACCACTTGTGCTCCACTCCCTTCTCCAGCCTCCTTGCTCTTCTCTGGCCCTGCTCCAGCCCCTCAATAATTTTAGTGAATGCTAAAAATTCATCAGAATACACGTATCAATTTATTGGTGTCCAGAGCTCCTCTGTTCTTTACTGTTTGATGCAGAACCAAATTGTGCCTTCCTCAGAGTGTCCCTGGAACCCTGACACACTCCTGCCTGCACAGGGTCCTGCCTCTGTCCACCCCACCCAAGCTGATGGTTCCAGGAGCACTGCCCTGAACCCCTGGGGAAGGACAAGGCTCCAGATTCCTGGTGGAGAGCTCTGAGCCAAGGCTGTGTCGCAGAAGCAAACCACCAGAATGTTTCCAATAAAACTCCCTCTGTGGGGATGTGAAACCCTTTTTTGTAACTCTTAGCTGCCTAAAAATAGCTGCTGAGTTTTGTCAGTGCCGTGCCTGAGGCTCATTTCCCCAGGAACCTGTTCATGGCCTTTCCCTGACCTCTGGGCTCTCCTGCCAGCATCATCTGATGCCACCAGTTGATCTCTGGCTCACTGGCTGATGGAGCCAGCAAACCCATCACGCTCATTTTCCATGCCCCAGGGACAGCTGGAGCCCCATAATTACATGATATTTACCTGAGAAACATTTACAGCCCCAAACATTGGTTATTAACACAGGAGGTGGTTGGTATTTGTATTAGAGCCCTAATTAAATGCTCATTTCTAGCACAGCCATGTGTATTACCCAGAGCACAGAATGATTTATGGCAGTGACACGTTTCAGGCAGCAGAAATATTTGCTGGAGGAATATTTCTTCTGATGGTTTTCTTCTCGTTCCCTTTATGGCAAAGCAATTTTTAATGGAGAATAATCTTATTTGTCTCGCCACATTTACAATCATAAAGAATATTTGTTTCTGAAGTGTAATTGCTTGGAACACTAACACAGAAGCCATTTCAAGGCAGAGTGATTTTGCTGGGGTCTATTTGGTTATTCATAACATAACTGGGAGCTAAAAATGTGCCAAGAGAGGAAAAGAAAGGGGGAGAAAACCCCTATGAGGAAGGAAACACAAGCACATGTGGGTTTTTTTCTCTAATAGAAGATGAAGAGAGGCAAATATTTACCACAGCAGGAGAGAAGAGCCCATAATTATCTGTTTCTTTGGCCCAGGAGTGTGTTTTTCCTCGTGGAGTAAGTTCTGGGTCACACTTCCCATTCATGATTTGATTTCCTCCCTCACTTTGATTGAGATATTCGAGCAGGGTGTTTCTCCAGCCACGTTTATGGTGCAGCTCCTGGGAGGTCCCTGGAGGATGGGCCATGCTGGGCACTCACCTGGAGCACACAGCAGGGACTGCAAAACTTCCCACCCTTGACCACTCTCCATGGGCACTCAGAGAGTCTTGGGAACGTGGTTTGGAAAATCACCTTGGAAAAACAGTCTGAGGTGAGAAGGTCCAAGTCTCACCAGTCCTGGCAGACGAGTCCACCCTCTGGGGCTGCTGAAGCCTCGCAGAGGAGGTGTGGTTGGGAGCTGCTGGTGATGGGGAATTCTGCTCTGTTTGCACTGTCAACATCCTTTTTAATATCTTTTTTGGCAGCCCCACAATGCATATTTTCACTGCCCTCCTATTTTAAACAAAAGCCATTGCTCAGTCCACACCTCCTGCAGCCTTTGCAGGAGTGGTGCAGTGTGTGCCTTTTGTGCTGGGATGTTTCCTTGGACATTCTGCAGCACACTTTGCAAACTACAGACTGATGGAGCCTTTTATATCCCTAAAAGAGGCATTAAAGTTTACAACAATTTAGGGGGGTGAAAATACCTGGGGGAGATACTTGGGGTTAAAAAACCACTACATTGGACATTCAAAACCTGAGGATGAGGCAAAGCTTTCAGTTTTTCTTGGGGAGAACACTCTAAGTATCTTAATTATTTCATGTTTTCATAGCAAAATTGTAAAACACTGAGTCAGCTTGGAAAAAAAAAATCAAGGACTTAGAAAAGCAACTTATAGTCACCTGGTTTAGAGCCAAATCAGAGTCCTTTGGTTCCTGCCCTTATTCGTGTAAAATGCTGAAAGGTTTTTGCTCTTGGAAATCTGGAAGCTCTTAAGTGCAGGGAAGTGCAGCCTATCCTGCAAAACAAAGAGATTAATTACTGACCTTCAGCAATTAATTTTAATCCAGAAAAGGATTAATTTATGTATCGGCTGTAGTGAAAAAAAATGTGCCATTTTCAACAAGCAAAGTCAAGTAAAGATGTGTCATTTCCTCAGGAGCATGTCACGATGCTGGACTGAATTTCTTAATTATGTCTAATTAACAGAACACCTCACCTGTGGCCAATAAAATCCAGGGGCAATTTTCTATGTCCTGGTGATTGAATGTGTTTGTGCAAGGAAAACAAAAGAGGGGGAGGTGAATTTACTCAACGTCAGTGTGAGTAAATAAAATATTCCTTGTTTATATACCTCATTTTATTTTATAATCAGGACTAAAATTAGGTGTTGAAAGCTCGTGGACAAGTCCATACTTTGCCTTGCTTGAAAACAGTGTGGGAAGGGCTCTCTTATTTTGGGTTTGCATCTACATTTCTTTTACAAGAGATTCCCAAGTCCCTCCATGGATATAGAAAGAGATAAATATTCAGCAGTGAGGAAAAAATACCATGATGAGGAGGTTTGGAAATGTTTCCAAGAAGTTAAATCCTTCGTCTAAGAGGGATAAAGGTGGAAGAAAGGCATTTAGTTGTACAGAGGTTTTACAGAGGTTGGCTGCTGGCTGAGAGACAGATGGACCATAACAGGGTAGTCACACAGTCATAGAATTGTTATGGTTGGAAAAGACCTTTAGGATCATCAAATCCAACTTCCAACTCAGCACCACCACCATGTCCCTCATCAAACCACTTCCAGGATGGCGACTCCACCACTTCCCTGGGCAACCTGTTCCAATACACCCTTTCAGTGAAAACATTTTTCCCCATATCCAACCCAAACTTTCCCTGGTGCAAGTTTAGACCATTTGCCCTTGTCCTGTCACTTGTTCACCTGAGAGAAGAGACCAACCCCACCTGGCTGCACCCTCCTGTCAGGGAGTTGCAGACAGCAAGAAGGTCTTCCCTGAGTCTTTTCTTCTCCAGGCTAAAACAACCCCATGGTTGGGGGGTTGATCAGCACAGGTATTCTTGTCTCTGAACTATCTCAGGGTTTCTCTGCTTCATCATGGCACCACCATCCCTGTTCCTTTGCAATATTCCTGATGATTTTTCAATTTACCTCTTTCTGCTTTTGTTTTTCCTCTTCTCATATGCTTTGTGTGCCAGGTGGCCAAGAAGGCAAATGGGATCCTGGCCTGGATCAGGAACAGCATGGCCAGCAGGACCAGAGCATTGATCCTTCCCCTGTACTTGGCACTGCAGGTCCACACCTCGAGTGCTGTGTCCAGTTCTGGGCTTTCAGTTCATCAAGGACATTGAGATGCAGGTCCAGGGTAGGCCAGCAAGGCTGGAGAAGGGACTGGAGCACAAGTCCTGTGAGGAAAGGCTGAGGGAGCTGGGGATGTTCAGCCTGGAGAGGAGGAAGCTCATGGGAGACCTTCTTACTCTACAACTCCCTGACAGGAATTGGAGCCAGGTTGGGTTTGGTCTCTCTCCCAGGCAACCAGCAGCAGGACAAGAGGGCAGAGTCCTAAGCTGCACCAGGGGAGGTTTAGGTTGGACATTAGGAAGAAGTTCTTCCCAGAGGGAGTCTTTGGGCATTGGAAGGGGCTGCCCAGGGAGGTGGTGGATTCATCATCCCTGGAAGTGTTTAAGAAGAGGCTGGATGTGGCACTCGGTGCCATGGTCTGGTTGACAAGGTGGTGTTGAGTCAAAAGTTGGACTTGATGAGCTCAGAGGTCTTTTCCAACGTAGCTGATTTTGTGATTCTGTGATTCTTTCTGCCAGATCAGGGTATCTCCCCATCTGTGCTGACTCAGCAACACAGCAGCCTGCCTGAAATGCTGCTCTGGATGGAAATAATTCTGCCAGCCAAGGTTTTCAGGGCTGGGGAGCTGCCTGCTGAGTCATCACACTGAGAGCACCATCCGTGCAACAATATCTGCTTGGGAATCAGGGAGCCTGTAACAGTGTCATGGAGCATTCATTAGGCTGCAGGGAGGGGAAGGAAATGATCCCCAAGGACTGTGCAATAAATGGCATTATAAGCAAACTGCAGCTGCTGGGAGGGGGGAACTAGCACCAAGGAAAGCAGGGAAAGTGCTAATGTAATTCTGAGAACTGCAAGCCTGATAGAAGGACAAATCATGCCAAAAAAAGTAATAAAGCTGAGGCAATGCATTATTTATGTGTGCTGGAGGGGAATATCCTGCATGTCCTTAAAGAAATACAAAAGCCTGCCTGTTTTTAGGGTCTTATTTGCTGACTGAACACCACTCAAGGCCTCAGAGTAACCCCACTTTTATGAAGAAATTAATAAGGCTTATTCTTATTCTTATTCTTATTCTTATTCTTATTCTTATTCTTATTCTTATTCTTATTCTTATTCTTATTCTTATTCTTACTCTTATCCTTATTCTTATTCTTATTCTTATTCTTATTCCTAGTCTTAGTCTTATTTATTCTTATTCTTATTCTTATCCTTATCCTTATTCTTATTTTCCTTACTAGTTAAATTTGCTGGAATATTTAACACCTGGGGCAATCCCCTGCTTATCTTCCTGTCTCACCAAGCTAAGAGGAATTATTCCCCATAATTCTATCAGGCCATCTGTACCTATTTTTTCCATATGGGGAAAAATCATAAAAACTTTTGGCAACTGGATTGAGGCTTTCAAAAAATAAATGCCTTTTCCTCTCTTCTCATTGTGGGAGGATTTTGCACTGAGATGATCATTCAATTATCCAAACCCAATGTTTTGTTTTGTGATAACATTAGATTTCCTGGGCATGGCCCCTACTATCTCTTAAATCCTTCCTGACAAACTTGGTTTGAGTGCATAGAATGGTTTAAGTTGGAATGGATCTTAAAGATCATCTGCTATGAGCAGGGACACCTTCCACTGGTCCAAATTGCTCAGAGTTCCATCCAACTTGGCCTCACCACCCTCACAGGAAAGACTTTTGTCCTTAATGCCTAGTCTAGACCTGCCCTATTTCAGTTTGAAGCCATTTCTCCTTATTCCCCTTGAGTGATTTTGTGGTTGGCAATTCTAAAAGAAATCATTTCAGGCTCTGTTTTATCCTGTCTTAGCACTGTCACCCTCTGCCAAAATGCACAACCTGTGGCCTAGATATGTAAGGTAATACTGAGAATGAGGAAAAAAACATTCAGATTGTTTATAAGAACAACAATAGGAAAATGTTCCTTAACATTTTCATTTCTAGTCTGGGCAGCACCAGCTTTCACTCCTGTTATTTGTCTTCTGAACGAGCTGTAAATAACACTTGGTCAATCATTCAGGCAAAGACAGAAAGTTCGAAGACCTTAAGACCTTTCAGCATTTATTTAATGCCAGTTTTGAAAGGATCTGTAGATTTTTAAGCCACACAAGCACATGATAAGCTCATCTTGTAGTCTAACTTCTTTTTGTCTAAATAAAGAACCTGTGGTCTTGTGGCCACAGCCAAAAAGGCAACAGGGTCACACTGTGAGCTCTGAACACCAAAAGGAAAGTAAAATAAATTCAAATATTCCTATTCTAAAATCTGTTTAATCTTAATACAGTTTCCTGATTTTGAAGACCTGGTTTCAGTGCTTAGTTCTAGGAATAATCTACAATTTTAATTGGAGCATTAGGACCAAATAAAGACAGCCTGATCCATTGTCTGCAGTTTTTTCCCTGTTTATGGGGGCTTTATTTACACAGCTCTGCATATTGATTCAGCTTTTCTCCAGGGGATGATAAAGGTTTTCATGTGCAAATTCAAAATTAAAAGCCAGATGTGATAAACCTAGAGGGATATGAAGAATTTTCTGCCTCTCACCTTTAATTTCCCCTCATTCCTTTTGTTGTATTTCTCTCCTTGTTCCTGTTCTTTTCCAGCTCTCCATGTTCCCACTCAAAGTTTATCATTATTTGACATTTTCCTTTGCCCTGCAGCTCATCCTTCCTACCTGCCAGGCTTCATATTCCTTAACAGTGAAGTGAAATGAATGAATGAATAAATAAATAAACATTCTCCAAGAGAGGAGTGAACTCAAGAACCTCATTCTCATTTAAATGAAATTTGGCTGGGGAAAAAAAACAAAGCTTCTTGAAGCCCCTCCAAGTTTCAATACACTTTTTATTTGAAGTGTTGCAGATGAAGCAACATCACACATCTGCTGGGTTAGATTCCTCCTCTCCCCAAAAAGCAGGAGGTAACACCTGGAGTTATTTGTTTTCAGTACTTGTGCTCACTGAAGAATAAAAATCATGCCTGTTTTGAAGGGATTGTTACATGATCTGGGACATCAAGTAGACTGAAGTGATTTAAACTTTGCAGATGTGAACTGGAAAAAGCTGAATAAAGCATTATTGTTGCCATGTTAAGGAGGTTTTAGTCTTCCCTGAGCTGACATTCCTATGGGTCTGGCAAAAAGAAAAAAAAGGAAAAAAAAATAAAGAAAAAGGATAAGGAAGGAAATTCTGGAATGAACTGTGGGATAAGACAACCAGCGTGGGTTTGTGGTTAACAACAACGTGACTCCAGCCAAAATGCAGCCCCCTGAAAACCAGGCATTGAGTTTAAAACAGTTTTAAGGGCTGAGTTCAGTCTGAGGTTAAGAATTCTGCATTTAGGTGACCCCATTTGGGTGTCCATGTGGACTGGGAGACCCTCCTCCCAGTATAGGAAGTCTGGGCCAACACATCTACATGAGGTTCGCAGAACCTGCACAAGATACATGAGATATTGACCCACTCACCTCGTAGTGTAGGAGGAGGACAAGTGAGTTCCTCACTCTCAGAGTTCAAAATGACATTGTGTGCTCCTGTTTGGCCATGGAAGCCCATCCCTGCTGATTGACCACCTCCTCTAGCCCCACTGAATGGATCTCCACCGACTAGCAGGTGTAGCTGGTGCACCCATTTCTCATGGATAAACCTGCAGTTACAACCCTAAATTTGGATGCCTTGATCTTGGATTGAGCCTCATCCTTAGAGTGAGGAGATTTGGCACAGGAAGGACCTGTGGGACACCCCTGCAGCATCTGGCAACCAAGAGGGATCCCTTTGGCATCTCTGGTGGCACCAGGTGCCTTCATGGGACATGTGAAGGAGCATTGAATCCTCTGTGATCACAGAAGGGAGATGTGCACTGCCATGAGTCAGTCCATCCTGTCCTAAAACACACTCTTAACAACTTCCAGATTACCTGTAGGTACCCAATGGAGACACCTCTGTCTCCCCACTGACCCTGCACATAATTTAAATATCTGGTTTATGCCCAGCTTGGATGCAACTGCTTAAAGAAGATGAATTCCACCTCTGCTGACTCCTTGAAACAGCATCAAGATCATCTGGGTTCTCCATCTGCTCTCAGGGGACCTCTCTCCCCATATGGCTCTTCTGAGTTTACAAAATCCATGTGGAAGAGCCTTCCTATGGTAACAGTGAGAACATTCAGGGAAACTTCATTATTGTCACTGAATCCCAGAATGGTTTGGGTTGGAAGGGACCTTAAAGCTCATCCTGTTCCAACTCCCCTGCCATGGGCAGGGACATCTTCTACTAGACCAGGTTGTCCAACCTGGCCTTGAACTATTCCAGGGATGGGGAATTCACAGCTTTTCTGGGCGACCTGTGCCAGGGCCTCCCCACCCTGGATGAAAGGTAGCAAGGTCAGCATGACCACAATTTTAATGTAGCAAGATCATCATGACCACATATTTATTTATTTGTTTGTTTGTTTGTTTATTTATTTATATGTATATATTTTTATATTTATATAAGTTTATATATATTTATATATGTGTATGTGTATATATATGTATATATATATACATGTATATGTGTATATATGTGTATCTCTATATGTGTGTGTATATATCTATATATCTATATACACACACATACATATTTAATGAACAGTTGCCTCTGAGGTAGTAGAAATATTGAAATATTGGACTTCTTCATGACAAATTTGTTGAAAACCTTCCACCCTAAATAGCTTCAAAATTTATATTTGGGGAGGGGAGATATAAATATGTTTTTTGTGGGTTTTTTCCTTCCACATAATGAGGCTCTTTTCCTGACTTTCACGTGCTGTTGTACATAGAAAAAAAACCAAAGCCTCTAAAATATTGTTAACCAGACGTCAAACTAATTTAATTTAAAATTGCCTGAGAGGTTTAGAGACTTTTGGTTTTATTCCATGTATTGATTCAGCTCCATAAAGAAGGTTCTGTGTTTGCACACTGAGCTCCCTTAGCAAAGCCACATCTCCGGAGTGCAAATTGGTGCTTTCAGGAGTACAAGTTGTGCCAGGGGAGGTTTATATTAGATATTAAGAACATTGGTTTTTTCATGGAAAGGGTTATAAAACATTGGAATAGACTGCCTAGGGAAGTGGTAGAGTCATCAACCCTGGAAATGTTTAAAGATCATGTGGATGTGGCAGGTCAGGACATGGTTTAATGGTGAACATCATTGGACTTGATGATCTTAAAGGTCTTTTCCAACCTTAACAATTCCATAATTTTAAGAGTGGTACTCAATGACTTAATCTCTAAATCCTGCACTCCTGAAAGCAATCAGGTCACCTATTCCCTGTCTGCCACCATCTATTTTGGAGGAAAACAAAACCACACTTCAGAAAAAGTAGAAGGAATAAAGAAATTTATGCCGAAGTGGATCATGGCAAGATAAATTTAGCAGGACAACCACTCCAGACTCTACTGTAAGGCTTGGAAGAGGAGGGAGATGGTGGGAGTCTGACTGCTTGGAAAGAATTAAATAGCATTCAGAGCACATCTCCAGACCCTCACTAAAAGCAGCTCTTGCAGGAGGCCAGATCACTCATTGCTTCTGGAAAAGCAGGTGCCAAGTAGGAAACAGGAGAGTGAGTTGGAAAACCACCAGACAACAAAAATAGACGCCGACACCTTTCTGGGAAGCAAACAAGTTAACATTGTAAAATTCTCTGCCATTTATTAAAATCTGTCTNATATTAGATATTAAGAACATTGGTTTTTTCATGGAAAGGGTTATAAAACATTGGAATAAACTGCCTAGGGAAGTGGTAGAGTCATCAACCCTGGAAATGTTTAAAGATCATGTGGATGTGGCAGGTCAGGACATGGTTTAATGGTGAACATCATTGGACTTGATGATCTTAAAGGTCTTTTCCAACCTTAACAATTCCATAATTTTAAGAGTGGTACTCAATGACTTAATCTCTAAATCCTGCACTCCTGAAAGCAATCAGGTCACCTATTCCCTGTCTGCCACCATCTATTTTGGAGGAAAACAAAACCACACTTCAGAAAAAGTAGAAGGAATAAAGAAATTTATGCCGAAGTGGATCATGGCAAGATAAATTTAGCAGGACAACCACTCCAGACTCTACTGTAAGGCTTGGAAGAGGAGGGAGATGGTGGGAGTCTGACTGCTTGGAAAGAATTAAATAGCATTCAGAGCACATCTCCAGACCCTCACTAAAAGCAGCTCTTGCAGGAGGCCAGATCACTCATTGCTTCTGGAAAAGCAGGTGCCAAGCAGGAAAAAGGAGAGTGAGCTGGAAAACCACCAGACAATAAAAATAGACGCCGACAACTTTCTGGGAAGCAAACAAGTTAACATTGTAAAATTCTCTGCCATTTATTAAAATCTGTCTCCTGAACTCTTGGCAATCTTCAGGCTTTCTTGCAGATGCCAAATTAATTTAGATTCATTTTGTGTAGTGGTGTGGGAGAAGAGGAAGCCTCAGACAAGCAATTAAGAATTTCACCTTTCAGAGCTGGTGGAGTGTTGTGAAAATTCAGACAGATCTGCAGACAGAGACCTGTCTGGTTGTGTTGGAGGCATGAAAGATCCTTGGATGAGCCCCAGCTCAACCAGAACAGCCAAACTCCAGCACACAAAAGACAGAGCCCTGAATATCAAGTGGACCAGATACATTTGATGCTGTTGGAGAGCAACTGGTGCCTTGGCACAACGATGTCCAGCTTCTCACAAGGACAGGTCTTGTATTCTGGTTTAAACCAGGGCTTGAAAATAAAATATACACCTCTTGGAGGTCACAGAACAATGAGGCTCATCCTCATATGATTTAAGATTCATGTCTGAGCTGCTGCCTTTGCCCCCAGGGTGGTGGCACCAGGATGGGATCCATGTCTAGCCTTAATTTGAGTTCCTGTTCATGAGCTGGTCTGTGAAACGTAGTGGCTGAAATGACAGACGTTCCTCCCACTCTGCTGCAGCTCTGTGAAGGCTTTGGAAGAAAGACAGGGTGGACATGGACATGGTTGGCTCACTTCTCATGGAAAGGAGAATAAGGATATAGTGGTTTGCTTCTTCCCACTCCCATTACTGGGGTTATCAAACAGCAGCAGCTTTAAATCTCTTTTCTGCTAATTCCTCTCCTTCAAATATTGAGTAGTTTATACCTTTATTTTACTGGGCTTTTCTTTTTCATTGTTTGTTTTCTTCTGCTTCCTTTGATTTTTAAATAATCAAGCTCACAATTTTTAGGATAAACCTCTCTGAGCACTGTTAATATCTCAGGACTAGCATAATGTTTTTTCTTCCTTTTCCTGTTTAACATGTTTGCAGAGTTGCCCATGACCAGCAGTGCTGATCAGATTCACCTCTCAAGGGCAGCCTTTTAGGAAAGATGGAAGAAGGATGTTTCAATGCTGAGGAGCAAATCTGATGATCAGAACCTTCATCTCAGATACTGTCTGTTGTCTGAGAGCTGGTGTTTGACATAAATTGACTGCTGAGTTTTTCCTACAGTCAGTCATAGAGATGGGTCCTTCCAAAAGGTCATTCTGCATCCAAAAGAAGAATTCAGATGGTTGCTATAAATGAAATTCTTTAGTGATCGCCCTCTCCTCCACCCTTTCTCCAATTATCAGCTTAGGGTGTGGGCTATATCTGATCAGATATCTGAAATATGCACCCCAACAGGGACATGTTTAGTGGTGGACTTGGCAATGTTGGGTTTATGGTTGGACTCAATGACCTTAAGGGCTTTTTCCCACCTAAATGTTTTTATCAGTCTATGATTTAGTGAACAGTTCAGATGGAAGGGACCTGCAGTGACCATCCAGTCCAGCTACCTGATCATTGACCTGCCGTTCTCAGAGTGAAGTGAGTCATTTTACATGGTTGGCTGAAGTTTTATGCCTAAAATTCTAATGGCCTACATCCATAAAGACTAAATTCCTCCTCAGCTGGCCAGGCTCCCATTTCTTTGAACGACTATGAACCAGGCACTCAGCAATAGGACAAGGGGGCACGGGGGGCTCAAGCTCTGCCAGGGGAAATTGAAGTTGGAGAGCAGAAAAAACTTCTTTGCAGAGAGAGTGCTGAGGGATTGGAATGGGCTGCCCAGAGAGGGGGTGGATTCCCCATCCCTGGAGGGTTTTCAAGTGAGCTTGGCCGTGGCACTGAGTGCCATGATCTGGTAAAGGGCCTGGAGTTGGCCCAAGGGTTGGGCTTGATGATCTCGGAGGTCTTTTGCTACCCAATCCATTCTATGATTCTGTGATTTGCTTCTATTATTCTGAATTAACCAGTGATATCTGAACAGTTAAGGAGAAACTAACAGTGCTGTCAGGGCTTAAGGAACATGAACAGTTTATTTTTCTAATACATAATCTGTTGCATGTTATATTTCAGTTTAAGGCACCCATCTATTCTGAGATTATTTTAAAGTTCATTTGCTCAGGTGCTGGAGAACAGCAGTGAAATAAAGTGATTAAAAAGCTGATATAACTGACAGGTCCCTGTTAACTCAGCCCTCCCAAACATATGCAAAAACAATTACAGTATGCAAATGCTGATGATCCACCTTAATGCTACTCCCTATTAAATGTCAGAGAATGAAAAATGCATTGGATTCTCATGGTTTGCTGCCTTATATGATGGGGTTGTAATGATATATCAAAATGTCACTTTTCTGGGGTAGCTTGTGGACAAAGCCATTGACCCACTGCAGGTCAGACAGGGTGGGTTTCCCTGGTCAGCTGTGGACAAGGAATTAATTCAGTAGTATTTGATTAGGTCTTTCTGAAATTTCCTGATTTTTGTCTTCCCTTGCATTTAAAAAAAAAGAGATGGGCATAAAAATGTCAAGCCTCTGAAATGTGCAAAATCTGAGTATTTTTCATTTTACCGTGAACTGAGAGTTGTCTCAGTGTTGTTAAAGCCCAAAGTGTGTCAATATGAGCACATTGATTGTGGTTGATTGGCCCAGGCTGACACCAGTTGACCATCAAAGTCATTCTATCATTTCCCTGTTTGTGTGGACAAAGGAGAGAAAGTTCAACCAAAGGCTCATGGATTGTGACAGAGGCAGGGAGAGCTGAATCCCTCAGCAATGCCCATCATAACTAAAATAGACTTAACTTGGGGAAATTATTTTGATTTATTACCCAACAAAGCCAAGTGAGATATTGAGAAATAAACCCAAACCTTCAAACACCTTCCATCTTCATCTTCCTCTTTTCCTGGCTTAACTTCACTCCCATTTCCTTCTCCTCCTGAGTAGTGGGACAGGGAATGGGGACTGTGGTCAGTTCATCACATGCTGTCTCTGCCATTTTTTCCTCCTCAGGGAGAGGACATCTCACATTCTTCCCCTGCTCCAGTGTGGGGTCCCTCACACAGGGAGACACTTCAACATGAGTCCTCACCACAGGCTGCAGTTCTTCATGAACTGCTCCAGTGTGAGTCCCTCACATGGGCTGTAGTCCTTTAAGGACATCCTTCTCCAGCGTGGTTCCATTCCATGAGATGCAGTCCTTTAGGAACAGGCTGCTCCAGCACGGATCCCCCATCCTGCCAGAAACGTATTCTAGTGTGGGCTCCTCTCTCCTTGGGTCCACAGATCTCTGCATGGGCTTCCCATGGCTCACAGCCTTCCTTTGGGCATGCCCCTGCTCCAGTATGGGCCCCTCCATGGGCTGCAGGTGGGTCTCTGCTCCCCCATGAACACCGTGAGCTGCAGGTGGGTCTCTGCTCCCCCATGGACCCCCCTGGGCTGCAGGTGGGTCTCTGCTCCCCCAGGGACCCCCAGGGGCTGCAGGTGGATCTCTGCTCCCCCATGGACCCCCCCTGGGCTGCAGGTGGGTCTCTGCTCCCCTATGGACCCCCAGGGGCTGCAGGTGGGTCTCTGCTCCCCTATGGACACCCCTGGGCTGCAGGTGGGTCTCTGCTCCCCATGGACTACAGAATCCACCCCTGTAACCCCCCTGTGACAAAAACCTCACCACTCAAACCCAACACATGTATGAGAACTTCTCATTTTTCTGCACAGTCAACGTTTTAGGGAAGAGACAATGGGTAGCTACTGTCAGATCGTACAGTCGTGAGGAGGAAGACACAAGTATTGTGTTGTGGTTTTATAATTAAAAATGAAGCATCTTCTGGGGCCCACAGAACCAGAAAAAAATGAATTCCAGACTCCAAAGTTGTCTTGGAAATTATATAAAGTTGTTCGTAGTGTGTGAGGTCCAAAACCTGTAATTAAAAAACAAAAAAACAAAAAAACAAACCATAAAAACACCAAAACCAAAAAAATCTCCAAAATCCCTAAAACCCCCAAAACCAAACTGTCCATTTTGTTCTCTCTCCAGCTTTATAAAATTCCTCTAAGACTGAATGCCCTTTCAGAGTCATGAGCTCGGATCAAATAGCTCTGATGTCCTTTGTCTTTAATAAACCAACCTAAATAAACAGAACATTTTTGGGCCTCTCTTAAAAGTTTAAAACCATGTCAAACAACAAACAAGAATATCTTTTGTTTTTCCAGTTTTGCAGTTTATTTCTATGCCTGATTATTTGTTGTTTGACACAGATGGTTATAAACAAAGATCTAAAGAGAATTTTAACTCCTAGGGAAAAAAGATAATAAGAAATAAAATATGTTTTCTGATCCTGCATGGCTTTTTTTTAAGGATGATGGATTCCGCCTTAGTATTTCTAACTCTGTAAGGTTTCTAATTATGTTATGGAAAAGATCTGGAGCTGGAGAATTGAGAATTGGAGGGAGAGAAATGGAGATGGAGGAAAGAATGAGAGATGAAAGAGAGAAACCTGCTTATGTCCCAAATTCATTGAAGTTCCAGTCTTGGGGGTTAGTAAAAGGGCACAAGCTCTTAACATTAATGCCTAAATTTGAAGATTGATGTTAGATTTATCCAGTGTGGTTTACAGATTTGTCTGGGATTCATCCAGTATTGCATTTTGTTGGTGGTGGTTTTTTTTTTTTCCCTTGAGACAAATGCTACTCAATCAGTTCTTATCCTGAGGGACTTGGAAAGAAATATTGTTTTATTACAAGCCTGATGTGTTTCTTACAGCTCTAAAATGTGAGATCACTCATGGAAAATAAGAAGATTTTGCTTTTGGGGACACTTGCCTTGGTGCCTCTGGTATCTGAGCACAGGGTGTGTTGTAGGAGAGACTGTTTTAATTTCCTGTGGAGCAGCATCAACCCTGCAAGAAGAAATCAGATACACAATTCATTCCAGGGCACTGGCTCTTCCCCCAAAAGAGGAAAGTAATTGTAATAGTTTTAGCTCTAGTCAGCACAGGTCCCCATTTAGGCCTCAGTTTTCAGCAGGCCTCAGAGGACGTGAGGCAGATTAGAGGGGACAGGTATCATCTGACTTAAGCAGCCCAAGAGGTATTTCATATCATCTGACATCATTAGGAAGCATCGAGGAGTATAACAAGCCAGGGGGGAGGAGTTTCTGCCTTTTCAGTCCATGCTTGGGACCAGGAGGGTTCCTACTCCCTGACTGCTGATATCAGGCCCTGCTGCTGCTGGTCTGCATGGCTGTTTACCTGGGGAAGTGAGCATATTCCTGTTAATTCCTTTTCCCCTCTTGCTGGGAGGTTTCCTTTGGGGAGGAGGTTTGGTTGGTTCAGAATTCTGCTTGTTAGCTGGGGCGACCTCGGTGAGCCTGTTGTTGTTTCCTGTCACTATGTGCTATTTCATAGTTGGTGTTAAGCTTTCCACTTCTCTATATAAATATAAGAACTTCACCATGTCCAAAGCCTCATTTCTGTTTTTTTCCCTCACTCTCCTTCTCTGAGAGTAGATCTTTTGACTGGGTACCAGGCAGTTGGCATTTTGCCAGCTTAAACTATAACAGTAATGATGAGGAGGAGAAGACTAAACTAAACTAGAGATACTCAGTGGAGCTTCTTCAGAAAATACAAGCTGGCCTTCATCACTGGGCTGGGTGATGCCACCAGGACCGCCCTGGGTGGGTTCCCATCCCTACAGTCACAGCATCCCAGCTGGACAAGAGGTGCAGGTCACACGCGTCTAATGCACAGAAACTTCTGTCTCCAGACCTATAATGAGGAAAATTTTGTCATATAGAGAAGAAGAGACTGAGGACAGATCCAGTTTCAGTCTGCAGCTTCCCCACAAGGGGAAGAAGAGGGGCAGGCACTGATGTCTTCTCTCTATGACCAGTGACAGGACCTGAGGGAGTGACATGAAGGGAAGTTCCAGCCAGGTGGGGGTTGGTCTCTTCTCCCAGGCACTCAGCAATAGGACAAGGGGGCACGGGGGGCTCAAGCTCTGCCAGGGGAAATTGAAGTTGGAGATGAGAAACAAATTCTTTGCAGAGAGAGTGCTGAGGCATTGGAATGGGCTGCCCAGAGAGGAGGTGGATTCCCCATCCCTGGAGGTTTTTCAAGTGAGCTTGGCCATGGCACTGAGTGCCATGATCTGGTAAAGGGACTGGAGTTGGCCCAAGGGTTGGACTTGATGATCTGGGAGGTCTTTTCCAACCTGATCCATTCTATGATTCTATGAAGCTGGGTCAGGGCAGGTTTAGGCTGGATATCAGGAAAAGGTTCTTCCCCCAGAGGGTGGTGGGCACGGCCCAGGCTCCCCAGGGCAGTGGGCACAGCCCAAAGGCTGCCAGAGCTCACAAAACATTTGGACAACTCTCTCAGGAACATGGTGGGAAATTCAGGCTTGTCCAAGAGTTAGATGATCCTTCCAAGTCAGTGTATTCCAGGATTCTGTGATTCCCACATGCACATGCAGTGGTTAATGCTGTAACTTGAGTACATTTTTTCCCAATTCCCCTTTCAAGTCCTTTGAACTCATGGCCATAGCCCTGTTGATCCCTTTTGAAGCAAATTCTGTACATTCAGATCTGTATGCTCTATAAAATCCTACCTTGTGGGGGTAGGTACCATCTTGGAATAATTTGTAACCAGGAGTTAGGACTTGATTATGGTTAGGAAGCCTTTCTTACCTGAGGCTTCTCTTCTACAATACAGTTGGATGGTTTTCTTTCCCTTCTCCTTTTGCATTCCATAGAAAGATGCAGTTCCTCTATTTCTTTGGACTGTGGAAGAGACACTGTCCTAGTTCAGCAGGTGGGACCAGTTGTCACTGTGTGGGGGTGATCAAAGCTGTGTATTCTACCTCCTCTATTCGTTCCCAAGGTCAATGGCCCATTTGCAGCAGCTTCCCAGGGAGTCGTTAGCACCTCCACTCCCAGCCTGAGGGGGCGTAGGTGCTAATGGGCCATCAACAGTCCGAAAATAGCCCATGACTCACAGAGTTAATCACCCATTGTGTGAGTCCCTGCCCTGGGGGAGGGACTGGATGCTCCCTGAGGGTACAAAAGGGGTTGGTAAGAAGACCACGGGAACCTTTTCGTTGGACCCAGAGGAGCAGCAGGACCTCAACAGGAGGAGACCACCACTCTGGACCAGCCATCACCTGCACCAACGGGTTTGTCACTTCCTTTTGGTTTGGACTTGGGGAAGCCACACGGGGCTCAGCACAAGGGCTGGCAAACCCCTTTGCGTTTGTACCCCAGGGCACTGGGTTACACAGCTGGGTTCTGGGAGTTGGAAGCAATTTCCCTTTTGTGTCAGTGTATTTACCATAGTATTATTATTAAATTGTAGCTCTGACTTGCAATCTCTCTCGTGTTGAGCTCATTTCTCCTGCTGGTTTACCTCTAAACCAGCACAGACACAGATGTCACAGGCAGGTGCAGTGGAGAGGACCTGAAAGGGGTCAGGACAGAGAAGTTAAGCCTGGAAGAGATTAGGAGATGTGTCTTTTTCAGGCCCAGTGCTGTGCACCACTACTAATTTTCCATAATGAGGTTTTTTTTAATGTTCTTGTCTTAAAAATAAATATTCTTGAATTCTTTCCACTGCCTTGGCACTTTTGGAGGTACCTGAATGTGTCTTAGTTTACATACCTGGATCCATCTGTGTATGGATATGTCCAGATCACAAGAGAATCATTTGGGAAACACTAAAGAAAGACTCAAGGGACAAAACCAATGTATTTCTAGATGGCCATTTCCTTTTCTTTCCTTTATTTGCCAGTTTTAGGGCTATTGACATCTTTTCTTCACTGAGTCTTTTCATTTAATGAGCCCCAAACACATCAATTGGAAAGGCTGACACATCAGATCTCTGGGAGTGAGAACTGAGTCAGGGCAATTGAGAAATGGGAGCTTTTTCTGTGTGATTATTAAAGCAAATCTACCTCTACATTCAAGCAAATAAAATAATTAAATACTATGGGGTTTGATTTAGCAAATTATTGAATTCATCTATTACAGGGACATCAGTCAAGGAAACTGGTTAGTTGAACATCTTTCTCAGGGATTCTTTTTTTGCTGTTCATTTATTTGCTTTAAACACACACAAAGTGATCAAATCCCAAGCTGAGCCCCAGGGAAAACAGAAATGGATAAATAGAGTGTGTTTCCCTGCATCAACAAAACCTCTGTTTCATCAATCCCTAAATGCAATAGTCTGATGGGGAAAAATAATTAAAGGGTAGCTTGGACACAAATAACAGGCTTGAAAAGCAGGGAGATGGATCAGTGGGCTGGCCTGGGTAATACTAAGACTCTGTGAAGTTCTCTGGATTTATCAGAGCACCAAGGGGTGTCAGAAGTTTGTCAGTGTAGAAAACAACTGCAATCTTTGGCATCTCTCAGAAAGAAATAACTTGCAACCGGTTGTGTGAAATAGAAACAAAAGTAAGAAAAGGCAGAATGAAGTTCTTTCCCCAAAGAACAAGGATGTGACTCCTGCCAGTGTCCCTGGATGATTTAATGAGGAGTTTTTCCTTGCTCATATAGATGAAATAACTCATAGAGGAAGATTGAAGCTTCCTAAGGAAGATGCCAGAGTAAATTAAAAGTTGCATAAAATAATTGGAGGCTTTGAAAAGGAGACCTTTGGTGGTTCCCTTTGCCAGGAAGATCCATAAAAAATAGAGAGAAAAGCGAACAAACGGAGGCACTGGAGAACTTTAACAATTTGGTTTATTTGAATGTTCTTTTTTTCGAACCCATAGTCCAATCTTCTGATTTGGGGCTGCTTCTTCTACATTTTTTAATATTTATTTATTATCTTTTCATCAGCTTGATATGTATTAGCCATAAATCCTTATAGAACTTCACATTTCTGTGTTACTTTTGTCCCATTTGCAGTGGCAGTTTTCAAGACATGGCTCTTCCCACCTGCAGGTATGTGAATCCAGTGGTTTGCTCCCACATCCCAGGAAGTTTCTGTCCTGATGGACCTTCTCTAAGCCCTTTGCTTTCCCCAAAAGTCAATTGAGCACAGGCAAGGCCAGCTCAGGTCTCGAATCTCACACCCTCCTGCCCATGGGATGAGATGGACCTCAGGGAGCTCTGGCCGCCAGAAAGCAGTCAGAGATAAGAGAAGGGCATGAATCCCCTCCATCAGGTGAGATGGAGCATCTTCTTAAGGGTGCCAGACTTTTCTCGTGCAGGGACATCTCAAAGACCAATTTTTAGGTGTTTAGAGTTGAGTGCCATGAAGCCCATAGTCAGTTATTGCTCCCAAATCCCAAGAGGGCTGATCCCAGTGTGGTCCCTCAAATAGAGTCTCCTCATCAGTGATGTTGGAGCATGGCTTTCATCCCCACACCAGTTCCCTGGCCACTTAAAGATCTCCAAGTCCAGCAGTTCCATTAAATTTGAAGAAGTGAAGGAAAAAAATGCTCTGTTTTTTTTTTTTAATTTTTAATATAAGAATAGCCAACTTGTATTGTTTGCCACCCATCCTCATCTTAGAATGATAGAATCATAAAATGGATTGGGNAACACCCCCAGCTCCCTCAGCCTCTCCCCACAGCACTTGTGCTCCGCTCCCTTCTCCAGCCTCATTGTTCTTCTCTGGCCCTGCTCAACCTCTCAAGATCTTTCCTCAGCTGAGGGACCATCTTCAGAGGGTTTGCATGACTTCTGCGCTAACGAAGAAAAGAAAGTTGTCTCTATTTCAGACTGATCCCATGTGGAAATAACTTCAGTTCCAAAAATGACATCTTTGGGAAATTCTGAGGTTAAAAAAAATACCAAAAGGCTGCTTGAAATCTTGGTGGTGACATCAAGTGTTGACACGTTTGCTGTGGCAAACCCTGAGTTTAACTGGTTTATCTTTGGGCTCTGTCACCTGACTTTAAACCTCTGTAACTCATCAATAACAATCCATCCTTCTTCAGGACAGGTGCCCAGAGCTGCCCATCTGTGCCATTCTGAAGGGTGGCAGAACTGATGGTTCCCAGTGGGACCTCAGGAAATTTTACAAACCAAGAACAGCTTGTTTGAAGAAAAAGAGTGAAAAAAATTCCTATTAGTCAATGGAGATTAATAATTATAACAATTCTCTTTCAGGAAAATATTCATTCTAGAAAATTAAATAATAATGATGAAATTAACTAACAGACAAAAAATGCAGGTTTTTCTTGGGAGAGAAATTTCATTTTCTGTCTTTTCCAGTCATAAAATTTACATAATATTTACAGAATGTCACATCCATCTGGTGAGGAATTGAACTCTTGACTTATTTCACATCCAAGAGAGACTAAACCTCTTTTACCACTGCCTCTGACTGTATTGAATTGAGTAAAAAGAAGACTAAAAGTTTTCCCATTTGAACACTGCCTGCCAAATTAAAGCCTGATAAAGCAATCCACTATTTGTACATTTTGCAGAGATATTAAAACAATAATCCGTAAAACCAACCAATTATCTGCAGGACACTTCTTGCTGATTAGGTTTTATCAATTTTCCTGGACTTACAAACTGTCCACAGAGACTGTTCAAAATTAAATTGTCTTTTTTTCTGCAGGGATTCAGAGCAAATAATTAAAGCCTGTATGTTTTCAATTAAAATGATTAACAACCAGCCAAATTTCAGAGAAGGCAGATGGAATATTCCAAGCACATTGAACACTTAGTGGATGAGAGTTACAGCCTGCTATTTAAGTTGCTCATTCAAAGCCCTGTGAAGGCACTAAAAGCTCCCCAGATGTCACAGCAGCTTGAAAAAAGGGTCTAAAATGTTTGCCAGCAGGTTGTCAGGATTGAGCACTTTGGTGTTTTCTGGATGCTTTGTCAGATTAATTTCAGCTCTCTCAGATCTCGCTCACTGTGAGAATATCACTCATTTTAGATGATAATCTTTTAAAGTGTAGTTGTTTCCAGGTGTTGTGGCCAATTCCAGCCCCTCCAGGAAGAACAGGCCACCATGAGAAGCTTTGACTGTGCCATCAGGGGTGTTTAGAGGGTGAGGTCCCGCAAGGAAAGGGACAGTGGCCTGATGGGACAGTAGAGAGCAGTTCCCTGCACTGGGACCATGATCTACTTTCCAGTCCCACCAGAAAGTTGGAGAGGGACTTTTCCCAAGAGCATGGAGTGACAGGATGTTATGGGTTTAGCCAGGTGGGCCTCAATTTAGGCTTTAAAGTTCAGATTAGGCCTAGAATTGTCAGCTGACTTGAGCTGGGCTGGGCTAGCTAACAGCTGACTTCTTCTAGCCAATAATATTGTATTCCATACCATACTACATCATCTCAAAAGAAGTAACATCCAGTGTGTGGGAGGGGCTGGGGCTGTTGCTTCACAGCTGTGGTCCCGGCAGGACACACCGTGCTGTCCCAGGAGGGATGGGGAGGCCCAAGCCCACAGCACCGGCTCACCATCATGTTATCTTAGGGAAGTAAAATGTTTGTTCTTAGTTCTTCTCTTTGCTTAAGTCTGTCTTTGGGGAATTGACTTCTTTAGAATGATTTGTAGTTAAAATGGTAAAATCTGTGCTTACTGGGAAGTGGGAGGTTATTTCTTGTTATATATAACTTGTGTGTGTTTTATTGTAGTTTTCTTTTAATTTTCTCTTTTCTGTATAAACACATGTAGTTAGTTTCAGCATAAACCTGGTTTGGAGTTTTTTTCCTCTCCCTCTTCTTCCCTTTTCACTCTGTCTTGGACACTTGGCGTTTTGCCAGCTCAACCCAAGACACAGGATGAGGGGGATGGCTGCAAACACAAAGAGGGCACGTTTGTGTAGATATCAGGAAAAAATTCTTCCCTGTGAGGGTGGGCAAGCCCTGGCAAAGGTTGGGCAGAGAAGCTGTGGCTGCTCCATCCCTGGAAGTGTCCAAGGCCAGGTTGGATGGGGCTTGGAGCAACCTGGGGCCAATCCCTCTGTATTGGGCTCAAAGTAGCTGCTCTTGTCTCATTTTGGAAGCTTTTCCTGGCTTTGCCTTCTTCCTGCAGAAAGGTCTGGAGGGAAAGACAAGGCTGGAGGAGCAGAGCTCTGTGTGAGCAGGAGGGTGGGGATTCATCTCACCCAACCCTAAATATCGAAACTTAAGGCAATTCTTGGTTTGCTTTCCATGGTCCTGTCACCTCCTGAAGAGATTTTAACCCACTTAGGCTCTTACCCATTTTCTAAGAGATCAGTTTTGTCCTCTTAGATTTATACATGTAGATCATATATCAGATTTATATATGAAGATTTAATATGTATTTATTTGTCCTCTTATATTTATATATGTAGATTTCCAATACCTTAATTAGAACAGATAAATCCCACCTACAGTGTAGCAGAAACCTCAGAAACTGGAGTTTTATAACTGCAAAAATGAGAGGCAGTGAGAAGAAGGAAAGGAGAGAACTGGTCTCTGACTGACTAAATAAAGGTGCCCCTGCCCATGGCAGGGGGTGGAACTGGATGATTTTAAAGGTCTTTTCCAACCTAAACCATACTGGAATCTTGTAAAACACTGCAATGTGCTCTGCAGAGTAAGGAGGAGGAGAACTCATCCTTGGAAACCACAAAGCAGTGCTGAGAAACAGATTCTGCTTTTCCTGTGTTTTACTGTCTGATTCCTTCAACTGAATCAGATTGACAAATTTTGTGGGAATCTGGCTCCAAGATTCTCTTAGGAAAAGAATCATAGAATCATAGAATGGATTGGGTTGGTAAAGACCTCCGAGATCATCAAGTCCAACCCTTGGGCCAACTCCAGTCCCTTTACCACATCATGGCACTCAGTGCCACGGCCAAGCTCAGCTGAAAAACCTCCAGGGATGGGGAATCCACCCCCTCTCTGGGCAGCCCATTCCAATGCCTCAGCACTTTCTCCGCGAAGAATTTGTTTCTGATCTCCAACTTCAATGTGCCCTGGCAGAGCTTGAGCCCGTGCCCCCTTGTCCTATTGCTGAGTGCCTGGGAGAAGAGACCAACCCCCACCTGGCCACAGCTTCCCTGATCAGGCACTTCCAGACAGTGCTGAGGTCACCTCTCAGCCTCCTCTTCTCCAGCACAAACACCCCCAGCTCCCTCAGCCTCTCCCCACACCACTTGTGCTCCACTCCCTTCTCCAGCCTCCTTGCTCTTCTCTGGCCCCGCTCCAGCCCCTCAATATCCTGCCTCAACTCAGGGGCCCAGAACTCAACACAACACTCAAGGTGTGGCCTCCCCAAGGCAGAGTCCAGGGGAAGGATCAAAAAGATCCCTGTAATTAATGGGGGAATAAATTTTGCAAAAATCTTGATTTGAAAGTCCCTTCAAACCCAAACCAGTCTGTGACTGAGTGATTTTATTTTCCCAGTACATTAAGAGGTAATTCTGAACTGTGCTTTAATCTGCCCCAGGGTGATGGTGTCACCTCCCAGCTCAGTATCTGCACAGAATGGACTCCACAGAGAGGCAAAAACCAGCTCAGAGTGGGAAGCCACGATTTGAGATGTGAACCTTGTGCTTTTGTCCCCACCAGCCTGAGAGAGGCTTTTAGAGACCTGTCCCCACAAACTCCATCCATCTCACAACCTGCCTTTCTGTACCACTGGGCATGAGAAAGACCTTAACTTTGTTTTATATATTTAATCAATTTCCAGAGTAAAACTTTTTTTACCTTTAAAAAATGAAGGAAAAAATAAAATTAAGGAGAAACTCTTTTTAAAAAGCCATATTCTATCTAACTAGCCTTGTGCAAGTTCCTTTGGAAGACATAATGAGGAAAAAAGGGAAGAGAAATAAAGAAAAAAGATTAGATTTTCACATGGCTTTGGTTCTGGTAAATTCAGCCTTCTGAAAAAGGTGTCTCAGCACATGGCGTGTCAGGGACTAATTTTCCATCCAACCTCCTTTGACTAACAGGACCTTTGTTGTCTGGTGTGATGACACCAACATTTTCCCCCTAAAATGAGGGCAGCCCAGAAGGGATTAACCCAAAGTGCTCTGATTAGGCTGCTCTTTGCTTTTTTGTTTTATCCTGCAATAAAGTCCATTTTTCTGATTTACCATTTCTATTGGGAAGGACAAAATGTGCACCCATTTTTACAGTTCCAAAAACCTGTTGTCATTACTGAGTGCCATGATCTGGTAAAGGGACTGGAGTTGGCCCAAGGGTTGGACTTGATGATCTCAGAGGTCTTTTCCAACCCAATCCATTCTATGATTCTGTGATTACCCTACAAATCACTTGGGGCTGCATTAGTTAACCTGAGGAGTTATAATACCTCTAAATTGCCTCCTTTCCAACCAGGAAGAAAACACTCAATATTTTCCTTACCCTAATGATCATATTTCTTCCAACCTTATTATATCGTTATTCCATTTGAAATGAACTGCATACAAGAGGAGTAAGTTTAGCCAGAGGTTGGCTCTTTATTCTGCTTGATTGATTTTCTGTACCTGCTTATATTTTGCTTCAGATCAGCTCAGCATTGTTGGAACTCACTGACCCAATGAAGTAAGTCTTGATTTTTCCTTTTGCCCCCAATAAAAATCAAATTGGTTTAAAGGCTTCAGGGATATAACTCAACCCACTCTGAGTTTTTATGTCCTCATATCTGAGTTCTGGTGATTGATTAAATATTACAGCCTCATTACAAACATGGAACAGCACTGAGAAACTCAGTGAGAAGCTCACACCATTTTAAACAAGACTCAGAGAGCATAAAGATCCTCATTTTTATTTCTGCTTGTAAAGGGCTTTATGATCGTTTGGCTTTTGTAGCCTTGTTTACATTCGAGAATTGAGTGGCTTTGATAGTAAAATACCCAAAACAGGAGCACTGATGGTGTTTTTAAACTCTCCGAGGCCACTTCACGCCTCTTTGTGTCCTTGTTATTGTAGCAATGACATTATCAGATGGCAAACATTCAATGGGCTCCTGGAAAGTGCCACCAGCCAAATCCAAATAAAGCCTCTTGCTACAATTCAAGTTAAAATTACAGCTGTAAATCCAGCCTTGAGAAGGCTCCTTTTTCCTCTGATTTGCAGAAAAGAAGCTGGGGGGGAAAAATAAATGGATTAAAAAGTAATTTGATAGTTTTTTCTAAAATAAAAATATAAAAACTATATAGAAAAAAAACCCTTTTACATGGGAAAGACAAAAATCAAGTTTGAGGGTTTTTTTGTCTTGTCTCTCTTTTTACACTTACCTGCAATAAGTTTTGCAATACATCTATTATCTATATATGACTATATACTGATAAAAATTCTCTCAGTATATACCAATTATTCATGTAATTACACAGAAATAGCAATAATTTGTTCTTCAAAAATTCATTCATTATTTTCAAAATTTTCAGTTATGCCCCCAAAATAAAAGAAGAATGTGAACCATTGTTTAAATCTTATTTCATTGGTCCTTTTTTAATATTATTTCTTTGCACTATGAAATTATTTATCTGGTATTATTTTACTTTAGGATATATGCGTGACTCAGTTGGTTGGGTTGTTTCAGTTATTTCATTTTGATGTGAGGATTATTTCTTGTGATATTAGAGAAGATGATTCTGATGACAATTATTATTTTTATTTTATATATAATATTAATATAATAATAAATGACAATTATATACATCTCCTCCTTCTCCTTCTCCTTCTCCTTCTCCTTCTTCTCCTTCCCCTTCTTCTCCTTCCCCTTCTTCTTCTTCTTCTTCTTCTTCTGNTCTTCTTCTTCTTCTTCTTCTTCTTCTTCCTCCTCCTCCTCCTCCTCTTCCTCTTCCTCTTCATATTAATATTACTGCTACTATTAATGATACACAGAAGCCATGAATGTCTCAATTTGACCCACAGGTGAAAATGTTTTATTAGATATGGGTCTGGCACTGTCTCACAGATCGAGACACCTCTGTTTTGTTCCTGGTGTTCCTTTTCACCTCTTCTTTAAAAACTAAACTGACTTGTGGCCCTTCATCCTTGCAGTTTTTTCCTCCTTGCATCTCATTTTCAGACAATTTGTTCTTTGGCACTTGAACTGTGTCACGATTTATGGTTGTACAGCATTTAGCATGAGTGACTTCCCTCTGGAGTCTCAAGGTGTTCCTGCAGCATAGCCAGGAAATAATAATGGGATGAAACCTCAACACAGGGAAAAAACTCGTTGGCTCCGAGGTGACAGTGTGAGGATGAAGGAACATGATTGTTCCCAGCTTTCTAATTTGGGAGGTGACCAGGATCTATTTATTTTTGGGCTGTTCCCACAAACAGGTCAGAACAATTGTGTCTGACCTTCCCATCAGCTTCAAGGCAAAGACAGGTTGTTACTGTCAGCCAGAGCTTCGTGTAGGAGATGGGATGATGGAGCATCTGACTTGGGACACCAAGCTCTTCTTGACCCAAATTCCATCCCTGACCTCAGGTAGGAGATGGGATGATGGAGCATCTTACCTGGAATACCAAGCCCTTCTTGACCCAAATTCCATCCCTGACCTCAGGTAGGAGATGGGATGATGGAACATCTGACTTGGGGCATCAAGCCCTTCTTGACCCAAATTCCATCCCTGACCTCAGGTTCTCTGCATGATGAAGGGACATTATGTGGCAGTTTTATTAATAAAGCATCACTAAAAAGAAATCAAAAACCAACTGAGAAATTCTTGTAGATAATCATAGAAATGTTAAGTTTGGGAAAGATCTCTAAGCATACTGAGATACACCCTTCCCCCAGGACTGCCATGTCCATCACTGAACCATTTCTCTAAACATCCCATCTATGTGTTCTTTTAACACTTCCAGGAATGATGATTCCACTCCTTCCCTGGGCATCCTGTTCCAGTCCCACAAACCTCTTCATTTCTAACAAGTGTATTCTGCCTTACAGTGAGACTCACCTGTGCAAGAAATTGTCTAATTTGGGTTCGTTTTCAAAGAAATCCCACATTTTATGAATTTTATTTCTGATAAATTAACATACTTTTGTTAAAAACTAGACTAAATTATCTTTTCCAGTCTGGTGGCACCTGAATAGCCTGGATGAGCTGGTGAGCTCTGCCCCAAAGGAGACCTTCAACAGACACAAGCCTGCCCTCAGGATATTTTAATGCAAGGGGATGAGGGAAAACAAAGTGAGGCTGGAAGGAGAACTGAAGCAAAGGCAGCTGGATGCAGGTTTAGTCACTTGTATTTAAAAACTGATTCTTTGTTTCTGCTCAGTGGCCAAGTGGCCACTGTTGTCAGTGAAGATCAAGACCATGGAATCAGTGGAGTGACTGAATAACTGAATAGCTTTTTCTTGTTTTTGCAAATGGTTTTTTAGGTCTTCCTGGTGCAATCATTTAGATCTCCACTGTCTGATAAGGCAGACCAGACCCACCTGCAAATACCCACACCAGACACTGCATTTAAATATCTGGGTCTGAGTTCCTTGAAGGGCTTCATTTCAAAGCCAACTGTGGATCTAAATAAGATTTCCCAATGTAGGAAATATTTCACTTGATTAAACTGATTTTTATGAAGCATCTTCACTTTGGTTTATTTTTCCAACTTTGAATTAAAGAACTTTATTCCTCCATTTTTGCATTACTCTGTCTGTGCTTTGTACAGAGAAGAAATGGATAATTCAATGCTTCTTTCCCACTTTTCTACTTCAGAACTAGGCATGCATCTCCTTGAATTCTCAGTCTCCAATTTCATCCTGTTAACATTTTATTTTATTTTATTTTATTTTATTTTATTTTATTTTATTTTA
>VWZD01003149.1:154689-174162 GCA_013396695.1 Sakesphorus luctuosus
TTTTATTTTATTTTATTTTTTAAACTTTTACTGCATTTTATTTTATTTATTTTATTTAATTTTTTTTCTCTGAGTAGTTTCCATGGCCTCATAAGCAGAACACAATGAAATACAACCTTTATATAAGGGAAATTATCACTCCTTAAAGAAATCCCTGAATGACAAATATTACTGACCATGGCAGTGTTTAGAATGAGCTTTGTACACAGAGTGCCACCATAAAAGACTATTTTTTTCCTGTCAATATTACAAGGAAGGAATAAATTTCTAGCTGTGACACATCCTTCTGTGTGAGGCTGCTTGGGATTTAATCCCATCAAACCTTCTTGTATTTTGACAGGCCTGACATGGTTAATCACAGGCATGATTTGAAGAGTTTCGGACTCAAAAGGAAAGTAATTCAAAGCTGCTACAGGGCAAGAATCCTCTCCCAGGGTGGATCAAGGCAGTGGGGCTGCCAACTTGACGTGTAAAGATCTCACTCCTATTATAAAAATAAATGTGCTAACTCCTAAATATCATTTCTCCATCACTGAAACCGTACAGCCCTTTGTACGCTTAATAAGATGTGAAAAGCAATAAAAATGCCACCCCGAGAGCAGCTGCCTCCCAGCACCGTGTGGTGACAGTGACAGCATCAGCTGAGTCTGCTGGGGGCAGGCAGCAGGAGATTATTCCCTTCAAATTCATCAAAAGGCTCAATTAAATCCTAATTGAGCCCATTAGCCTCTCCCTGTGGGGCATAGCTTCACGTTTGCGCTGGAGACAAAGCTCACATATGGTGCCTGTCTTTGTTTTCCAACACTAAATGACACACAAATGTTTCAGCAGTGCCACATCTGGGGCATTTATTCCATTAACATCTCCTGGCTTCAAGCTTCTGGGCTCCAGAGAGTCTCAAACCTGACAGTAACCACTTCTGCGTGAAAAGTGCAATATTTGGGCTTGTCCCAGAAGTTCACAGAATCATAGAATGGATTGGGTTGGAAAAGACCTCCCAGATCATCAAGTCCAACCCTTGGGTCAACTCCAGTCCCTTTACCACATCATGGCACTCAGTGCCATGGCCAAGCTCAGGTTAAAAACC
The DNA here is from genome assembly GCA_013396695.1 of Sakesphorus luctuosus. Classification (NCBI taxonomy): domain Eukaryota; kingdom Metazoa; phylum Chordata; class Aves; order Passeriformes; family Thamnophilidae; genus Sakesphorus; species Sakesphorus luctuosus. The sequence goes on from VWZD01003149.1 coordinate 155,777, forward strand.
TGCAGGGATGGGGAATCCACCCCCTCTCTGGGCAGCCCATTCCAATGCCTCAGCACTCTCTCTGCAAAGAAGTTTTTTCTCATCTCCAACTTCAATTTCCCCTGGCAGAGCTTGAGCCCGTGCCCCCTTGTCCTATTGCTGAGTGCCTGGGAGAAGAGACCAACCCCCACCTGGCCACAACTTCCCTTCAGGCAGTTCTAGACAGTGCTGAGGTCACCTCTCAGCCTCCTCTTCTCCAGCACAAACACCCCCAGCTCCCTCAGCCTCTCCCCATAGGACTTAAGTTCTTGAATCTTTTTTGTCTGTGATGTACCTTGGAGCATTTGGGTGTGAATAATCTCCACAGCCTTCAAGGAAAATTCAGAAAGAAATGATACAGCTTGTCTGTCTTGGGTCAACATCTGGTTATTACTTTTCTCAAGTTAAGGGTTTGTAACTCTTTGCACTAGCTCCTGTCTTTCTCCTGATGCTCCTCTGTCCTAGTTCAGCAGGTGGGACCAGTTTATCACTGTGTAGGTGTGACCAAAGCTGTGGATTCTACACCTTCTATTCATTTCCCAGGAACTGTTACCACTGGACCATTGGCAGCAGCTGCCCAGGGCACAGCTGAGCCCTCAGCCTGGGAGCTGGCTGGGAAAGAAGCCTGGCACAGGAGCTGGGAGAACTCCCCTCCAGGGAGTCATTGGCACCTCCACACCCACCAGAGGGCTCAGCTCTGCTCAGGGGCCAGCAACCAGTCCAAAATCCCCCCTGACTCACAGAGTCAGATCCCCCAGTGTGGAACTCCCTGCCCTGGGGGAGGGACTGGGGGCTCCCACCTGGAGCTGAGGGGATAGAATCTTGTGGTTTGAAGACCTTGGGGACCACTCATCAGATCCAGAGGAGGGCCAGAACCTGGACAGGAGGAGACCACCACTCTCAACCAGACTGTGACATCATCTGCACCAACAGGTTTTCACTTCCTTTTATTTTGGACTCAGGGGAACCACGTGGGGCTCAGCAGAGGGGCCACCAAACCCCACTGTGTTTGTGCCCCAGGGGGCTGGGTTATACTGCTGCGTTTTGTGGGTTAAAACCTATTTCTCTTTGCGGCCTTGTATTTATTGTAATATTTTTATTAAATTGTAACCCTGACTTATAATCTCTCCTGAGCTGGGTTCATTTCTCCTGCTGGTTTACCTTTAAACCAGCACATCCTCTTCCTTTCCCATCACATCTAGGGCTAGCCTTGCATAAATAAAATCAATTGGAAAATCAGCACTGGATATTTCATTGTCTGCTGTTTTAACACCTTCAACATTTCTTGACATTACTGATTGTTCACTTTTTACTGGGATGAAAAAAAAATTCCTTGTATTTCCTTCCAAGATATCTGTCAAAAGTAGGTTTACTGTCTTATTTTTCCTTCCCAATCTTCTCTTACCTCTGATCCTGTGAAGGACTCAGTCATCCTCCTGGAGTTTGGTCTTCAGAGAAACCTATGGGAGAGATGTTTGTGTCTACAGGAACCTGAATTAAAAGAGTGGCCGTGTGAAATAATGAGAATGGGCAAAACCAGAGAAACACTTGGAGATAAACTTGCTATTCTGAGCTTAGATAGTCCAGAAAATAATAATAATAAAAAAGAAATATGTATCTTGGAAATTAAAACATTTGTGGTTCTTCTTCTTTTGTCAGGTGGTACAGTCATGGTTGGTTTGAATGAGAATAGAAAACATACAAAGTAATTAAAAATTTGGAAAATGGAAACATTAAAAACCAAGGGTAAAACCAGGTAAAAGGGAAAAAGAGTTTTATTTAGTCAGCCAGAGACCAGCTCTCTCCTTTCCTTCCTCTCACTGCCTGCCATTTTTGCAGTTATAAAACTCCAGTTTCTGATGTTTCTGCTACATTGTAGGTGGGATTTATCTGTTCTAATTAAGGTATTGGAAATCTACATATATAAATATAAGAGGACAAATAAATACATATTAAATCTTCATTAAAAATCTAACATACAATCTGCATATATAAATCTCATATATAATCTACATGTATAAATCTAAGAGGACAAAACTGATCTCTTAGAAAATGGGTAAGAGCCTAAGTGGGTTAAAATCTCTTCAGGAGGTGACAGGACCATGGAAAGCAAACCAAGAATTGCCTTAAGTTTCGATATTTAGGGTTGGGTGAGATGAATCCCCACCCTCCTGCTCACACAGAGCTCTGCTCCTCCAGCCTTGTCTTTCCCTCCAGACCTTTCTGCAGGAAGAAGGCAAAGCCAGGAAAAGCTTCCAAAATGAGACAAGAGCAGCTACTTTGAACCCAATATAGAGGGATTGTACTTAGAAGAAAACCAGAGTGACTGTAAGAAAATAAAAAAAACCCAGTAGTGCAGTGTAGTGTATTTAAATTCTGATTTTAAACATCCCCATAGGAAATTCACTGTATGGAATAGCCATTTATTGGCCAGACCTCCAGCCAAGCATCACATCCACAGAGAGGAGCAGAGAGCTCTGCATGGAAAAATGCATTTATTTAAAGGCTTTGTTGATGTTAAGGCCCAAAGAGATCATCACAACCCTCTGTTTTGATCTAGAGCAGAGAGCACTCACTCACTTAGGGCTGAAGTGGAGTTTATATTTTCAAAGAGTAATCTGAGCCTGTTTGAAACATGGCAAGAGGTGCAGAAATCCTCCCTTTTACTCCTTCCTTTCTATTTCTGCCTCTCTGTTTATATACTCTGCTTTTTCAAACGCTGTGAAGTGCAAGCTTTGCAGTTTTGCCTTTTCTTGGCATGAAATCCAGCATCAGTCTGGTGCTGCTGAGAATTCTGCTCCCCATCAAAGTCCTCAGTTGCTACAGCTTGGTGTTCATGGATGTAAATCAGCATATAGAATCATAGAATCATAGAATGGATTGGGTTGGAAAAGACCTCCGAGATCATCAAGTCCAACCCTTGGGCCAACTCCAGTCCCTTTACCACATCATGGCACTCAGTGCCACGGCCAAGCTCAGCTGAAAAACCTCCAGGGATGGGGAATCCACCCCCTCTCTGGGCAGCCCATTCCAATCCCTGAGCACTCTCTCTGCAAAGAAGTTTTTTCTGCTCTCCAACTTCAATTTCCCCTGGCAGAGCTTGAGCCCCCCGTGCCCCCTTGTCCTATTGCTGAGTGCCTGGGAGAAGAGACCAACCCCCACCTGGCCACAACTTCCCTTCAGGCACTTCCAGACAGTGCTGAGGTCACCTCTCAGCCTCCTCTTCTCCAGCACAAACACCCCCAGCTCCCTCAGCCTCTCCCCACAGCACTTGTGCTCCACTCCCTTCTCCAGCCTCCTTGCTCTTCTCTGGCCCCGCTCCAGCCCCTCAATCTCTTGCCTCAACTCAGGGGCCCAGAACTCAACACAACACTCAAGGTGTGGCCTCCCCAAGGCAGAGTCCAGGGGAAGGCTCACTGCCCTGGGCCTGCTGGCCACGCTACTTTGGATCCAGGCCAGGATGCCATTGGCCTTCTTGGCCACCTGGGCACACTCTTGGCTCCTCTTGAGCTTCCTGTCCCTCAGTCCCCCCAGGTCCCTTTCTGCCTGGCTGCTCTCCAGCCACTCTGTGCCCAGCCTGGAGCGCTGCATATACCTGCAAAGAATTTGGCATTCATTTCATCTGGAATTCTTTTTTTGTCTGCTAAAAAAGGAAAACTCTCCAAATCACATGTTAATGAATCAAAACACCTGGAATGTGTGATACTTACCCCTTGTATTGAGTAGCAGAGTTTTGTTTGCTCTGTGGGAAGAAATGTGGAGTTACATCTGTGGCAGTGAATTAAACAGAGGAAAGGAATAGTGCAGGGAGCTGGAAGTTTCTGGGTATATTGGTAAGATTTTAAGATTGTCCACAGCATGGAGAATGACTCCTGTGGGCCAGCAGAGTCCAGCAGAACTCCCCAAACACCCCCTGGCCATGGTCCAGAGGTTACAGCACTACAGGGGGTATTCCCAATAGGCAGCTTGGATTTGACATTGTTGGTTTGAGTGTTGAAAGACTTGAGTTATAAAGACCAGAAAACGGGCCCTGGTCCTGCTGGATTCACCAGAACAGATGAGAGGTGTAAGCAAACCACACACATTTCTGGGGTTTTGCAACCAGGGTGTATTTAAGTCACAACTTTCCTGGCAGGGATCTCCTTAAACACACTTAACATGGGTTTGTGTAAGAGCGGGAGAGACTTTTTACACGGGCAGATAGTGACAGGACAAGGGGGAGGTTTTTAAGCTAAAGTAGGAGGCATTTAGTTCAGATGTTAGAAAGAAATTCTTCCCTGTGAGGGTGGGCAGGCCCTGGCACAGGTTGGGCAGAGAAGCTGTGGCTGCCCCATCCCTGGGAGTGTCCAAGACCAGGTTGGATGGGGCTTGGAGCAACCTGGGATAGTGGAAGGTGTCCCTGCCCATGGCAGAAGGGTTGGAATGAGATGATCTTTAAGGTCCTTTCCAACCCAAACCATTCTATGTTGGTAAAGACTTCTCTACATTGTGTTAAATCATAAATCAAATTATTATTTGAATTCCTGGCACCAAATTTAACTAATCAGTGAGGCAAGTGGAATAAATCTGCCCCATCTGGAAAATATTTAGTCCAGTTTTATAGAACTATCACATATACAGACACCATCATTAGTCTTGCATCTTTATGTGTTCTGCAGTAGCAGTTTGGAAACTCTCCTGTCAGGTCCCCCATGACCCTTCCCTGAAGATGTGACCATTCATAGACATAAGAAACAAAATGTACTGTCAGAAGCAACTCTTTTATTCCCAGTTCAAAGAGGAGAAATGAGGCCGAAAGGGATTAATTATTTGTCTTGTGGAGTCTGGAACAATAGGTGTTAGTTTGATTAATTATTGAAAATTAGAAAGTAATTTCAGTGGAATTTATTGCTTCCTGATGTTGCTGTCAAGGCACAACTGTTACAGGGAAGCACCCAAGACTCTGCAAAGTGGGTTAATGATTAGTCCTGGGTCTCGTATAAATTTAGATTTTTATTGGGCTTTTATTGCCATATTCACACCAGCTGTTCTGTGCAGGGTGGGAAATGAAGCAGTGCCCTTTCAAATCCACACCAAAGCCTTTCCAGCCCATTAGTGGAGGGATTTAAAGATGTGGAGATGTGGCACCTGGGGTTGTGGTTTAGTGGTGGACCTGTCACTGCTGGGTTAATGGTTGGCCACGATGCCCTTAAAGGTGTTTTCCAAACTAATGATTCTGTGATCCTTTGATTTCTGATCCTTGGGCTTTTCTGGGGCTGGTGAAGCCAAGATTATTTTCTCCATGATAAGACTCTCTGGTGACTCCTCCTTGGGAGATGCCACCTGCCTGTGCTGACTGTGAGCTGCACCTGGACACCCAGCTCCCAGAAACAGGATAACTTTAAATGCTTACAGCCTGGATACTCGAATCCTATCCAGGGGTCATGGGCTCGGAGTTTGTATTATTTTGTCCTCCTTCATGTTCTCAGCACTTCATGATCTTTTAATTTTTCCTACTGTGGAGTGGCAGCTGAAAATACCCACCCCAGCTCTATTTGCAGCCCAAGGCAGGTGGCAAAACTGCCTGGTCTGGGCAGGAAAAGAGGAGGTCCCTCAGAGATCAGATGAGAAGAGACACTGAATCTACTTCTGGCTCACCTGGAGGAACCTCTGTCTCTGCTCACTTGAGAGCCCAGGAAAAATGATCCATGATCCTGGTGTTTCAAATTTGAAAAGTTCTGAAATCAGCATGATTTTTTTTTAATTAGAAGACTGTATAAATGTCTTTTATTTATTTAATCCAATGTCACAAATTACCACAATGCTGTCCTATTTTTTTTTAATCAGAACATGTATAAAAATTTTAGCTTGTTCTGATTTATTTTTCCTGTCTCTATTTTTTTTTTCCTTTTGGCACTATATTCTTTTGAATTTCATATCAAACAGCATTCAAATACTACTCGTCATACATATGTATCATTACAATAATAGAATAAGCAGGACTTCTAAAAAGAACCTTGGGAAGCAGGAAAGCTGATTCTCACTTTCCAATAACATGTGTAATAATCCTTCTGTAAACTTTCAGCTAGAAATATAATAAGATTACCTGTGAAAAATAATTTTTTTTCTGAAAAGTCCCAACTTATGTGAGTGTATTTTTCCTCTCCTCAACCTGCAGTTCCAGCTCTTGAGCTGCAGCATGTGAGCTCTGCCATCTGAGATACCTGCCAGGTTACTGCTGGTTCAGTGTCAGATGGACCTCTGCCCAGAACTGGGAGAAAAATGTGTTCTACTTCCAAGATAAACTTGGAGAAGACACACAAAAGAGGAGTTTGCAGCTTTCATAAGCTCATTAAGGTCAGGTCAGGGAGTGGCAGCGAAAAAGGAACACACCTGTGTTGGGAAAGGATGTTGACATTGTGTTGCTCAAGGTATTGAGATCTAACAGGACAAAGAGGATTGTCCATGGCATGCCAGGGTGGAAAAGTGCACTCAAACCCCCTGCAGTGAGTATGGAGAGTTGTTGGCTTCTCAGCTGGGTTTAGCTGGGGGCTGATCCACCCCAGAGTGAAGCTGAAGCTCTGAAGGATGTTCATACTCTCACTTTGGGCAACCAAAGGGGACATCTTGTTACTTACAGGGTCATTATAGGCTCGTCCAGAAGCCAGTTCAAAGCACATGAGGTTTTGTTTTGTCCTAAATCAGTATCTTAAAGGGTTTTTCCCTTTCAGATCCAGTGCAGGGAGTCCAGGCTTCTGCCCTGGATCACAGGTGGGCATGAGCTCATCCTGTGCCTCTCATGACCTTTGGTTTTTCCGGGGCAACCAGTCCAGCTCCTGGCCTTGCCCAGGACACTTCAACAATCCCACGCTGTCCCTGTGGGCATTTTCCAAACGCTCCTGGAGCTCTGGCAGCCTTGGGGCTGTGCCCACTGCCCTGGGGAACCTGTTCAGTGCCCACCACCTCCTAGGGGAAGAATCTTGTCCTGATACCCAACCTAACCCTCCAGTGACACAACTCCAGGCCATTCCCACTGGTGGCTACTCTCTTCAGACCCTTGATTTGCTTGTGGCTGCTCAACAGGTCATGCACTTGCCAACTGCTGTCCCTGGATTCTGCTCCTTGGATGTGTATCTGAACCCTGAGTCCTGAGGTTGGCCTGTTGTTCAGGTCTAACCAATAGCTGAGGAGACAAAATCAGAAGAACTCAAGAGAAGTGAAGCTGGAGGAGATCTGCATCCTCCTTTGGATGTTAAATCACTTTGGGAGGGCATTCGCTGAACTGTCCTCCTGAATTTAGGGCCCTTGAATCCCTTGTTGTTAAGACATCTGAGCAGATTTCTGGGTTGTTTCTTCTGTCTGTGTGCAGATGGGGATATTTCAGAGGTTTCTCTTACTCAGACTCGGCCATTGTTCAGAAAAAGCACAAACTCCGATCTCCGATAGAAAAGTCAGTGGTTTTGCCCTTTCCTCCACTCCAGTTTTTAACGCCATCCTTTGCACCACAGGCACAAGAGAACAAGGGTGAAAAACATTAACTTCATTAACATAAGCAAAGCAACTCATTTTCTCTTACTGTTCTCAGAGCTGAATTAATTTTTATTTCTAAAAAATTTAATTAATTTAAAAGGGAGAAATCAGCATGAGGCAGAAATGTGAACTAGACCATTTCAGCCCACAATGGTTCATTTTGTAAAGCTCTGAGCTATGAAATCTGAGCCTATGTAAGGAAAGATATTGGGCAGCTCTAATCATGAACACTGTGACTATCCCCACATTTGATAATAATATAAATGTAAAATAGGTTCTCCTCATCAGCTCCACTAAGAGTGAATCCTCGAGGTGGTCAAATGTTTCAAACTATTGAGCTAAAAATAGCACCATTCCTGGAAGTTGTTTAAAGTGCTGGAGAAGCTCAGGCTGTAAAAAAGGATAAAGCCCCTCATACACTCAGAGATTCACACAAGTACAGCCATTTCTTTGAATTAAATTGGAAAAAAAGGAGGGAAAAAATCAGAAGAAAACCACAGCTACAATGCTGTTTGCTTGGCTGGGTTTATGCTGACAGTGACTCTTTGGCTTCAGCCCTGTGGGTGCCAAACTGAACAAAACCAATGTTTATCACACTGTTAACAGAAATACTCTTTAAAAAAGACTTTTTTTGTTGGCAGGTCACTTTCAAAGATTTTTTCCTAGCTAAGGAAAGCTGCCAGCAGGTACTATGTTGTCTCTTTTCCAAAATTTTTCTCCTTTTATTTGAGGAATAACAGGAGGGCTGCCCAGACTGCATGACTGTTGGAGACCTGGCGTTTGCAGATGGAATTTTTTTCCTTTTTCCCAGCAATTATTCTCCCTGTGTGGAAGAAGCCTGTTATTTTGCTTAGAGAAAGCAGAAAAGAAAGAAAATTAAAAGAAACGTAATTAAAAACCTAGAAAGAGAAACAGAACAAACAGCAAAGGCATTAGTGGAGTCATAGAGTAAAAAAGTGGTGAGAACTTTAGAACAACAGAAGTTACACTCATAGCAAAGTCTGTGGCTGCTGCAAGAGAAAGGATCCTGCCCTTTGGCCACCCCAAGCCCTGCAGCGCTCCAGGCTGGGCACAGAGTGGCTGGAGAGCAGCCAGGCAGAAAGGGACCTGGGGGGACTGAGGGACAGGAAGCTCAAGAGGAGCCAAGAGTGTGCCCAGGTGGCCAAGAAGGCCAATGGCATCCTGGCCTGGATCCAAAGTAGCGTGGCCAGCAGGCCCAGGGCAGTGAGCCTTCCCCTGGACTCTGCCTTGGGGAGGCCACACCTTGAGTGTTGTGTTGAGTTCTGGGCCCCTGAGTTGAGGCAAGAGATTGAGGGGCTGGAGCGGGGCCAGAGAAGAGCAAGGAGGCTGGAGAAGGGAGTGGAGCACAAGTGCTGTGGGGAGAGGCTGAGGGAGCTGGGGGTGTTTGTGCTGGAGAAGAGGAGGCTGAGAGGTGACCTCAGCACTGTCTGGAAGTGCCACATCAGGGAAGTTGTGGCCAGGTGGGGGTTGGTCTCTTCTCCCAGGCACTCAGCAATAGGACAAGGGGGCACGGGGGGCTCAAGCTCTGCCAGGGGAAATTGAAGTTGGAGATCAGAAAAAACTTCTTTGCAGAGAGAGTGCTCAGGGATTGGAATGGGCTGCCCAGAGAGGGGGTGGATTCCCCATCCCTGGAGGTTTTTCAGCTGAGCTTGGCCGTGGCACTGAGTGCCATGATCTGGTAAAGGGACTGGAGTTGGCCCAAGGGTTGGACTTGATGATCTTGGAGGTCTTTTCCAACCCAACTGATTCTATGATTCTATGATTCTAAATCAGGAAGGTGAAATCCACCACATCTGACTTCAGCTGGGGAGTTCTGAGCATCAGCCATGACAAAAAATCTGCATTTCCAGGATCTGCCTGTGTTGGAATGATTCCCTTTTAGGAGATGCTTCTACTTCCACAATGTTCAAGAGGTCACCCTAAACACTGGAGCATAAAGGAAAAAACTAATCATTAGGTAGCCCAGTTGAACTGAATTTTGGCCTGAATAAAACCATATGAATGACATAGGACATTTTTTTACTTTCTTTGCATTATTAAATATATGGATCCTGGGATCCAAGAGGATGATCCTAAGTAAGGGATTTGCCTCACCTGGTTTTGGTTGGTCTTGAAAGACTAACCCCAAGTGCAGGACTGCGTGTGACCCTTTCTTTCTCCATCTGTGTCCCTCTCCCCACACAGCAGCTCAACAGCTGCTCTTTTCAGCAGAACTTTCCATGGGAGGCAACTCCAAGGCTTCTTCTAGGCTCCCTCCAACAGCTCCAGTGCTGGCCAAGGTTTGTCCAACAGCTCCCTCCTCCCAGAGACCCAGCCTTGAGCACCTCCAGCATGGTGAGATCCTAAGGAGATCCCTTAGGATAGGGAAGTGTGCCCAGGCCCTGGCTCAAGTGTTGCTCCATGCCCTAATGTGAGGCAGCCCAGGAATGGTGCCATCAATGCGCCTCCAATCCTTTTGCCCACCCTCCTCCACAGCAGCCCCTTTGGGAATGGTTGATGGGGCACTCCTGCTCCTTAGCCTGGCCCATGCTTGCTGTGGGACCTGTGCTAATTATCACTGATCAAGGCATTGGTGGGGCAGGAGGTCCTTCAAAGCCACGTGATTCCCTCCTCTTGCCCACATCATTTAACATGCAGGAGGGAACTTTCAGAGGTCTCACTCAGGGTCTGGCACTTTGGTGGGATGAGATGGTGAAGGTACAGGCTGTGCCACTGAGAGTGAACTATTTTTTCATATCTGGGGGTTTTTTTGGTTTTTTTGTTTGTTTGTTTGTTTGTTTGGTTTTTTTGTTTGTTTGTTTGGTTTTTGGTTTTTGGTTTTTTTAGCTGACATTGCACCTTGATCTGTCAGGAGAGTTATAATTAATGTTTCAGCAGAGTTCTGGTGATGGCAAAATATTTGTTAGAATTTTAGATATTTTGTCCCATTTATGTGACCAGCCTGATTTATGTCACCTTCTGTGTCTTCTCAGAGGTTTCTTGGTTGAAAACACTAAAGCAGCAGCAATTATGTCATAAATAAGTGGTGTTAGCACTTAAACCCTCTTCCAAACACAAGAACTACAGCAGCAGCAATCCCTGTCTTTCAGACCAAACAGAGGAATCTAAAGGTGATTGACTGCATGGTCAGATCTGAGTATCAGAAATGTGCAACATGAGGCAAGAATAAGAAATATCTGGGCTAAGATGCTAAAGATAAGAATTGTGGAAAAAAAATAGTCTAATTTCTTAGTTCCTGTCTGAGAAGGCAGATGGGCTTATGGCAGAGAATTGAAAAGGCTTTTATCTCTGAGATGCTGCTTATCTCTGAGAAGCCACACATCTGCTCTGAGGACAGGGAGCAGCAGAATTATTATCATTTCAAAATCCATAATGCACACAGAGCTCAGGCACAAAAATCAATCCCATTGACTTCGGTGCATGTGGGAAAGGAAGGGCTGGAAATGGAGATCAATGACCTTCTGGTGCATCATTCAGGGTTAAGGGCTCACTCTTGAACTCAAGGCTGTCTTTCTGTACTGATGGAGTGGAAAAGCTGAAAAATGGTGTTGTTCAGTCTCCCCCTGGACTGCTGAGCATCCGCTAGAACACAACAGTCACCATGACTGATGGGCCAGCTCAGGTGCCAAGAGACTTCTTCTCCTGACATAAAGATACTCGAGATGAGGGCTCAGTTTAGCAGCACAAATGATTCTGTGTCTCTGTGCTGTGACTATATTTATACATCAGCACAAGCCTGTTGGGATGAGGGTAATCCTTTCCCTTGCTCTGCCAATCTCACAGGTGCCCACACTCTGCTAAAGGGCCACTGCTTTCCTAAAGCTTTGATACTGCTTTGTAGACCAGGAAAGCTTTTGGCAGGGTGCAAGATACCAAAATCAAAGATGTTGAAACCAGCCCTTTATGCTCAGACCCTTGGGGTATATTTTCATTGCACAAAAGGAGGGATAAAAAGCTCAGCAAGGGATTTTGCCCATAGAAAAAGCTGCCTGGAGTTGGGTGTGTAGATGGAGGTGTCTGGATGTGACCTGGCTGTTGAAGCACCACCTGACAGTGAATATCCTGCTTTGGCTGCTGGCATAAAGGTGTCCAGTGATATCTGAAAAGCCTTTAGAGGTAGGTGTCCCCAGCTGCTGCCTTCAAGGAATGAAGGTCTTTCAAATGTCTGGCCTCACATCTCCACCTTCGATGTTTTCTTGCCCTTGTTTGAGCAAAGAACTTGAACTGTTTGGACAGGTCACGTGTGGAGCCTGCAAAGAGATGTCATGGTCTGGGACTGGATCTCAGCTTTGTGCTGCATTCAAACCTCCCTTCCCCTCTCCTCTTCTTCCCTCCCTTCTTCTCCATTCCTCAGGCAATCCCTCCCTCCCAGATCATTTTTAATCAGTCCTGTTTCTATCCTCCTATGCAGCCATTCAAGCACAGGAATTTTCATTCAGGACTTTCCATTTATTCCTCTCTGCCTCGTAGAGTCATCACATGAGAAACCAGAGAAAGCCTCTGAAATGTCTTGTTTAGTCCTTTGGATAGCCCAGGAAATTCCACAGATTTCTCTTCTATTTGGCCAGCTGATGGGAATGTAGCTGCAACATAATTCCTACAGTCATAAAATGTCAAGTGAAAGCATAAATCTCTAAATTAAACCAAATCCACCATGTAGTAATTCATTTCAGTGACTAAGCAGTCTTACTACTCCCTCATTTCAAAGTTTAATTCTCTAAGGGTTTGTCTATCAGGATGAGCTTCCAAGTAAAATAATATCTAGAGCATCCAGTAATAATTGTTAGAGTATTTTATAAACTGTTGAAGTTTTTAGCAGTTATCATATAAACTGAGGGTAGTGGGTGATGTCACACCATGTCTGCAAGTCTAGAAAATGTCACAAAACAGACTTCCTGAGGGATCTGGAAATGTTCTGAGTTCAAGATTAGCACAGAGTTTTGCATGAATGTATTAGCCCAGCAGAAGAAAGTCATATAAAAGCCAGGTGGTTCATATAAATTATCTGTCTGGGTTGTCTGCATAGATCAGAGAGTGAGGCATCTCCAGAAGGTGAGTTTTGGCTGCTCTGGATGCTGAACTTCTGTCTGAAAATATTAATAATGGTCCACTGATTGTACAGGGAATTTTTAACAGCAAATCTGTGTAAATGTTTAGCCTTTAGGTATGTGAGTCTGTGGGTTTCAGGGCAAAATTCCTGATGGATATATCTGTAATTTATGACATTTGGAGGATTCTGAGTCTCAATGTGAGAAACTGTGGCATTCTGGTTCAGTATTTTATATTTTCTATTTTAATTCTCAAGGAAGAGGCACACTCAGTTGTGCAGACAGCTCCTTTATTTCTGAGGTACAGACACTACAGGCAGTGGTAAAAAACTGCAGCTTATTTTTATCTGCTGTGAGTTGAAAGAGGATCAGGTAAATGGCTGCAGAACTGGAGGTGGGACAACTGGTACTGGATAAAGGACATTCTCCATGGAAATCACCCAGGATTGCCCCTGAAAAGCCTGGATTGCTTGGCAGGAGGCAAAGGCTGCCCAAAATTCACACTGAGAAATCAAACTAACACACTGGCATCCCAAAAAAATGCAGGTTTCTTCTCTGGTGGGTGTTTCAGAATGCCAAAATTAGTAAAAGTGCATTGGAAAATGCAGAATTCCAGGAAAAGGTGGTGTGGTACCTTTTACGAAACTCTTCAGATCAGTGAAGGCATTGTCTTGAATGGAAAGAAATGAAGATTTGGACCCACACAATGAGGCTGGAGAAGGGAGTGGAGCACAAGTGCTGTGGGGAGAGGCTGAGGGAGCTGGGGGTGTTTGTGCTGGAGAAGAGGAGGCTGAGAGGTGACCTCAGCACTGTCTGGAAGTGCCACATCAGGGAAGTTGTGGCCAGGTGGGGGTTGGTCTCTTCTCCCAGGCACTCAGCAATAGGACAAGGGGGCACGGGGGGCTCAAGCTCTGCCAGGGCAAATTGAAGTTGGAGAGCAGAAAAACTTCTTTGCAGAGAGAGTGCTGAGGCATTGGAATGGGCTGCCCAGAGAGGGGGTGGATTCCCCATCCCTGGAGGTTTTTCAAGTGAGCTTGGCCGTGGCACTGAGTGCCATGATGTGGTAAAGGGACTGGAGTTGGCCCAAGGGTTGGACTTGATCTCGGAGGTCTTTTCCCACCCAATCCATTCTATGATTCTATGATTCTATGAACAATCAGAGCTCTCAGTGTTACTCCTATCTATGTACAAACTGAACTTATAAGTGTCCAGTAGGAATCCAGGGGAATTTCTTGTGGAATAGCAGTACCTGAAAAATAGGTCTATGCTGATTAGGTCTAAGAAATAAAATTAAATAAATTATTATTCAGTTAGAGAAATATCAAATAGAAGAATAACAGATTTAAGGTTAAAGAGAAAGGCAGTTTTGAGGTGATTAAAGGTGAGGGTGACATCATCTCTGCTGATTCTCAGTGGGAGATGAATTTGTGGTTGGACCAGATAACTTTGAAATAGTCTCCATTGTGGAAGAAATATATCTGGATGTGATGGAGGAACTTGGAAATCTCATCCACCACCTTCTTTTCTTTTGAATAACTTCCCTTATGAAATGCACATTAGCACAGGAATTCATTAATTTCTCATGTCATTCCAATATTGAAAGGATTCCCATAATGATCCATTGTAGTCTAAATAAAGGAACTTGATACATTTTATAACTTTAACATAAATATGTATAGTGTCCAATAATATTCACAGTCCTCAGAAAGAGAATGCAATTAATAATTAATTACTGGAACTGACTATCAATTATTAAACATGAATCCATTTCCAGTTCTGAGGCATTTAAGGGCCAACTTACACTAGAAGCTAAAAAATACTAAATATTTCTACAAGTCCCTGTCTGCCCAAACTAATATCTCCAGAGTGACTCACTCTGACATATTTAGCCCGTAAAATATCAGCATGCAAACAGTTCCTGAAAATATATTTATATCCCCAGGAATCAAAGTTTAGTTTTTGAACTCCCCATGAACCACAACACGTGTCTTCTAAAAGCAGATCACTTGACCATTGCATACTCTTTCACAAGAGAAGATGGAAGATATTTTTGTAAAATTTATTTCCCTATTAATTACAGGGATTTTGATTTTCTTAAGAAAATCTTGGAGCCAGATTCCCACAAAAATTTTCAATCTGATTCAGTTGAGGGAATCAGAGAGCAAAGCACAGAAAAAGCAGAATCTGTTTCTCAGCACTGCTTTGGTGGGGGGGGGGTTCCAAGGATGAGTTTTGCAGTGTTTCACAGGATTTCAGTATGGTTTAGACTGGAAAAGACCTTAAAGATCATCTTGTGCCACCCCCTGCCATGGGCAAGGACACCTCCCACCAGCCCAGGTTGCTCCAAGCCCTGTCCAACCCAGCCTTGGACACTCCCAGGGATGGAGCAGTCACAGCTTCTCTGTCCAACCTGTGCCAGGGCCTGCCCAACCTCACAGGGTAGAATTTCTTCCCAATATACCACCTAACCCTGCCCTCTGGCAGTGGGAAGCCATTCCCTGTGTCCTGTCCCTTGTCCCCAGTCCCTCTCCAGCTCTCCTGGAGCCCCTTCAGGCACTGGAAGGGGCTCTCAGGTCTCCTTGGAGCCTTCTCTTCTCCAGGTGACCCCCCCAGCTCTCCCAGACTGTATATTATCATATCTTATTTCTGTCCAAAAAGGAACACCTGATGACTGGGATTCAGCTTAAAATCCCTCCTCAGCTGGTCCTTCCTCTTTGTGTTTGTCCCTGCAGGTTTTGCAGCTGGAGGGCACCGTGGAAGCAACATTTGCCTTCACATTTGGGTATTATCCCCTTCTCCAGCCAAAATATTCTCCTCACATCCCTCTGTAGTCACTGAGATGATGGTCAGACCATTCTTTGCCAGAGTTGTGCCTGATGAAAGACACACCACTCTCTGGAACACATTGCTGTTTATGATGATTTGACCTCTGTTGACTGTGAAGGCAGCCCAGGGTGGCTGTTTCTGTGCACACCCACACTATAGATGTTATATATATAGTCAGGAGGATCTCCAGCTCCTAAATCTCTTCCAAATTATTGCAGTATTTTTATTTCCAGCCATTAATCTGTCTTGTCTGCACAGGAGAGAAGGAACAGTCTCATTTTATGCTTTGTTGTGAAACAAAGCAAGTATAAACACAGCCATGGAATAGCAACTGGAGTTCATCCAAAATGAAAGACTCAGCTTCAAATGTAATGTTTAATAAAGCATCATTTAACCCTTTTTGTTAAAAAGTGTTTCTAAATAAATGAAGAGTTCAAAACCAAAGAGAATTGTTTGGCTCCCAAAATGTAAGAATTAATTATCTGACTTTTAACAAATATTCCATATTTACTTGGCTTTTTTTTAGATAGTTAGGATAACTAACCCCTCTCTACATTGTACACATATTTCAGCAATCCCAGTGTTTAAATCAGGGAGTAGGGAATTTCCATATGCTAAAAGTAATTACAAGCCAAGAGAAACAAAACCCCAAGGAATTGCAGCAGTCCCTGTTTGGCATTTTTCTCCAGAACATAAGCTCTTGGAGCAATTTTTCTGGAGATATTTCAGGATAGAAGGATCAAGAAATTAGAAAATAGAATAAAATACGTACTTCAATTCAAGATTTGTAAGGAAAGAAATTCAGGACTCTGCATGTTGGAACAGTATTCAATACCTTCTACACAAACCAGGGTGAGAATAGATATGTTTGGAAATGCAGCAGTGATTTAGATGTCATGGATTGATTTTCCCCATCATCTCTTCCCTCCACATCCAATTTTTACAGCTGGATTGGGATCTCTGCGATCATCCAGCAAGTGGACATGTGGTCAGGCATCTCCTCCTCTGGGAGGTTTCCCTCCCATCTCTCAGCTCCTTGAGCTGTTTCAAACCATAAAAGATGATTCAGGGAAGACCGGCCTTTTGCTCTTCTCATTCTTGCTCAAGAGGAACAGAGAAGAGCCAAATGCAGAGTTCACCTGGCAGGATCCCAGTGGCAAACACTCTGCCAGGGTGGCTCTTGGTGAGCTGCACAATAGTTTATAACTAGAGAAACCAGTGCAGGTCGCTCTGCCCCTTGATTTAAATCCAAGATTAAATGGGCTGAAAACAAAGCACAATTGAGTGTTGTGTTCAGTTCTGGGCCCCTCAGTTCAGGAAGGATATTGAGGTGCTGGAATGGGTCCAGAGAAGAGCAAGGAGGCTGGAGAAGGGAGTGGAGCACAAGTGCTGTGGGGAGAGGCTGAGGGAGCTGGGGGTGTTTGNCCATTCTATGATTCTATAATTGGAGCTCTTATAGGCCTTAAACACCAAAATCAGAGTGTTTGAACAAGACGCATCTGCCGCACTGACACACAAAAAACAAGAGAGAGAGAAAAAAATGCCAGTGGGAAAAAATCAAAGCTCTAATATCCACTTAAACCTACCCCTTCTGCACAGGGAGCAGTTCCTTTCAAACTAATGGAGAGTGGGAAAGTATTATTGTTGTGGGAAAGCAAACTAATGTCCCGTTCTCCAGGTCTAGAGCCATGGGATTATTAGGTTTAGGACTAATAAATGTCCTTCACTAGAGAAATCACTGAAATACACCATGAAAAGTTCTGTTCCAGGGACTTAAATGTCTTGGAGCTGTCAGAAAATTAGTCATTTGCTTTCCCAAACATATGTTCATCCATTGGTTACAGCCCACAGGATTCCAAGGAGATCTGGAATAATTGAAAAGTTACTTGAAAAAAAGCCAAATTAAAAACAAACAAATGAACAAAAAAAAACCCCAACAACAAACCCACCACTTTCACAAGTGGATCTCAGTTCCAGTCTTCTTCTTGGAGTAAGTTATTGCCTTTTTTTTTTAACTGTTACACTTCCAGGTGCTTTTCCTGCAGTGTTTTCCTTATTTTTCCTTCATGTAGGGAACTACCAGTGAGGACAAGGATGCTTTGGTGGTTCTTTTAGCATTCCTTGCCTGACTGGAGCTCCCATGTGTTTTACAGGGACCTGTACCCAGGCAATGCCCCTGCTGAGCAGTCAGAAGGGTATGAACTCTGTCCTTATCCCTAAATTCCAAGCAGATCAAAACTGTCCCATCCATGGCTTTGTGGTTAACAAGACATAAGCAGAAAAGATTTGATTAATAGGAACAGGATGAGTAGAATCCCTATAGTTAAACCTGGGCTTAGGTGGTCTTTTGATGTGGTTTAAAAGCACAGTCCTTATATAAACAACTGTTTCTCTTCAACACTGTGGTTCTTACTCTGTTACAAATTCTCTCCCAGCGTGAGTTTTCAAAGGAAGGTTGTAATATTCCTATTCCTTTAATGTTATTTATGTTGGGAAAATATGAACTCTTATCCCTCGCTGAGACTAAACACTGATCAAAACTTTTCCTGAGTAGTTAAGTGCTTCATGTTTTCCATTTCTAATCCTCATCTTTACATCTTACAGTGGCAAAATTGAATTCAACGTAAAAAAAAAAAAATTCCAGAGTTTTGGCTGGGCTATTCCAGTAGTAAAGGAGACACTGTGGAGATTTTAAGATGCTGAGTGCCCTACTCTTCTCCTGCATCCAGACAATTCCCCCTCCAGCAGCCTGGTGACTTTGCCACCAGAGCAAAACCAATTCCACATGTAACATTCTGAGTAACCTTTATGTGATTGCCATCTATACCCAAAAGACCAGCCTGAGATAAGTGGAGTTTTGTTCTTAAGCTGGGTAGTCCCTGAGGGGGCAGGTGGGAATTTGAATGCTGAACATGTTGAGGTGCTGTGATATTGAGGGGCTGGAGCGGGGCCAGAGAAGAGCAA
>VWZD01003149.1:183876-194751 GCA_013396695.1 Sakesphorus luctuosus
CCTGGGCCTGCTGGCCACGCTAGTTTTGATCCAGGCCAGGATGCCATTGGCCTTCTTGGCCACCTGGGCACACTCTTGGCTCCTGTTGAGCAATTTAGCAGCTGAGATGTGCAGTCTGAGATGACACCAGAAGGGAGAAGCAACAGTTGATTTCTCTTTTGTGCTTTCCTGAGATGGTGGATAAAGGACTCCTACTTGGGCAGCTCCCTCAGCTGCTCCTCATCAGACTTGTGCTCTAGACCCTTTCCCAGCTCCATTCCCTTCTCTGGACACTTTCCAGCCTCTCAATGTCCTTCTTATAGTGAAGGCCCCCAAACTGATCATGGGATTCAAGATATGGCCTCCCAAGTGCTGAAAACAGGGGAATTACTTCCCTAGTCCTGCTGGTCACACTATTTGATTAAAAGACAAGAACCTTCCATCGATTTGGGTGAACTTTAAAGGCAACCCATCCTCATTATTTTAAATGACTTATGTGAATGCCTTGGGATCTCAGTGCACTGAAAAGCTGTCTTAGAAGTACAAAATGAAACTCCCAAGCAGTACCTTAGCAGGGAAATAATGAACAAAATGTCACTGATTTTGTTACTGTCAGAAGAGTTTATTTATTTAAGGTATTTTTAATAAAGATTGAAGCTCCATTTGGAAATAGCAGTCTCTGAGTTTACACAAACATGGGTTTTCATCCAAAATAAAATGTCACCTTCTGTTACAGAGAAACCTGATAGATATTGGGAAAAAGGAGCTGCTGCATTTTGTTTGGGCACACATGAGTATCATCCAGCAAAAGAAAAGCCAATAAAATCAACCACAAAGTGGCTTGGTGAGAGTTCCATTCGTTTTCATTCACGAGGCAAATATATAATTAAATTTCAGGTTATTTGGCTCAATACAGTTGTCACATACCCAAAGACATCCAAATTCAGTCCATGCAGAGGCAGCTCAGGTTTGTTGCTGATGATTTATCACTTCCCAAAGCAGATATCTGACCCATGGTGGATGAAGCAAAACTCCAGAATTGTTTTCATTGCCTTGATCATAACAGCAAGGCAGGTGGACAAATTCAGATGCATTCCAATACTTCCTGCACCTATGGATGGATTAATTTGCTTAAAATGGGCATCTTGTTCCACAGAGATAACCTGTATATCCCTCTGGGACACACAGCTGCTTGGCAGAAGGTTCCAGGTCTCCTGTGGGTCCTGTCTCCCACCTGTCAACCCCTTGTAGGTGCTGGTTTTATCCATGGAGATATTAAGTAGCACTTAAATACCTGTTATAGACAATGAATAACAACCTTCATGTGAATTGAGATGAATTCTGTGACTGATCCAGAATATTTTGGTAGGATTTTCCTAACTTAAAAGAAGAGGCATAGGTCAAACTAGTTTGCATCTCATTGAGCGGCTCTATGTGTCCCCAGGCTGTTGGTGGGCATCCAGTTTTGGAGGTTTCAGGTCCAACTATCCCACTGAAATTTCCACACTGAAGTCTCCTGTCTCCCTTACAAGCTGGTCCTCATCAGGATGTTGACCATGACTCTGTGAAACCCTTGGAGGAACGAGGCTTCTCTGTGCTCTCCCAGCACTGCTGGGCTGAAAGTTCTGTGATTAAAGTCCCAGGTACAGGAGAAGTGGGATTTGCATCCCTGGATTATGAGCACAAAGAGGCTCTGTGATAACCCTCTGTCTGAGTAAAGAGGCCTTAACCTTGATGTAGGAACAATTAATGTTCTCTCAAGATCCCTTCACCCTGCAAGAGAGGCATGGAGTGGTGGCCCTTCAAAGGAGACATGAAATAACTTGCAAGCCTTGTATTCATTTATTTATCTTCTGTGAAGAGGAGAGATCTCTGAGTGGAACATCCTCCCTGCTACTCAGGCAATGAAATTCAACCTCAGTGACTCACTGCTGAGTGTCAGGAAGCATTAAAGCTTTTCCAAGAAGGGAAAGAATGACCTCAGACCACGCAATGCTCTCCCAAATCTAACCAGATTCTTGTTGATATAACATCTACAGTAGGTTTTGAGTTTTGGAATGTGGGGTTTGAGTTTTTTTTAGAATTCAGAATATGCATCTTGCTTAGACTTGACACTTATCAGACCATAACTGACATTATAATTTGTACATTAACACTTGAAGAACTATTGATTTTGAATATTACTTTAATAGGTTTTCCTTTCTCTTCTCCAAGGAACTCCTGGTGAAGACTGGTGTTAGGAACAGAAGGAATTCTCTGTTGAAGGAATAATGAACCTCCATTCCCCCCAACAGTGACCTCGACTTCCCATTTGCAGATATGAAACTTGTAGAAGGATGTGCAAGGGGAAGGGATAACTTCATACACGTTCTCTGCCACCTTTGCTGCAGGAGAGCATTTTGGGTTGCTGCAGGAGAACATTTGGGATTGCTGCAGGACAGAGAATTGGTGCTTCAGACCCTATTGGTGCCTCCTACCACAGCATCTACATCTTGGCTCATTCCTTGTACAAGGAAAGCAGCCTTTGGCAGGCACCTTGGGGATATTGTATACCTTGTATGAGGGGTACAATATCTCTTCAAACAGGTCTTTTTGGTGCCTCTCAGCCTTGAATCATGTATTTTATTATTATTCTTAAATTAACACTTTGTTATTAATACTTTATGGTACAACACACACTCTGAGAACCCTGAGTAATTCTGAAATACTTCCATCTCATTTTTGATCCTTTAAAGCTTCCACTTCACAGTTTCCTTGGGTGATGAGATCTATTATATGCATCATAATGGTGTAAAAAAACATTCCTGCCTTTCACAGTCACACTGAAAGGTGAGGAACTGATGACTGAACTGATGACTAAACTGTCTGACCACGCAAGTGGGAGCCAAGTTTGAATCACTGATTTATGGCCAAGGCTGCTTGAGTCAACCAAGCTGGGAGTGGATTTTTGCTCCTTTGAAGTAGGGCAGTGGGCAGAGGTGGAGGTGGGTGAGGAAAACAGGACCTGCCTCACTCCATGAGTGCTGAAACTGGCCTTGTCCTAAACAAACCCTGCTGAGCAGGAGTTCTGACCTTTGATCTGCTCTGGTGTCTCTCTCATAACATCACTTAAGGCCTCATTTATGTCTGTTCATTTATTTTGTCTTGAGGGATGGTCTGATACTGCCCTTAATTCTTAACAGCAACAGAGCAATAAATATTTTTCCATCCTTCCTCTTTTCCTCAATTTATTTTAAAGTGCTTCAGAGTGCCAGAGGAATTGTTGCAAAATTGGCTTTCATGATACCACTGAAATTCCATAAATGAAAGTCAATTGAAGGAGAATATATGTGATATTTTATTATGATGTTAAGGAGTGTCTCCCAGGTTAAAGTACTCTACATTACTATGTTCCTTCTGCATTTTCATTCTTATCTGGCTCTGCTGCAGCTTAACAAGATGTTTCTATCTGTCATTTAATTCTTCCAAGATCTTCTCCTTTATATTTTGACACATAAATGTAAATGAACTTTCTGGTGGGATTTGAATAACATTTAGTTCAAATTTTAGGATTAGGATTTTAAAAGCTTAAATACCAGCTAGAATTCATTGTTCCTTACACTCCGGGTTCACCAGTACTGGATCAGAAATCTTCATCTCATTTTGTATGGACCACATTATCACACTGACCAGAGTCGTGCAGCCCAGAGCTCTCAGCCTAACTCTGGGCTGGATGTATCACAGGGTCAAAGAATATGCTGAGTTGCAAGGAACCCACAAGGATCATCCAGTCCAACCCTCAGACCTGCACAGGACCATCTCTAAGAGTCACACTCTGTGCCTCAGTCTCATCCAAACGCTCCTTGAGCTCTGGCAGCTTTGGGGCTGTGCCCACTGCCCTGGGGAGCCTGTTCAGTGCCCACCACCCTCTGGGGGAAGAACCTTTTTCTAATATCCAACCTAACCCTTCTCTGACACAACTTTAGGCCATTCCCTGGGGTCCTGATCCTGGTCACCAGAGAGAAGAGCTCAGTGCCTGCCTCTCTTCTTCCATTCACAAGGAAGTTGCTGGTCAAGACAGTGAATATAGATGCTTTTTGTTGCACGTTTCACCTGTTTCCATGGGCACCCAACAGACTTCTAGGGACTGTATATCCAGAGGAACTCAAGTACTGAGGTGGCTGAGTCTCTGAAACTTCAGGGATGGCACAGAACATTGCCAGTGGCCAGGCCAAGGGGTCTGGTTCAGAGCAGTGCTCTGCACCCAGCCAGAGGTACCAGACCCGTGGTCATCTGACCTTGCCCTTGTTCTGCTGGAGCCAATGATCAGCGAAAGTGTGACCAGCAGGTGGAGGGAGGTGATTCTCCTCCTCTGCCCCACTCTTGTGAGATCCCACCTGCAGTGCTGTCTCCAGCTCTGGGGGAACCAACACAAGAAGAACATGGAGCCGCTGGAGCAGGTCCAGAGGAGGTCACGGAGATGCTCAAGGTGCAGGAGCAAATGTACTATGAAGATGGACCCAGAGAGTCTGGGTTGTTCAGCCTGGAGATGAGAAGGCACCAGGGAGACCTGAGAGTCTCTTCCAGAGCCTAAAGGGGCTCCGAGAGAACTGAAGGGGGACTTTGGACAAGGACATGCAGTGATAGCACAAGAGGAAATGGCTTTAAACTTAAAGAGAGTAGGTTTAGGTTAGAAATTAGTAAGATTCTTTAATTTGAGGGTGGGCAGGCCCTGGCACAGGGTGCCCAGAGAAGCTGTGGCTGTCCCATCCCTGGAAGTTTTCCAGGCCAGGCTGGACAGAGCTTGGAGCAACCTGGGCTGATGGAAGGTGTCCCTGCCCATGGCAGGGGGCTGGAATGGAATAATCTTTAAAGTCCCTTCCAACTCAAACCACTCTATGGTTTTATGATCTTTGCCTCTAACTTTTTCCTAGGTGCATTTCTCCAACACAGTTGCCCTTGGGCTGCTCTGTGGCTTTGTTACTCATGGTTTGAAACCCCTTAGAATGTGCTACAACCTCTGTGGATTCTGCTCAAATGAGAATGAGTCTCCTATTGATTGCATCCAGCAGGGTGGGCACTCAAGCATCACAATAGGTAAAGCTCTTATCTGGTACTAGAACACACTGTACTGTCTATTAATGCAGTTCCAAACACTTGCCAGAGTTGGCTCATTCCCTTGAACTATAATAGGAAAGCAGAGGAATCAATACATTTGACATATTTTCCATTACCACAGTGAGGTCAAAGTAATTGTTCCTGAATTCCTGTGCTGCCAGGCTGCTGCAGCAGCAAAAGGTGTTGAATAAACATGGGAGGCCTTCAGCTCAGGGAAATGATCTCATTCATGGGGCAAAAGCTACTGGCTAAAAATGAGCTGACCAGGAAAACAGGGGGTGTAACCCCAGCTTTGTCTGATGTGCCACAGAAATTCCGTTCCCAATTTACATTGTTCATGTTTTGCTTGAGTGTCTCTATCATATTTGAGTGCTCCAGAGGACAAGATTTTTTGGCTTGAGAAAAGTTAATTACCCATCAACTCATCTCCTTTTTCAAGGTGTAAGGAAGAAAACCACTAATATTTAGGCTGTGGAGCATATTTCCTATCAGTTTATTTGAACTCTTGCTCTCAGTATCTCTCAGGGCTGTTTTCTTTCTTAGTGTTTTGTCACGAGGGGCCCAGAACTGACCCCAGATTCGAGGTGTGGCCTCACCAGTGCCCAGCACAGAGGGACAATCACTGTCCTAGACCTGTGGCCAAATTATTGCTGATACAGCCAGGATGCCACTGACCTTCTTGGCCACCTGGGCACTCCTGGTCTCGTGTTCAGCACCAGGTCCCTTCCCACTGGGCAGCTTTCCAGTCACTCATCCCAAAGGCTGTTGCTGTGACCCAGGTGCAGGAGCTGACACTTGGCGTGGTTCAACCCCATAAAACTGGGCTCAGCTCATCATTCCAGCCTGTCCAGATCCCTCTGCAGAGCCTTCCTACCCTCCATGAGATTATCACTCCCAACCACTTTGGTGTTACCTTCAAATTTACTTAGTCCAGATCATTGATAAAGATATTAAACAGAACCAACCTCAACAGTGATCCCTGGGGAGCACCACTTGTAACCAGCCACCAACCAGATTTAACTTAACTCCCACCACTCTTTGGGGCTGGTTATCCATTCTAACCACCAACCATTTCCCCTTGGATTATTGGGCTTCATTCTTTTCCCCATCCATTTCCCAGCTCAGTGGGTTGGGAACCTGGAGAGCAAACAGTCTTATTGTTGCATTAAAGACTGAGGCAAAGAAGACAAGAAGTACCTTTGCTTTTCCTCATTTTTTGTCACTTTACTTCCCACCACATCCAATAATGGATGGAAATCCTTCTTAGCCCTCCTTTTGTTGCTCATGTATTTATAAAAACATCCTTTGGAGCCACATTCAGTTCTATCTGGCCTTTGTCCCTTCTAATTTTAACCCTGGACGACCTCATGACATCCTTGTATTCCTCACAAGTTACCTGTCCCTTGTCCCTAAGGTCATAAACTTTCCTTTTTTTTTCTGAGTTCCACCCAAAACTTTCTGTTCAGCCAGGCTGCTTGTCTTATTTTTCCTCTCAAAAAAAAAGAAATTCTACCTTTTCCTTGCTTTGAATTTTGTCAGTGACAGGCACTGATCTTGTTTTTGTGCTTTTTCTCCTGTGCCCTGTTGGACACAATTTGCCCACCAGAATCACAGAATCACAGAAATGAACCTTTAAACTTGCTTTCCTCAAAAGAAAACAGAGATTAGGGAGGCTTAGAATTAAAACATGTATTTGTGTGTTTGGGATGAGTTTCTTGAGGGTCCCACGTGGCTGAGGCAAAGGAGACTCATGACACAGGGATCTCATCAGACTGAAAGGGATTGTTTGTAGCTGAGGAGGGAAAAGCAGCTCTCTTTTCTTTCTAGGTATTATGAAATATCCTGCTGTGATTGCCATGTCTTTTATCTTAGACTGCCTTAGCCTAGTTCTTAAAGATATGAGGTTTCCACAGGTACCTGATCATGGATCTGAATTCATGATGGTGCCCAAAATACAACAAGAGGAAGAATTAGGTGAGTATGATAAAGGACAGTATAAATAAAAATAAAGGTGAATTTAACATTGTTTATATGGCTAATTCTTAGTGAGGGGTACAAGGGGCTCACTTCCCACTAGAAATGCTGGCTAATGTTACTGGGAATAGCAGATTACTGGGAATAGCTGATTGCTGGGAATAGCAACTTGCTGGGAATAGCAACTTGCTGGGAATAGCAGATTACTGGGAATAGCAGCTTGCTGAGATGCTCCTGTCCAGCTCTCCTGCTGGGTGTGCCCTGTGCAGGTGTCCTGGGCTTGTTCTGCAGGTCAGAACCCTTCAGGGTAAAGTTTTATTAGACCTTTATTAGGTTTGATTCTGTGGCTTATCTTGTAAGAAGAGTATCTGCTGCTTTTTAATGGAAGTTACACTGTTTGCAAGGATATTCAGGCACAGCCATTCCAACACTACATTCCAACACCTCTAAATTATGTCCTGCCTCCTTAAAGGAGGTTGAGAAGTATCCAGAAATATCCAGGAATATCCAGAAAGGATCTTGAGGGGCTGGAGCAGGGCCAGAGAAGAGCAACGAGACTGGAGAAGGGAGTGGAGCACAAGTGCTGTGGGGAGAGGCTGAGGGAGCTGGGGGTGTTTGTGCTGGAGAAGAGGAGGCTGAGAGGTGACCTCAGCACTGTCTGGAAGTGCCTGAAGGGAAGTTGTGGCCAGGTGGGGGTTGGTCTCTTCTCCCAGGCACTCAGCAATAGGACAAGGGGGCACGGGGGGCTCAAGCTCTGCCAGGGCAAATTGAAGTTGGAGATGAGAAAAAACTTCTTTGCAGAGAGAGTGCTGAGGCATTGGAATGGGCTGCCTAGAGAGGGGGTGGATTCCCCATCCCTGCAGGTTTTTCAAGTGAGCTTGGCCGTGGCACTGAGTGCCATGATGTGGTAAAGGGACTGGAGTTGGCCCAAGGGTTGGACTTGATGATCTGGGAGGTCTTTTCCAACCCAATCCATTCTATGATTAAAATTGCCCATATAATGAAGAATGAAAACAAATCACTGCTCTGGGCAAGAGAGCAAAACAGCTTCCTCTGAAAGACTTCAGAGCAGGTGGCTTGAATTGCTTTTTTTCTTGCACTTACTTTCTTGTCCTGATTTTTGGGAAGGAATTGAGGAAAAATCAAGCAGAATCAACATGGTAAATAAATAATGCCTTGTCTTTATATAGCTTCTCCTATACAACAGTTGCACAGAGTTCTTGTGCTGCTGCTATTTCAGGCATTTGGCACCTTATGTAACAGAGCTGTCCTAGTGCTGACTTTGGAATTGATTGGGTTTGGCCTCCAGATACTCTCCCAACAGTGTTCCCAGCCCTTCAGCTGCTTCTCCCAGTGAGCTGAAGTGGGGTTGGGGCTCTAATTTGAAATGCGCAGAGGAAAAAGTGAAGTCCTGCTTCTTCCAGGTGAGTTTGAGCTGAGAGATACACCTTAACAACAGAAATGAAAGAGAAAAGAGACCAAAAAAACAAACAAACAAAAAACTAGTTTTGTGAAATTTTCTAATCATAGAATCATAGAATGATAGAATTGATTGGGTTGGAAAAGACCTCCCAGATCATCAAGTCCAACCCTTGGGCCAACTCCACTCCCTTTACCAGATCATGGCACTCAGTGCCACGGCCAAGCTCACTTGAAAAACCTCCAGGGATGGGGAATCCACCCCCTCTCTGGGCAGCCCATTCCAATCCCTCAGCACTCTCTCTGCAAAGAAGTTTTTTCTGATCTCCAACTTCAATTTGCCCTGGCAGAGCTTGAGCCCCCCGTGCCCCCTTGTCCTATTGCTGAGTGCCTGGGAGAAGAGACCAACTTTGCCAAGTGTTATTGCACTGCAGGGCCACTAAACAGCATAAAGTGCCAGAGCCACTTTGTTCTAGGACAAATTGTCTGGTAATTATAGAAATGAGTGTACCATGAGTTAGAAGTCATACATTAAACTAAGCTAGGCATTTCAATAGGATGAAATGGTAAAGATCCAACATTTTGGAGAGTTGGAGCCAAGGTTTTACAAGTCTGACAGGTCATGTCACTGAACGAAGAAAAGTCACAAGTCCAACAGTGATGAAGATGCTTCAAGACCACCCCAAGTGATGAAGTCAGGAGACCACCACCCAAATTCAAAGCCAAAACAAAAGCTCTGCCCAAGATTTCACCCAGTCATTAATATGGAAATAAGAAGGTGTTAACTATGGACTTAAGACTATAAATGGCTTATTTTACACAAACAAGTTAGGCAAGTTTTTGCCCATTATGAACTGGCTGTGCCTCCAACATCGTCAATAAATACCTTGTTGCTATTAGAATAAAACCTCTTAGCAGTTTTTTTTTTTGTGGTGTTTTCGCTTATGAAGAAAGTTGTTGTAACGATTGACTTCTCCCCCCCTTCTCCTGCTTTCTGAGCACAGCAGCAATTGTATTTGTGGGAAATATTCTGTGCAACATGAAGGAAGAGAAATTAATTTCACAGCTTTGTGTATGTTTGGGTTGCTCTTTCTTACTTAGGGGGTTGGGTTGATAACACAAGTGGCTGAAATTAGTTGTCCAACGTATCAAGTCACCTCAGACAGACTTTATTGCTGAAGGGGAGGATAAAAAAACTCTAAAATATAACTTAAATTATCTAAAAAGGAGTGAAAAACCTTCTGGAGATGACTTGTTCAGTGTCTATTGCATCTAGAATGTGAAACATTCTCAAGCTTAGTTCTGTAGAAAACAGCTTATCTTCTGAATAAAAGTTGTGAGGTTCAGATATAGAGACATTTCTCAACTCAAGTTTGATTCAAAAGGTGGCATTTTCCTACTTCTTGTTTGTGGAAAATTAAAGAAGTTGTTCATATCAATCTCATTTTTATTTGATAATTTTACTGTTGAACTTCAACTTCTTTTTTTTTTTAATAAAATATCTCAGTTTAGTTCTTAATATAACACAGACCGTAATTCATCCAGAAATCTGCAAAGTGAGGTCTTCTTTTACTGCTTTATATTTTCACATTACAAGGTGCTTTTTCTCAGGAGAGAACTCAGTGTTCATCTGAAACCAGAGTAGCTTGGGCCTGATTATACCAAGCTACTTAAATAGTAGTTCTTATTATACTGCAAAATATTGCATGCATTAACTCATTTTTTATTCTTATTTTTTCCAAGTTCAGGTAATCTACTGTATTTATTGACTTGCAATAAATCATTCTGTGCTGAATCCTCATACATCAAAAAACCCCCCAAACCCATATTGGGTGACAACAAACCCATTTAACTCAAGGACATTTTTACTGGTGTTCTTCACAAATACTATTTGTAAGTATATAATTATGAAAGAAATTTACCCTAAAAAATAAAGAATTCTGCAAGGTCATTTCAAGAAATAATTCAAGTTAATTTTTTTTTTTTACTTACAAGCCTGTGAGGGACCATTTTTATCATAAAGTCTGAACACTGAGCCCAAAATGCAGTGCTTTGTGTGGTAATTTGTGGGGTGAGCACAATGAGCCTGAGATGAGCTCAGCTGGTTAAAACTTGGTTGTAATAATGCCAAGGTCATGGGTTCAATCCCCTGTGTGGGCCATTGACTTAAGAGTTGGACTCGATGATCCTTGTGGGTCCCTTCCAACTCAGAACAGTCTGTGATTCTGTGATGAGCCTCCTCTTTCATGTGTGTTATGGGTTTAGCTAGGTGGGCCTAAATTTAGGCTTTAAAACTCAGATTTGAGCCTGAAATTGTCAGCTGCCTTGAGCTGGGCTGGGCTGGCTGACAGCTGACCTCTTCTAGCCAATCATATTGTATTCCATACCATCTTACATCATCTCAAT
>VWZD01003149.1:194764-216177 GCA_013396695.1 Sakesphorus luctuosus
TTTTTTTTCCCTCTCCCTTTTCTTCCCTTTTCCCTTAGCTGGTTGCTGGGGGGAAGAGCCTTTTCTCTGTACTTGGGCAGTTGGCATTTTGCCAGCTCAACCCAAGACAATGTGAAAACAACTACACCTGAAAATAAAGCACAAAACCACTTGTGAGCTGGCACAGAGTAATTAGGAAATCAATTATAAGTAACATGAGCCATAGTATGTTATTTATTTTAAAGACCAGATAAAGGTCTCTGGCCTTCTTTATTATTTCCTTCTGTACTTTGAGTCTGTCAGTCCTTCTGTCACATCCACTTGTGAGTGATCTGGCGTGTTATTGCAAGGCACATAAATCTCACCAAATTTTAGTTGCTTTTCCTCTAAGTTTATCATCTTCAATTCAAGCTGTGTGGGGCTTGGCATTTCTAACTTTGCAGGGGCTCAGGATATTTGTTGTATGTTCAACAAACCTGGCCCTGTTGGGATTCATGGACTAAACACATGAATTCGTGTGACAGGGAATGGTGGAACAGCTGATTTGCTGCAGGGAGGCCACAAAGAGAAGCAAATCCAACTGCAGTGTCCCACAGTGTCCCACAGTGTCCACAGCCCTGGTCTGAGGCTTTTCCCAGCATCATGAAGAGCATCTCATCTAATCCACATCACAAGTGTGGCAGAAGGAAATTGCTGGCAACAAGAGTGGGAGAGGTTTTGCATTCAGGGGTTTGTGTTTCTCAACGAGAGCCAACTCTTGCTCAACAGCTCTGCCCAGTAAAATGACTGCCAGAAGAGACATTTCTCTCTTCCTCTAGTTACAGAGATGCTCCCTCAGCATTATTATGTCTTAAAAACCTAAAAATGTGTTCACCACCCCTCAGAAGTTCCCTGCTCTAATCACCTCTGTAACCACATCCCTGGCTCTCAGGTCCCAGTCAGGGGAAGAAAAATCTTATTTGCTCACACACTTTGGAGTTTTGAAAAACTTTTCCTGCTGTGGGAGAAGTCCAAGAGCCATTCCATTCAGCTGCTCTGACCTGCTTGCCACGGAATACATCAGTCTAATTCATTTGGTACCCATCATGTGTATGGAGGTAGATTACAACACTAATAATTTTTGGGACTGCCTTATCAGTTCCTTGCAGCCAGGATTCAAACTTCCCCTCTCTGCCTTCCTTTGTT
The DNA here is from genome assembly GCA_013396695.1 of Sakesphorus luctuosus. Classification (NCBI taxonomy): domain Eukaryota; kingdom Metazoa; phylum Chordata; class Aves; order Passeriformes; family Thamnophilidae; genus Sakesphorus; species Sakesphorus luctuosus. The sequence continues at coordinate 195,929 of VWZD01003149.1, forward strand.
GCATGTAGAAGTCCATTTTATTCCCTTTTCGGTGTAAAGAAGCTTTAAAAGTGATTCAGAACTGGGCAGTGTTTGTTGGGGCTCCCAAACAGCCCTGCAGAGAGGCTGATAAACAGGGAGAAAGACGTGGGGTTGGTTGGGTTTTTGTCTGTTAGTCATAGTTTTAATGAGGAGAATGCAGTTACCTGGGAACAATCATGGTTCAGAGTGAACGAGGGGAAACTGAATTTAGATAGGAAGAAATTCTTCCCTGTGAGGGTGGGCAGGCCCTGGCACAGGTTGGGCAGAGAAGCTGTGGCTGCCCCAGCCCTGGGAGTGTCCAAGGCCAGGTTGGATGGGGCTTGGAGCAACCTGGGACAGTGGAAGGTGTCCCTGCCCAAGGCAGGGAGTGGGACTGGATGGTCTTTAAGATCTCTACCAACCCCACCCATTCCATGGTTCTCTGATTCTGTGGTTCATTTCCCCAATTTGGCATTTGAGTGTTGACATCACCTATTGCGTAGCACACTCATACCTTCAGTTGTTCCTGACTGCTCCATCCCTTCTCCCACCACTCCTCTCTTCCTTTCCAGATCCATTTAACTCCCTGGCTTTAGATGTGTGTGGGAAAAGAGAGGGAGAAAAAGGAGAAATGGTTAGAAAGGGCTCAGGGAAAGGCTGTAAGGTGCAGGTCATGTGCTTTGAATTCAAAATAAAAGGTGAGAGAAAGGACTTTGAGCAAAATCACACTCCACACTCCCCCCCCGCCCCCCCAGTGATGTTGGGTCATCTCTGGATCAGCAAGCCAGAGGACCAGAAATGATGCTGCAATGTCTTGTTAGAATCATAGAATCATAGAATGGATTGGGTTGGAAAAGACCTCCAAGATCATCAAGTCCAACCCTTGGGCCAACTCCAGTCCCTTTACCACATCATGGCACTCAGTGCCACGGCCAAGCTCACTTGAAAAACCTCCAGGGATGGGGAATCCACCCCCTCTCTGGGCAGCCCATTCCAATGCCTGAGCACTCTTCCAGGGATGGGGAATCCACTCCCTCTCTGGGCAGCCCATTCCAATGCCTCAGCACTCTCTCTGCAAAGATTTTTTTTTCTCATCTCCAACTTCAATTTCCCCTGGCAGAGCTTGAGCCCCCCGTGCCCCCTTGTCCTATTGCTGAGTGCCTGGGAGAAGAGACCAACCCCCATCTGGCCACAACTTCCCTTCAGGCAGTTCTAGACAGTGCTGAGGTCACCTCTCAGCCTCCTCTTCTCCAGCACAAACACCCCCAGCTCCCTTAGCCTCTCAGTCCCCTCAGCTCCCTCAGTTCTCTGCAAGGGCCATGAGAGCAGAGGAAATTAAAAAGCATTAAGACTTGAAAGAGCAGCGATGAGGGACAGCAAACATCCTCATCTGCGTTTAGTGGAGCTGCAGAGCTGGATGGAAAATAGAGATTCCTCAGGGGAGGAAAAGCAACTGGATTTGACAAACATCCCTTGAAATGGCAGATTAATGGTTGCTCTTCACAGAGTCCATGTGACAAAGCTGAGGACAAACCCATGAGAGCTTAGACAAGCTTATATTTGACTGTGACAGTCGTTCCAAACCACCGAGGAGTTGGGCCTGTCTGTGCTGGGTGAACTGGGAATCCTCATAAACCCATGTGCACACTTCAAGCAGCCTGAACACCAGCATGACTAAACCCATACTGGACTGCAAACTTTGGTCAAGGTTATTCCAGTTAAACCACAACACTCAGAGGTGAAACATTAATGCACCCAAAAAATGAGCCAGAAAATAAAAACACAACACATATTTTGTATTTTAAAAAGCCTCCCATAGATTTGAGTGTTGCAAATGCCAAATCAGCCTCTTAAAAGCATTTCCAGGAGGCTGAAGATGGATTTTGTTGATGTTCAGATAAAAAAGCTGGAGCACAAAGAAGCCAAATAATTCTGTAAGAAAACACTGGCAGAAGTCAGAAAGCTGAGCTGAGCTAGAACATCTCTTCTTTATTCTCAAGAATGAACTTAGATAGTAAAATACTCCTGGTTTTATTTGTACTTTGTCCATTGTGTCTGTCAATAAAATACAGGTTTAAGTTTTTTTCATTTTGAAGGGAAATTGTTGGCATTTTAAGTGACGTATTTTTCAGACCATTTAAACACCTGTTTTTTCTCTCCCCAAACTGTTATTTATTCCCCCTTTCAATGAGTTTAATGACATGGTATCATACCAAATTCTGTTCTGATGCATCAGAACTCTTTGAATCTCTTGAGTAGGTCAAGATGTTAATAGGGAACAATGTCCAGCTACCAAGACAGGGAACTAGAGAACATTCCTGCTGTTTGTTCCCCTCATGAGTTGGCCCATAATTGCTTTCCTTAAAAGGCAACAGAGATTGAAAACTCTGCCAGAAATCCAAGCTTAAAGGTAAATATTTGTGTCAGAGTCCAAGTAAGGAAAATAGTTCTAATTTTATAGCACCTTTCATACAGAACATCTCCCAGATATCGATCAAGAGTTTTTGAGGTATTTTTATAGGTCAAGTATGTCAGTGCAAATTCCCCATCCTAATGTAAGCGGTGAAAAGCCACTAGAATGGAAAGAATGCTTTCTGGGTTTGGTTTCTAACTGCTGAAAAAAGAGAAATCCAAATAGAACAGCTCAATTATTTCTTAAGATTATTTTCTTTTTATGGTTGTGTGTGTGTATAAAGGGATATTTCATTAGAGATACACCAAAAAAAGTTCCTGGAATCAGAATTAACACTTTTTATGTCATCTTTTTGCAATAAAATTGTGCGAGCTTCACCAAGGCAGGAGGGCTCTGCAGAGGGATCTGGAGAGACTGGAGAGATGGGCTGATTGCAATGGGATGGAGTTCAACAAGGCCAAGTGCAGGTCCTGCCCTTTGACTACCCCAAGCCCTGCAGCGCTCCAGGCTGGGCACAGAGTGGCTGGAGAGCAGCCAGGCAGAAAGGGACCTGGGGGGACTGAGGGACAGGAAGCTCAACAGGAGCCAAGAGTGTGCCCAGGTGGCCAAGAAGGCCAATGGCATCCTGGCCTGGATCCAAAGTAGCGTGGCCAGCAGGCCCAGGGCAGTGAGCCTTCCCCTGGACTCTGCCTTGGGGAGGCCACACCTTGAGTGTTGGGTTGAGTTCTGGGCCCCTCAGTTGAGGCAAGAGATTGAGGGGCTGGAGCGGGGCCAGAGAAGAGCAAGGAGGCTGGAGAAGGGAGTGGAGCACAAGTGGTGTGGGGAGAGGCTGAGGGAGCTGGGGGTGTTTGTGCTGGAGAAGAGGAGGCTGAGAGGTGACCTCAGCACTGTCTGGAAGTGCCACATCAGGGAAGTTGTGGCCAGGTGGGGGTTGGTCTCTTCTCCCAGGCACTCAGCAATAGGACAAGGGGGCACGGGGGGCTCAAGCTCTGCCAGGGGAAATTGAAGTTGGAGAGCAGAAAAAACTTCTTTGCAGAGAGAGTGCTGAGGGATTGGAATGGGCTGCCCAGAGAGGGGGTGGATTCCCCATCCCTGGAGGTTTTTCAAGTGAGTTTGGCCATGGCACTGAGTGCCATGATGTGTTAAAGGGACTGGAGTTGGCCCAAGGGTTGGACTTGATGATCTTGGAGGTCTTTTCCAACCCAATCCATTCTATGATTCTATGATTTAAAGTTTATTTCTTAGACCCTTGGATTAGCAGATTACAAAATGGTGAAATCAGATATGACAAAACTTGTTCATGTTCTTCCCTCATCCTGATCCCAGCAGTGGCCAAAGTTTTTTGCCCTTTCCAGTGCTTGGTGCCAGTTGTTCTTAGACCAGTTTTATTCCAATTGTGCCTGGACCAGTTTTATTCAGCTTGATGCCACTGGCATGAATGTTGTCCATGAGATGCCTTTTCCAAGGAGATTCCTGCTGAGTGTGGAGACTTGAACACAATTATACAAACAGTAACACTGATGGGTGTGCAGGGGCAGAGTAAACTACAAGTAGAATATAAAATGCAACTCAGTCAATCAAAACCAGCCAGAAATTTGGATGACTTAATGCCATTTTTGTAGCCCCTAAATTAGCTATGCATTTCATAGAATCATAGAATCGATCAGGTTGGAAAAGACCTCCCAGATCATCAAGTCCAACCCTTGGGCCAACTCCAGTCCATTAACTAGATCATGGCACTCAGTGCTACATCCAATCTGCGTTTAAAAATCTCCAGGGATGGGGCATCCACCCCCTCTCTGGGCAGCCCATTCCAATCCCTGAGCACTCTCTCTGCAAAGAAGTTTTTTCTCATCTCCAACTTCAATTTGCCCTGGCAGAGCTTGAGCCCCCCGTGCCCCCTTGTCCTATTGCTGAGTGCCTGGGAGAAGAGACCAACCCCCACCTGGCCACAACTTCCCTTCAGGGAGTTCCAGACAGTGCTGAGGTCACCTCTCAGCCTCCTCTTCTCCAGCACAAACACCCCCAGCTCCCTCAGCCTCTCCCCACAGCACTTGTGCTATTTCTATTCTGTGGTGTGAGCTCAGCAGCCAGAGATTCCCCATCCTTTTAAAAACTCAAGCCAGATTTAAGGTGAGCAACCTAAAAGCTTTAAAGCAAAAAGATTTCTTTCCACTGCAAAACTTGAACCAAAACAAAATGCAGGAAGGCTGAAAGAAATCTTTAGTATTCAGGAATGTACAACACTATAGATTGTGTTATTGCACCAGCAATTGGAAGGAGAGTTCCAATTAAACTTGGCAAGTTAAGGCATTTTCTTGTTGTATTTCAATTGAATTCTTGGGGAATATTCTTATGGGACTTACATGCAAATGAGATTTGAAAAGTTACCCTTTCTTTTTTTGTTTGTTTGGTTTTCTCTTTCAAAAAAATAATTTCTGGAAAGGTGTAACAGTGACACAGGTGTTGTTTAAAAGAAGTGAGGTGTAATTATCTGAGATCTGGAGAGTGCCTAATGATGCTCTGAGAGGATGAGAAGCAATTTGGTCGTACGGCTAATGTGTGAAGTGATTTAGAAGGGGAGCGGTAATGAATGTTGTCACTTCTAAACAAAACAAAGCACTCCTAAAGAGCATTGATCTGTTCTTTTCTTCCCGCAGAACTCGGATGGATGGAGATTGCAACATCAGCAAGTTCAACTAAGTTGAGTTAACTCTGTGAGTAACAAACTCTTCTGTAATGATATTTCTCTGATTCTACATAAACTAGAATATTTTCATTTGATTTCAGTCGGTTAAAACTTGATTGTAATAATGTCAAGGTCATGGGTTCAATCCCCTGTGTGGGCCATTGACTTCAGAGTTGGACTCGATGATCCTTGTGGGTCCCTTCCAACTCAGAATAGTCTGTCATTCTGTGATGATGATCCACTCTCTGTCCGAAAGGCAAGGGCACATCCAAATGAAGCAAGAGAAACTAAGAATTACCAATATTAATTTGTAATATTAATATCATCTTGCTATGGATGATAACTGGATGCTAATTTTGGTTTATTCCTTCTTTTTATAATGAACACCATGCCCTTGTTTAGGCGCAAATTAGCAGGAATTTATCATAGAATCACAGAATGGATTGGGTTGGAAAAGACCTCCCAGATCATCAAGTCCAACCCTTGGGCCAACTCCAGTCCCTTTACCAGATCATGGCACTCAGTGCCACGGCCAAGCTCAGCTAAAAAACCTCCAGGGATGGGGAATCCACCCCCTCTCTGGGCAGCCCATTCCAATGCCTCAGCACTCTCTCTGCAAAGAATTTTTTTCTCATCTCCAACTTCAATTTCCCCTGGCAGAGCTTGNTAGTAAAATTGCTATCCTTGATTAAAAAAGGTAAATTCTGGGTATTGCAACAAAAAGCAATGAACAAATATTCTTGTGAGAGAGGGGAGTGAAATTAATTCAGAAAATCCAACACATGAGTGTGCAAAATACATCTACCACTTTGTCTATCATAAAAGGTCAAACTTAATGACATTTTCAATACTAATCTTTCATTTTTCAATTAAAACCAGTCAAAATATACTGGATCACTATCCTATTCCCTATCTCTTGATCTCAGAGAGAAAATAATTTCTTCAGTTTCTACCAGAATCAGGAGGCATCACAGATGGTCTTTACAGAGAAAAGGACTCAGGGAAGTCTGTGAGGAGAAAAGAACAAATATTTTATCTGAAGCCTGCTGTTGTTTGGGGTTTTTTTTCCCTAAATATTCACATCCTCTCCATCTCTGTTGGACCATGATGGTGACATCCAGCTCTGTTTTGTTGTGGGATGGTGGTGGACACAGAAGACAAATCATTCCAAGGAGTGTGATAACATGTAAATGATTTAGACCATCCCACCTAGTTCTTGTTCCTGTGCCATGGCCCAATTTCAAGACTTAGGAACTATTCCATCTCCTAAGAATTCCAGAATTTCACCCAAGTAAACAGCTCAATGTTCTCACGGGGAGCTGAATGTCACCCAGAGAAAAAGCAAACCAAGTGCAGTCATTTCTCAGCTGTCAAAAGGCACTTGACAGAATTCTCCAAAATTAGAGTCCATATCTCCAGTTTCTGAGTAAATGTGGGTTCAGTTCTCATTTTGCTTTCGTAATTGGAACAAGACACGGGGAAATTGTCTGGACGCCTCCGTGTTAGAAACAAATTAGTTCCTCTTCACAGTCTCTTAAGAAGAGCAATTTAAAAAACCCTCCTGCTTTCTGTTTATTTTCTGAGGCTCTGCAATTAGAACAAGGCAAATACAACCTCCTAAATAGCAGGAATACAAATGGCAAATTAAGAGCTGCCTTTGGGCACAGACAATAATTCTGCTGCACACACCTATTTACATTCCATCGGGTTAAAGCTTCGGAGTTCTACCACAGCACAGGCAGATGTTGGGACTGAAAGCGGTGCCATGGGGTGAGGGTTCCAAGCTCTGAGCTGGCAGAGAGCTGTGATCACCTGGGATGAGCCAAGTTGGCTCAGGGTCCTCCCTGGAGGGACCACAACAAGGCCCAGACTGACAGAAGTGCTCAGGAATTCCTCTCCAGACACAGCTGGAAGAGGCACCAGCCTCGATGAAGATTGATTGGTGAGAAGGAGGTGATGGAAACGTGGATTAGATGTTATGGGAAAAGGGTCAGTGCTCCACTGCTGGCTCAAACCCAGGCACAGAGACTGAGCAGGAGCTCTGCAGGAACATGGACAGAAGAGAGGAGTTTGAATGAACTCAACCTCACAGAGCCATGGAATCAGAGAATTCTAGAAGGGTTTGGGATGGATGGGATAGCAAAGATAATTTACTTGCAACTCCTTTCCACTAGACCAGGTTACTCAGCCCCCGACTCCACATGCTTCTCTCCACCTTAAAATCCAAGTTTGCCACATCAGATGGGAATGGTCTTTATGGACTCATCCTTCTCTCAGCAGATCTGGACAAGATACTCAGCTTCTCAACCCTTTTTCCCTAAGGCTTCCTTCTCTTGGTTGGTTGGTTTTTGTTTTTCCTCTCATGTTTGTCTCCTCACTTCCCTCCCCTCACAATCCTAAGGATAATGGATTATCTTTTAGTAGCTCCAATATTTTTTTTCCTCTCTTTCTCTCTCTCCCTTCAACCCCAGTGATCTCCCAGCAAATTTCATTAAGTCTCTCTTGACTTATTTCCCCACAAATCTGGTTCCTCTACATCCCATCCTCTTTTTCTTCTTTTCTGGAGTTTCCACCCCATAAACACCAAAAAGCTTTTCAAATCCTCATTAACATGTCGAGCAACACTATCCTATACCCTGAACAGATAATAAGAAAGGAGTGTTTTGACTTCCAAAGGCACAGAATAAACTTTCCACTCAGGAGCTTCAATTACAGGCTCACAATTCTCTCTTTTTTACCCCGAAATTCATTTTGATTTATGACCACAACATTCATCACCCACAATGAGACACAGAAGATTTTTGTGACTTCTCATACCCTTCACCATTTTTTTTTTCCAAAAGAACCAAAGTTTCTGTTTGTTCACCTGAGGTTTTTTTCAGTTTGCATTGTTTATTTGTCTTTAAGGAGAGGAACAAATAATATCCTTGCTCTGGGAAGGTAATAACTTTTTTTCAAGCAGCCTCTTGAGTGTTCCTGTTTTTCAGAAAATAAAATAATTTTTCACATAGTTAATAAAAAAAGGAAATTAGAAGTCAAGAACCAAGCATCTATTGATGTCCTAATATTCTATTTCTTTGTAGTGAGAGGATTAAATGACAATAAATGGCATTTTTAAATAAAATTTGATTTTATTGCTGGTAGATGGATGACTCCTGACACTCAAAGTTCTTGAGCAATCCCTCAAAAAATGAATGTTGAGAGGAGACCCTATTCTATTAAAGTAAACCAAAATGTTGGTGATGACTTCACAAGTCTAGAATTCTTCAGACTTGATGATTCGCTTCAAACCTTGACTTCTACAGAAAGAGAGTCTTTTGTCCGTGTTTCCTCCACGACTCCAGAGTTTCTTGTGGTGGTTTGTTTGCCCTGTCACTTGCCTTCCCTGAAAATATGAAGAATCCAGTGCCAGAAATTCCAGCAAAGTTTTTTTTCTCCTCTTTTTCCTCCTTTCCACCATCCTTTTTAATTCTGTCTTAGGACACTCAGTCCTGCAGAGCAGCTGACTCTGGGTGGGGGACTTACCCACTCATTACCTGGAGAATTATGGTGTTACCTCCCTTGGTCACTCTGTGTTTTTATCTCAAGGATTTTCTTGAACATTTGAGCTTGGAATTCTGATTTATGGAGTTGGCTTTCAGTTGTCTGAAAATATCTATGTCTTCCTGAGCTGGAGTGTCATGGTTTAGACCCAGTCAGCAACTCACCACCGCGTGCCCTCACTCTCCCCAGGATGGGGAGAGGAAAACTGGAAGGGTAAAAGTGAGAAAACTCATGGGTTGAGATATGGACAATTGAGTAATTGAAATAAAATAATAATGATAACAAACCCCATAACCATAATGACAATAACCATAACCTTGATAATGTAATGAAAAGGAAAATATCTTTTTAAAAAAGAGAGAGAGAGAAATAAACCCCAAGAAAGGCAAGAGGTGCAAATGAAAAGCAATTCCACAGCCCCAAGAGGCTGATGCTCAGCCAGTCCTGGAGCAGCCACCCCCAGCCAACTTTCCCTCTGGTTTTATATACTGAGCATGATGCCAGAGGGTCTGGATATCTCTTGGGATCACCTGTCCTGCTTGTACCCCCTCCAAACTCCCTGAGCACCCCCAGGGCAGTCTGAGGAGCAGAAAAGCCCCTGGCCCTGTGTTGAACCAGCTCAGCAGCAACAAAAACCATCCCTGAATTGTCACAATTGTTTTCAGCACAAGCCCCAAACACAGTGTCCCAGTTCAGCAGGTGGGACCAGTTTATCCCTGTGTGGGTGTGACCAAAGCTGTGGATTCTCCACACTCCATTCCTTTCCCAGGAGCTGTTAACAATGGACCATTTGCAGCAGCTGCCCAGGGCACAACTGACCCCTCAGGGTGTGAGCTGGGTGGGAAAGACACCTGTGAGACAGGACCTGGGATAACTCCCCTCCAGGGACTCCTTGGCACCTCCACACCCAGCCTGAGAGTGCTCATGGGCCAGCAATGATTCCAAAATCCCCCCTGACTCACAGAGTCAGATCCCTCAGTGTGGAACTCCCCACCCTGGGGGAGGTACTGGGGGCTCCCACCTGGACCTGAGGGTACATAATCTGGGGGTTTGAAGACCTTGGGAACCACTTGTTGGACTCAGAGGAGGAGCAGAACCTTGACAGGAGGAGCCCACCACTCTGACCAGAGTGTGACATCATCTGCACCAAGAGGTTTTTTACCTCCGTTTGCTTTGAACTCGGGGGAACCACGTGGGGCTCAGCACAAGGGCCAACAAACCCCTTTGTGTTTGTGCCCCTGGGCACTGGGTTATACTGCTGGGTTTTGTAGGTTAAAACCAATTTCTCTTTGTGTCATTGTATTTATTGTGACATTTTTATTAAACTGTAACTCTGACTTATAATCTCTCCTGAGCTGGGTTCATTTCTCCTGCTGGTCTAATTTTAAACCAGCACACACAGCCCCATATCAGCCACTGGGAAGAAACTCAGCTCTGTCCCAACCCTCCCTGGGAAGGGAAGAGGAAGGCATCTGGTCCCTTAGAAGTCTTAATTCCTTCACATCTCCAGTGTGAAAGACAAAAGGAGGAGTTGGCTGCCACTGTAATGGGGTTAAATCAACATGGAATCCTGTGTTTTGTGCACCTTTCCCCAGTGTGTCTTTGCAAAGGTTCCTCCTGACCCTGTGGGTTCTTCTCACAGAACTCACCACAAAAAATACTGGCTACAGAAATACTTTATTCACAACAACAAGTCAGATTTGATTGACTTCCTAGAAAAGAATTTCTCACAAGCTTCCTGGGAGGCACAGTCATTTTGAGGAATGTTCCTTTCCCATAAAAAGCTACAAGGACTTCCCTTTCAAAAATCCAGCATCCCCAGTAAAGTCCCAAATGCATTTCTGGACACTGTTCACTGCTCTGAATTTCCAGAAATGTCAGTAAACTGGAAAGTTGTAAGTTGGTAATAAATTTCAAGTTCTGCTCTTCTTGCAATGACTCAATCCAGAAGAGTCACACTGCAGGAAATCATTTCTTGTGCACTGATTGGAGTTGTGATTTGGGGTCGTTTCAGACACCTGCAGGAAATAACAAGGCTTTCCAGTGCTCATCATGTCAGGACATCCTGCAGCCTTCCCACTCAGCTTGCTTTTTGGGATTGATTTTGGGGCACCTACAGGAGGTTGTCTGGGTTAGCTGACACTCTTTTTGCTTTGCTGTTTTGTGGATGTGAGTCACAGGCACATCTACACTGCACGGAGGCTCTCCAGCCAGCCAGTTCCCTCCAGGAAAGCATCCAGAAGCTGTTGGCAAGATAAACCCAACTCCAGTGGCTCCAAGTAGTCATGGATGTGAACCATGGCTGACTTTGGTCCTAGCTTCAGTGCTATCTCAGTAAAATCGGTGCATTCCAATGCTTCTTCTCCCACCCACAAATACTCCTGCCGTGAGTCAAGGAATCCAGTGTGCCCCCACTGCTGTGCTGTGAGAACAGAGCCCTGGGGGGCTGCAACTCTGTGCCATAAAGAACTTTTGTCATGAGTGGGACACTTGCAAAAAACCTCCCAGTAATTCTAATTCCACTCCAGTGCCTCTCCAAACCATCCTGTCCCCACCTTCATTGCTCCTTCAAAGGTGGAATCACAGAATCTTTAAGGCTGGAAAAGACCTTCAAGACCATCAAGTCCACCTCAACTTGGCAACGCAACCCTGTCACTGAGTGCCATGTCCTGTTGTTCCTTGGACATCCCCAGGGATGGGAACTCCACCCCTTCCCTGGGCAACCCCTTCCAATGCTTGACAACCCTTTCCATGAAGAAATTCTTCCTGATCACAGACTCACAGACTATTCTGAGTTGGGAGGGACCCACAAGGACCATCGAGCCCAACTCTTAAGTCAATGGCCCACACAGGGGATTGAACCCATGACCTTGGCATTACTACAACCAAGTTTTAACCAACTGAGCTCTCCAACCTGACCCTCCCCTGGCACAACTTGAGGCCTTTTCCTCTTGTCCTGTCCTTTGTTCCCAGGGAAAAAAGGACAACCCGCACTTGGATTCAGCCTCCTTTCAGGTTCTACACAAGTTCAGAATCAACAAATTCCTTACTCTGCCACCACAAACTTTAAAACTTTCACACAGAAAATCCAAAGTGATAGGAACAATTTGCCTGAGTCTGGTTCTTTACTTTGTGACAGCTTTACTAACAAACCAAATTTTGTGTATGTACCTTGGAAGATGAAACCACGGAATTGAGAAATCTGTTTCCATCCAAATTAAAGCTGTATTTTTAGAGACATTTTTCTCTTTGTTCTTCTGAACTGCTGAAAAAGTGCAGGTGGAACTGGGTTGGATTTTGTTTTGTTTTTTGTTGGTTTTTTTTTTGGTTTTGGTTTGTTTTTTTTAATTGCTGTATTCTGGAGCAGAAACTATTAAAAAGTTTATATTAAGTAAGAAAAAGTTTGAACTGCCACAGTGGGAGGTGATAGGAAAATAAAGGCAAGTGTAGGTGTTGAAATAATAACACAAGAAATATTTTGGATTTTTTTTTTCTTTAATAGATTTATTTAAATTCCAAAAAGAAAGCGAAGAAATGGCTGTTGGGGACTAAAATGAGTTTTTGGGTTCGAGGTTTTTGTTTGTTTGTTTGTTTTGTTTTGGCTTGGGGTTTTTTTGTGTTTTTTTGTTTGGTTGGTTTGGTTTTTGTTTTTTGGGGTGTTTTTTTTGTTTGTTTGTTTTTTTGGTTTTGTTTTTCTTTTTTTTTAAAACAGAACTTTCTACACTTTTTTCAGCTCTACAAAAAGTCCTTTATTCTTTAGGAATTAAAAGAAACAAGTATCTTAAGGAAACAAAGGTAAGACTGTGAGGCAACTACACATATTTTCAGGTCAAATTGTCTTCAGCCTGTGTTCTATCACAGCTGCTTTTAGTGTTTCTTAGGGATGTGACTGCTAAAAATAAAGACCCCTCCAGCAGGGATGGACTGAAATATCATCTAATCCATTTTTGCCTGTGTTTTAAAGTGCTTTGTACTCAACACACTTAAGTCATAGTTGGGATTTTACTTGGTAGAAAGAGGAATCTCTTTTCTTTGGAATTTCTCTGAGCAAAATGGTTTTTGAGCAAGGAAAAGGAGACAATTTTAGATTTTAAACAGCACAAAAATTCGGTGCCATTTTCATCCAGAGTTATTGCAACGTTCAAAACATTATTTATATTAATGTAAGGTTTAAAATAATACACAGTGTGCATAAAATGTATACAGTGTATAAGTATAGATTTTAAAAAGGACCACAAGGTAACAGTTAAAATGAAACATAAATATTTCGACACTGTAGGAAGAGTTGAACCCAAATTATTGCCTTTCCCCTTTTCTCCTTGCCTTTCACTTTTGGTCAAGTCTGTGTCACTCCAGGTTTGGCTTTGATTCAAATTTCCCCCTTTTGATGAGAAGTGTTTTACTGGATCATTTCCATGGCTCTCAGCACCTTCTTTGGATGGGAAAAGTCAAGATTTTCCATGAGTTGAGCATTTATTTATTCAGGTGTGTGTCTGGAGAAGGTCCTGTGTGTCTGGAGAAGGTTCTGTGTGTCTGGAGAAGGTTCTACCTGGTCCCTGCTCAGATCCTGCTGTCCTTTGGGCTCCTCCCACCATCCCTCTCCCCTCCCTGCACAGATGGTCTGTACAGCACATCCCAACTTTCCAGACTTAGAAGAAAATTAGATATTCTGAGGGGTTTTTTTATATTTACCCAAATTCCATGAAGCTCAGCTTTGTGAGCAATCAATTAGGAAATTTTAATAACAAAAAGTGGCTAAAAATATAACGGAAGGTGTTTAACTCCCCCAAAATGAACTCCCTTTTTCCTCTCCTGTGTTTGAAACGGCCAAGGCATATAATTTGTCAGGTGGCTGAATAAAAGTGGAATCCATTCCATCCTTCCAGTTCACTTTCCAAGTATTTCCTCTGCTGCAGGGATGGTGATGGGTTTTCTTTTTTCTTTTTTTTTTTTTTTTTGGGTGTGTGTGATTTATTTTTCCTTTGCTTTGCATTTTAAGGTGGGTTTTTAAAGTATTTCTCTCTCTTTTTTTCCCCCCTAAGATGAGATACAATTTTTCTTCACTTGTGAAGGCTCATCTTCTCTTGGAATGTAAAATACCATGGACCAATATAATGCATGAAAAATGGTGTGGTGGTTTTGACAGAGAGCCAAGGGCAATGCAGAGAAGAGTTCTTCATCTCTTACCTTTCCAGTTTTGTGTAGGATTATTGAAGTCCTCAGCATGATTTATTTCACTATTTCCTGTGGGTTTCCTATGCAGAAATTATAGATTATGGGAGAGCAAAAAGTGACTGGCTCTCATCCTGTGTCAAATGGTGAAATCCATTTTGCAGTGACAGGACAAGGAGTAATGGGCACAAACTGAAAGAGGGGAAATTCAGATTTCAGGAAGAAATTCTTCCCTGTGAGGGTGGGAGACCCTGGCGCTGGTTGCCCAGAGAAGCTGGCACAAGTTGCCCCAGATCCCTGGAAGTGCCCAATGGCAGGATGGACAGGGCTTGGAGGGACCAGGGACAGTGGAAGGAGTCCCTGCCCATGGCAGGGGGTGGGACAAAATGATCCTTAAAGTCCCTTCCAACTTCTTAACGTTCTAGGATTCCATGACTGTGATTTTCAGTGGATGGAAAACAACCCCCTCATTTGACCTGAAGAACATGACTGACCAAGAAGACCTTCATTGTTGAGCTTTTGGAGTCATAGAATCATAGAATGGATTGGGTTGCAAAAGACCTCCGAGACCATCAAGTCCACCCCTTGGGCCAACTCCAGTCCCTTTACCAGATCATGGCACTCAGTGCCACGGCCAAGCTCACTTGAAAAACCTCCAGGGATGGGGAATCCACCCCCTCTCTGGGCAGCCCATTCCAATGCCTGAGCACTCTCTCTGCAAAGAAGTTTTTTCTCATCTCCAACTTCAATTTCCCCTGGCAGAGCTTGAGCCCCCCGTGCCCCCTTGTCCTATTGCTGAGTGCCTGGGAGAAGAGACCAACCTCCACCTGGCTAGAACTTCCCTTCAGGGAGTTCCAGACAGTGCTGAGGTCACCCCTCAGCCTCCTCTGAGTCCGTTTAAAATGTTCCATTCTACTCCTTTATGTGTTTTTCTCCCAGACATCCCTTTCTGATCTTCCTTTTCTGATGTCCTGAGAAATGAGAGTGGTTTTTTCAACAGCCAGGACTCTGCTCCTGGAGGATGAGACACGAGATGAAGCTCCAGCTCCTACCTGAGGTGTCTGCAAGGTCTGTTTTTGTCATCACACCCTGATCCAAATCATGTCAGATCTGTGGATCTACAGCAACTTCAGTTGGGACAATTTGTAAGATCTGAAAATAAATTCATGTTAAAGGCAGTTTGTTTTAATCTCTCGTGTTTACTCGAGTGGAAATGGATCAAAAGGACCCCAACAGTTTGAATTTTTAATAATCACCTACAGATCTGCAAAATTAGAACAGAAATTTAAAGAAGTCGACTCTGTCAACAAGAATTTATCCTTACTGGAAGAAAAATTCAATAATTGGGCAATTCAGTTTGTTGCATTTTAAGCTTTTCTCAGTCCTGATGTTTTCCTTTAACTACTTTATTGCCTGAGAATATTGAAATGAATAACCAAACACGTTCTGAACTGTTCTCTGCAGGGACAGGATGATACAAGTTTGCTGTTACATAATAAAAACATGTATCTACTTACTCTTTTTTTATTATTTTCAAGAATGCTGATAATCATTGTTGGAATAAGTCACATGGGACAAAAAATAAATAAAATACTTGCATTTTTGGTATGTAATAAGCATTGCTTTCTAAACTGGACATGTCCATCTCACTATTAATTTGGTTTTAGTGTCTCCATGCTGAGTTCTAAGCTTTGTTTAGAAAGCAGGTCCTGTTGGAGGATTTTCCTCCTGTTATCTCTGAGTGGGATTCATCCCACTCAGCTACAAACACCTGAAAGTCTGTGGGTATTGGAAAGTTGAGCTTTCCAAGTAAAATTTCCAACAGAATCCCACAGAATTGCTGAGTTTGATGGGGATTTCTGGTGGTCATTTAGTCCCAGCCCACCGCCCTGCTCTGATCAGAGCCTCAGCTGGAGCAGAACCACGTCCAGCTTGCTTTGAACATGTCCCAGGATGGAGCTCCACAGCACCCCTGGGCAACCTGTTCTACTCTTCAGCCACACTCACACTAACGGTGAGTTTTCTTGTGCTTAAACTGCATCTCCTGTCTTCCACTTGCTGCCCTTTATCTTTTCTCCTGTCACTGGACACCAATGAGGAGACATTTGCTCTGTGTTTATTCCCCCCTGAGCCTTCTCTTCTCCAGGCTGAACTGTTCCAGCTCTCTCAGCCTGTCCATGTAGGACAAACATTCCCATCCCTTTACCATCTTTATGGTCCTTCACTGGTCTCACTCCAGTGTGTCCCTGTCTCTCTTGTACTGGGTGCCCAGCACTGGACCCAGCACTGGACCCAGCACTCCAGATGTGTCTCACCAGAGCTGAGCTGAGGGCAGACGTTGCCCAGAGAATCTGAGGATGCTCCATCCCTGGATGTGTTCAAGATCAGTTTGGATGGGGCTCGGAACAACCTGGTCTAGTGGAAGGTGTTCCTGCCCATGACAAAGAGGTTGGAATGAGATCATTGAGATCACTTCCAACCCAAACCAGCTTATGATTCTGTGAAGGATCACCTCCCTTGACCTGCTGGCCATGTTTCTACTGTCCTTCAAGATACTTCCTTGTCACAAAGATACCTCAGGGTTGTGGTCAACTCACTGTCCCTGAGGACTCCACGAGACTTTTCTGACAAGCTGCTTTTCAACCCTTTGGCCTCTGGTCCTTCCTCCTGTGTGGAGTTATTCCTCTTTAAGGATTAAAATGAACTAGAGAGAGCTTGCTTAGATTGATTACTGAAATATTAAAACACTGCAAGATGAATCACTCTCATGGCAGTGCACCTGCACCTAATTCCTCTTGGCTTTAATTATTCCAACAGGAAACAAGGGCTTATACACCTCACAAGGGCTGGAACTAATCAGTCTGCTGGAAATGACAGAGAAAATGCATGAAGACAAAAATACCTAAGCATTGATCCTTCCCACAGAAAGTAGATTATCCCTTTTCTGTTCCTCAGAATTCCCTGAGTCTAAAGAGCATCCTGTTCCAGCCCATTTTATACAATCTCAGCCTCACTTTGGAGGCTACAGTTTGCTTCAGGCTTTTATAATCTTTGTTTCAATCTGCAGATTGAGTGATCATCCCTGAATTCAAATCTAAGGAGGGACAAGAAGCTCTGTGGGACTGACTCGCCCTTCCACTGCCTTCATCATTTAATGCAGCATTTAAAAAGTGACTTAGACTTACCAGAAATTCCAAGTCTCCTCAATGGACTGACCAGAAGGAGCTATTCTGTTTTTAAGGTAGTTTTTTGATGACAACAGTTCATTCTATTTAAAAAAAATGTTGTGTGCTTAAGCCATTTTGCTTTACAGAGTGCAGAGACACCCCTTTACTTTATTCTTCATGCTCCAATGACTTTCACCTTTCAATGCTTCTCTCATTTGCTTCAGTGAAAAGCAGAGCATTGTTCCCAACAGCACATAACGCACCAACACTGCACAGAAGTAGAAAATATTGCCCAAGACCAGAATGGAGAATGACACACAATGGCTCTCCTTATTTTCAAGTGTTTTCTTTGTCGGATCCAAGCCAACATTTGACACCTGTGGCAAACTGAGTGATAACTCACTCCTTGTGTGAGCCCACAGAAACGGAAGGAATTCCCTGTGGAAGATCTTCTGCCCCAGCAGAGCAGAGGCAAAGCTATTTTGACCTGTGAAACTGTGCAAGAGCACATCCTGCTGGACAGGATTTGGGCAGGCAGAGGCCTCAGGTTGAGGGAAAAATCTTTTATCTGGGACTGTTTGGGATTGCTTCTCCTCCTTGGCACTTTCTTGTAGTCCATTCAGTGACCTTTGGCTGCAACCAGGAACTGTTGTATCTGATGGGGATACAACATCCCCGCTGTGTGAAGGGGATGCCATTCCCCTGTTCCATCACGAGTGTGCAAACCTCTCTGTGCTGCAGACAGGGAAAGCAATTTTTTTTTTCACATTTCAGGCTACATTGCTCCTTTTCCTCATAGGTGAGTTTACTATGACTGTTATCTCCTCCTTTTTGAAGGAAACCTTCAATCTGGGCCCTGGAAGACTCTGCACTGGGATGTGGCTGTGCTTTGAGGGTGGTGCTGGACCAACCATCTTCAAAGGTCCCCTTAAACATAAATTGGTTTATTTTATGATTTGAAGGCAAGATAAAAATATAAGAGATGTAAATCTAGATAGTAATTCATACCAGGTGCTGTGTGGGTTCCAAGGTTCTAATATTTCAGTCAAACTGAGTAATGGGTCAATACCCCAACATGTAGGAGGTCACTGCAAAGGGGAAGGGGCAGGAGAGTGGTATGAGCTCTGGATGGAACCTTGCCAAGCTTCCCTGGTGAAGGACCCCTCAGATGGGTTCATTTCTGTGGGACTGGGGGCTAGAGCTGGTCCTTGCCACTGGAAATGCTGTTCATTTGGTGAGCACATCCATGTTTCATCCTGGTTTTCATCACCACAAGACAACACAGATGGTTCAGAATAATTTGCCATTTTGCACTTACAGTCTGTTATTCCCATAAGCTTTTTGGTGTTATCACAGAATCCCAGAATGGCTGGAAGAGCCAAGATCATCTCATTCCAACCCTCTGCCATGGACAGGGACACCTTCCACCAGCCCAGGTTGCTCCAAGCCCTGCCCAACCTGGCCCTGGACACTTCCAGGGATGGGGCAGCCACAGCTTCTCTGGGCAACTTGTTCTGATGCCTCATCACCTACACAGGAAAGAATTTCTTCCAAAATCTAATCTAAATCTCTCCTCTCTTAGTTTAAAATAATTGCTCCTTGTTCTGTCACCTACACATGTAAAATGTTGCTCTCCCTCCCTTTTTATAGGTCTTATTTAGGTACTGGAAGAGGTTCCAAGGTCTCCCCAGAGCCTTCTCTTCTCCAGGCTGAATATCCCTGTCTGTCTCAGGCTGTCTGTTAAAAAGGGGTTTATTAAAACATCAGCTCTCTCAGCCTGGGTTTAAAACCAGCCTGATTTCTTCTCATGTGAGATCCAAGCTAAACCAAATTTTTTGTTGTTATACCACATCTACTTGGCATAACTGACATCAAAACAGCACTTAATAGAAAATAAAGACACAGTTTTTAAGGCTTTATTAGCAACCAACAATAAAATTCTCCCCTAACTATAGTCTGGAAAATATCAGAATATGTTCTACATTTATAGCTATTGTCCTTTGTCCCCTGAAATGCTTCTCTGGCACCGGTATCTGTATGGCAACATCTCTGCATGTGCTGACAAAGGGGCACAGAGCCAGGAAGTTTTTTGTTGCACAGGAGATGAAGACAAGAAACGCAGAGCAGAAAACCCCTTGTTGCTTCCCCTCTCAGTGTATTTTGATCCAAGCTGCCCTACTTCATTTATTAAGCCTCTTCTCTTGATCTCTGTCAGAGCAGGATATTGCTCCAGGCAGCCTCTCTCTCCTTGTGCACAGAAGGGAATAGTTTGATTTACTTTGCCAGATTTCCTGTCAGTTCTCTGACCCCCTTAAACTTCACAAACTTAAAGTAACTCCAGTTTTTGGCTGCACTTAAAATGGAAAACTGTGCAAAAATCTGGTGAATTTTATGCTGTTCAGGTCTCAGGTAGGATTGAAAACTGTGCTGCCCAAATTCAATCTTCTCTATGCATCAATTCCTAAATTCCTGCTATGAAAAGTAAGTGGTATAGTGAGAGAAGTGTGAAATAAAAAGGGAAAACTCCAAGAACTGTATTTGCTCTTCTCTGACCATAAGTCTTGCATCCCATGATTTTCTGCTGGTCTTTGTGTCTATTTTATCTTCTTATGAGAAGAGAGTGGGATTTCAGGTGAGGATGGTGAGAACTCAAATTGGAAGAAAGGATTTCATTGGAGAGGCACAAAAACCCAGGAGAGAGGAAACATTTTGGAGCCCCTCAGCTTTAGGCTCTGACTGTGCAAAGGACAAACTGTCTGATCAGGCTCTGTCTTATTTTACCCACATGCAAAATGGGGACTGGAATATTAATTTCACAGAATCATAGAATGGTTTGGGTTGGAGGGGACCTTGAAGAACATCCAGTTCCATCTCCTGTCATGGGCAGGGATGCCTTCAATTAGAACAGAGTGCTCAGAGCTCCATCCAACCTGGCCTTGAAGGTGTGAATGTCTCAGGAACGTGCCTTGATCCAAACTGGGAAAAAAAATCCAACACAGAATTAAAAGGAGACTCCGATCACCAGGATAACATTTTTATAATAAAAGGAATAGTTCCCACATTGCCTGTTTTATCTCTTTGCACATTATATGAGAAACCTGTACTCTGTGTCGGTGAGGCCACACCTTGAGTGTTGGGTTCAGTTCTGGGCCCCTGAGTTGAGGCAAGAGATTGAGGGGGTGGAGCGGGGCCAGAGAAGAGCAAGGAGGCTGGAGAAGGGAGTGGAGCACAAGTGCTGTGGGGAGAGGCTGAGGGAGCTGGGGGT
>VWZD01003149.1:216217-232408 GCA_013396695.1 Sakesphorus luctuosus
ATTCTATGATTCTGTGATTCTATGAAACTCCCTTGAATCATGACCTTTATTTCCAATGTAGCCATAAAAATACATGAGCAAGGGTTGTGGGTGATGATAAAACCACATCTCTGAACGTCCTGGCTTTGGCTCAGTGCAACAGGGGATGCTGCATTTAAAATTTTAAATGAGATATTTAAGGCTGAGGAGGGGAATGTAAGAAAAGAGCAAAGCCCCACGTGTGTGTGTGGAGGTGTCTGCTCCTGCCCCAGGCTGCAGCAGCCTCAGGGAGGTGACACCTCCCTCAGGAGCTCACAGGAACTTCAGGTGGTTCCTACAGAGAAAACAAATATTTGACACCTCCCAACATCACGGATCACAGAAATAATGAATCTTGGTCTACAGGTATATTTTTGGTCTAAACAAAATTAGCTGCTAGTCAGGGCTGGCAGGGGGATATTTCCATGCAAAGGGGGTCGATATAGTGGGAATTGTTCCTGACTTTAATTAAAATAGACAATCCCATGCAATCCCTCCTCTCCCATCCAAACTCCTCTCAAAATGACTCTTTATTGTTTATAAATGGCCAGGGGTTTTTTAGAGTTCATCCTTGGCCTGATCCACAGAAGGTTTGACCCTGACTTGGAGGGAAGTGGGATTTGGTGCTAATAAATTCTGCGATTTTCCATTTCATTTCTTTCCATACAGAAGTTTATTTAGTTTTTCTTTTCCATTTCTCTTCAGCCATCCACAGAGTGTCTTGTTTTGCTTTATTCTATTTTATTTTCCTTCTATAGCTCTCTGCTTCCTCCCCCATCCTCTTCTTTCATTTAATAAATGCTCTTTGCCAGTGTTTGCTCCCCATTTGAATATTTCACATTTATGTGAATTAGATCTCATTTCTACCTATAACACTGATCTTGCATTTAAATTGTCCCTGTTTTTCTTCGTCAGGATACTCCTAATTCCTGCAGCTTTCATTTATTAGCTTAGAATACACATTTTTCAATACTGTAGTCATAGTTATTTATAAAAATATCAAAAAATCCCTGCAGATAGAGAGCAGATCTTTGCACAAATCGGTGACCCAGATTTGCTCTGAGCTGTTTTTAGATGAAGTGCATTTACTGTGACAACCCTTAATTTATATTGGGAAAGATGAAAATATAACAAGAAGTGGTATTGGAAAAAATGATATTTAAGCTTCTTTCTCTTGTATTTAAAGAGTCTTCCACCCAGAAACAATAAGAAAACACAGTTGTGAAGTCATTAAAAATCTCTGACACATTTGGAAGGTTCAGATCCATCACCTTGAGATCTCTTTCTCCACTAAAACTCATTATTGTCCTCTTTATTTTTTTCTGCCCTTAAAACACCTGGACAGGCAAGAATTTTCCCTGGATTGTGACCCCTCCAAGATTAAGGACTTTAATGGATAAGGGAAGGTGCAGTTTGACCCATCAAGCACAAAGGGGACACACCAATCCCTGGCAGATGTTTCTCCAGACTCAAATATTCCCACTGACTGCCCAGAGCTGTTTCTGAGAACTGTCTTTTCCCTAAAATTTGGCTCTGGAAAACCAGCTCTCCCTGGGGTTTTTTTTGTGAAGGATGAATTGGGAGCCTTATGGGCTGTTCTGCTGGGCAACATTTCCCATTGAGTTTTGCAGCAGTGACATTTTAACTGCTCAGAGATTAAATCTGGAGGTGGGGGTGGAGCTGTGACTGATCCTCTCTCACTGAGTTTGTGACTCAGTTTGTACTTAGAGATGGACATAGAGATGAAATCCCACATTTTAAAACCAAGGCAGAAATATTTCCCCATTTAAGAGGTTTGGCATCCCAGTTAATTGTCTAGGAATGTTCTTGAGCTGTTGGGTGAAAGGTGTTACATCAAAATGCCATGTCACTGTTGTCAAACATTGTTATGCAGTGCACATATTTTAGCGAGAAATTTTAGTGAAATCAGGAAGAAATGGCCCTCACAGTAGTTATATAATCTAAATCTATCTTCCTTCAGCTTAAGGCCATTCCCCCTTGTCCTATCACCACATAAAATTCCCTCTCCCTCTCTGTACATTGTGGTTGGAGAGCAGTTTAAATTTCCATTGAACCTTGGACATTTCCCACATTTAGGCTGGTTGGTTTGTTTGGGGGTTTTGGGTTGGTTGATTCATTTTTTTTTGGTGTTTTTATTTAGTTTGGTGTTTTTTTCTAAGACATCAGTTGGCACACTCCATATATCCATTGATCCTCAAAGTCCAGCTGCTTCTTCCCAGTGAATTATAGTATCACAGAGTATTCTGAGTTGGGAGGGACCCACAAGGATCATCGAGTCCAACTCTTAAGTCAATGGCCCACACAGGGGATTGAACCCATGACCTTGGCATTATTACAACCAAGTTTTAACCAACTGAGCTAATCTCAGAGTCTTAATTCTGGGGTGCTCTGATTTGAAGGCATGGAAAGATAAAAAATAGAGGCTTCTCCACAATCCAGTTCAAATCCTGTTTGTCAGAGCCTTGGTCTTACACAGTTGCCTTCAAACATTTATTATGCTCTGCTTAGACAGTTGGCCTTTGTTCTCCCTCCTCTTCTTGAGAGGTTTTACGAAGTCCAAGTGTCCTGGAGACCAGAAAGCTTGTCATTTCCTACTTACATGCCTTCAGATTCCTCTTCTACCTGTTTTATCCTGACCCTCTGTGGCTTTTCATTTAAATCTCACTCCTTTTGCTCCCACCCAACCTGTTCCCTCTCAGTCTTCATTTTGCAAGGCTGAACACGTTCTCTGGCTCCCGAGGAGTTTCCCATTCCTTGGCCAACTGGGATGTCTCTGCTGTCACTTGTTCCAGCTTGACCCTGAGATTAGCTCAGTTGGTTAAAACTTGGTTGTAATAATGCCAAGGTCATGGGTTCAATCCCCTGTGTGGGCCATTGACTTAAGAGTTGGACTCGATGATCCTTGTGAGTCCCTTCCAACTCAGAATAGTCTGGGATTCTGTGCCCTGAACCTCCAGGCTCAGTTGAAAAGTGCACAAGAGCAGGTCAAAATCCCTGGTTCTTGTCATTTCATGGCAGTGATTTTATCCCACTGTGCTTTCAGCTCTGAGTGGGGAGTTGCTTTTCATTGGCATGGGAATACTGGGCTCATGCTGGGCTGGATTTGGGGATTGATTGGACCTGGCTTGGAAGCTGATGTGGGATGAAGATTAACAATTGCTAAAAACCAGGACATTTATATTGGTTTTTATTCAATAAATCACTTGGTGAAGTTATGCCAGAACCGTTTTCAATATGAAAGGCTTTTAATGAGGGAAAAGTCAGTAAATGCTGCCAAACCCAGAGATCTTTCACCATAATTTGTTCATGTTTTAGATCCAGGAACATGAACTGGCACCATCAGGGACACTGAACTCACATCTGGCTCTCTTGCCTTCTGGACACATGTGTAATATCCAAAGTAATTCCAGAGGAATTACATATTGCAAACATGATGCTGGCACATGCTGAGAGACTTGTCTGATTGAGGCCCATCATCTGTTGTGTTTACACAACAGAATCTTTCCTTTAAGATGATGCTGTTGGCCTCTAGAGCTGCACATTGGGCCTGGAAAAGACCCTCAGTAAAACAAACAAAACAAAACCAGCCAAATCCCAAACCAAGCAAACCCTAATGGACTGCAACTATCATAGAACCACAGAATGGATTGGGTTGGAAGGGACCTTAAAGATCTCACTCATGAGGCTGATTTGTCCCTCTCATCAGCTCAGGACTGCATGAGAAATGTGGTTTATAATTCAATGTTCATGGACTAAAGGAGGCAGGAAAAAAAAAACAAGGAGAAAGAAAAGGTCAGATAGAAAAACACTGTATATCTCCCAGGAGCTGAAACAATTCCCAGGATGCCAGGAAAAAAAAAAAGGATTATTATTTCAGGATGAGATGTTAGGGTTCAAAGGATGGGCAGTATAGAATTTTCTACCCATGCTGAAGGTGTAAAAATTACAGGATTTGGGAACCACAGGCAAATAATCACAGAATCATTTGGGTTGGAAAAGTCTCTTCAGGCTCTTGAGTCCAACCACAAACCTCACTCTGCCAAGTCCAGCAGGGGATATAAATAAACAGTGTAATCCATTCTGGCTGTTCTTTGGGCCTGGGTTTGGAAAGGAGAATGAAAAGCTGTGTCGTGCACAGCACAGATAATATACCTGTGCAGATTCCTGAGATTTATTTCAGGATGTTTTCCCATGTTCCAGGGCACTGAATATTGCTTGAATTTATAACAACATCAGGTTTTAGTACATGACCCAACCTGGATTTTGAAGGTCTGCAGGACAGAAACCTTATCCATGCAGAGATTAAAAAAAATTGTCTCTTTTCCAGCACAACATACCTCAGGGAGATCACTGGGCCTTAAATAACTCTGGTTTATTATTATTATTATTTTTCTTACTTTTTTCCTTAAAAAATCCCCCAATCTTAGCCAGTCCCAGTCGCATCACATTAATCAACATCAATTCTAACAGCAGCTTTATGTTCCTGTTCTGCTGCTGCACCACCAAAAGATCATCTTTTTCTACTCAATAAATTACCAATGTAGGCAGCTGAATTACCAGCAGGTTTGATGGCTGGTCTCTGATGAAAGAAAATAGAGATTAATTGATATTATAGGCAGAAAAATGAGCAAAATCATTAATGGGAGTGGCATCTTGAAAAGAGAAACCCAATCTCTCAGAACTGTGCACTGTCTGAATCAAAACTTCTGTGAGAGCTGGAGCTGAACTGTAATTACTCCTTTTTAAAGTTTCAATGCATCCATAGTTTGGTGGGATAAAAATAAACTCGTTTGAAACACAGTTTTGAACAAATAAAATGAACAACAAAGAGCCCAGAAAGGCAAAGGAGTTTTTTCAGCTATAACAAAAATAGTAAAATCTTTGTGATTTACTGAAATACAGAGAATATAAATGTAATGGTAGAGTAAAAGTCAGGGCAAAAGTGAGAGGATACCTTGGCACCTGTAAAAAAGAATAATGTGTACTGAAGAAATAATGTGTGCAAAGGATGGCTCTGAAGGTTGATAACAATCTGATAACAAAATGAAAACTGAGAACTGCCAGTGGATGAACAAATTGAAAAGGGGAAGGGAAGTAAATTGTTTTATTAAATCAAGTAGAAGGAAACTCAGTATTAACCTAATTACATAATTATTCTACAGATATTGGACATACATTGGTTGGTGTTTTTCAAAAAAAAGAAATCAGGACTTTTTTTTTTTCCTCAGAATATGGGAAACAATAAATACAAGAAAATGTCTTTACCTTCACCTTCTTCTTTCTTCCCTTTTTTTTTTTATTAATTCCCCCCCATTTTTTTCTTGGACTTGCTGCAGATTCACTTGAGCAATTTGAGACCAACTTGTGTCTTTAAAGTGGGAACTTTCAAAGAGTTCTGACAAAACTGTAGGGGAGAGACCTTCCAAAATACAACTGTCTCAAAGGCTGAAGTGAAAAGCTGAATTCATCCCTTAGTCACCAGGACTCTCTGTGTTGTCCTTGTCATGAAACAGGTGCTGAGAAATTCCCTTGGGAATGAATTTTTTCTTAATCAAATCTCACTCTTCACTTGGCCCAGGAAAGACCAAAACCAGAAGAGATATAGCTTATTTTTCTGGTGTTTCTTCCTGGGTGAAGAGTGAAGTGTCATTATTGATGGCAGACACATCTTCCTGTCTGTTCTTTTTTCAGTGATGCACCACTGAAAAGCATCATTTTCCCCAGGAGGATTTTGATGCCAAAGGGGTTTTTAGTTTTTGATTTTCACATTCTGTAGATTTTAGGAACACAGTAGATGTAGCACTGTAGGTTTTTAGAGGGTTAATATTTAGCAACTTAAGTATAAAGTTCTTCTATCTCTACCCCTGCTCCAGAACAGGCAGCTAAGATCTTCTAGCTGTTTAGTCTCTTTTTCAAGGTACAAGATTGGAAAACTATCAGAATGAAACATAAACACAGGTCAGAGTGACCCAGAACCCAGAACATTGGAAGGACTCCAAAAGACCTTTGTGTGCCGAGGAAGAGGAGCTGATGAAGACAGAGGGTCTTGTTGATCCCCCAGACCCAATTCCGGGGTGTGGAACAGGGGTGGGACTGGGGCTGGACTAAGAAATGTGTAAAGTGATGATTGGAGGGCTCATATTATAAAAGCAATGGAAATCAAAGCTTGAACACATGCACGTCATCATGTATTCCTGTGGGCACTTAGCCTGTTATTAAAGGACCTTTACTTTTTATCTTACCCCATATCAACCTGGCTCGGAGTCCTGCTTTGTGGGGTGGGCACTCACAGCATCAATTTCAAGGAAGGATTTTCAGTGAGCTCCACTCCCTTGGTCTCTGTTCCATGACTAACTATAATCTTCATAAAGACAAAATGAGAATTATCAGAAGGAGTTTTGTTTAACACTTAAAGGAACTTATTTTCTTACAATTAAACTGATTTTTATCACATCACCTTTGCACTGGAAGAGAAATTGGGCATGAAACATCAAATTTTATCAGCCCATGGAGTGGCAAATGAAAACACACTTGACACAACGTGCTTTGTCCTTGCAGGCAAAGGCTGAGCTGAGCCAGGAAGGAGGTAAGTCTTAGTTTATTCCCTTCACAGAAGTAGCTCCCCACATGTTGGCAGCTTAATAAATTGGTGACCTGAACTGGTAAATCCAGACACAACACTTCCTAATATTTCTTCCTTGACATGAATTAAATGATAAATGTAACTCCAGAGAGAATGAGATCCTCTCAGTGTTTCTCTGCCTCCATCAAGGACTAAGATTGGACTTTCTTTCATCAGTGATTTGATGTGTCCTTTGTCAAACTTCTGAAACTTGTTAGTCTCCTTCTATACTGTTTTTCCTTTGGAACCTTAGGGCAAAACAATAAAAGAAAATCATTTTAGAAAAAAGAGGAAACACAAATCAATAACACAGTGGATCTTTCCTTGGATGTCCTGCAACACATGAGTGACAAGGGAGAGAAAAGTTGGAGAGTGACAAAGTGCTTTGTTACCCCTGTATTGTAGGAAATGATTTATCACTGATCTCTCCTGGGGCTGGAAGGATGCCTGGACAGAACCAGGGATACCAAACATCCATCACATTAAATCTGTTTTCTAATGGCTGAGAACATCAGAACTCTATGAAGGCTTTTGATAAAACATTATTTGCACAATAGAGAACTTCAGGGGATAACTCGGGGGGGTTTATCAGTCTTGCACTGCTGAAGTTGTTCTAAATATTGAATTTTAAACCTAATTGAGTTTTAAACCATCAGTCATGCCTCTGTCTTCTTTCTTGCTACTGCTTCATCCCAAAGTATTTCAAATGCCTTTATAAGAATAAATAAGACTATTAAGTTTATTTTTTTCCCTTTTTTCTTCCATCTCTTTTTTCAAGGAACTTAACTGAGGTATTCTGTCTTCTCAAATGAAGAACATCTGAAAACTTACTATTTTATTTTCCTCTCAGACAACTAAATGAGCAAATTAAGCTCAAAATAAGCAGGTATTCAAAGCAGAATTCTGCCTAGGATTACTCTGTGATTGTATGAAGCTGGCAGTGGCACAGGTTGCCCAGAGAAGCTGTGGCTGCCCCATCCTGGGAGTGTCCAAGGCAAGGCTGGATGGGGCTTGGAACAACCTGGGCTGGTGGAAGGTGTCCCTGCCCATCGAAGGTGTCCCTGCCCATGGCAGGGGGTGGAACTGGAATGAGATGACCTGTAGGGTATAATGTTATATTTTTGATTTCTACTAGATGGCCAGTCATCTGAAAAAAGAGTACAAGTTCATCATAGAGTAAGAATGAGAATTCAGTCAGCTTTTTACCTTGCTCTGCTCTGCCCAGGAAGCTGTTCCAGCAGTTTCCTTCTGTGTTTGTAATAAACTTTCCCACTTGCATCTTAATCTCCTGTTGACATCAGCAGGGAGTTCAGAGTTGTCACAAGCTGCCAGTGGGTCATTCCTTAATGTCTGGGACTCAGGTAAATGGAGACACATCCAGTGGCAGTAGCTGCAGCTCAGCAGCTTTTCTGGACTCTCTAGAACATGTGGTGAGATTGAAGCATTGTCTGGGTGCAATTAATCCTCCCAAGTGTTGGTTGTGTGGCAAGAACTACGGGCTTCAGTTATAAATTCCTAGTAGGTATTAAAATTAAAATGAAATTTGGGGTTAATTCTGGTTGTAGACCCTGAGATTAGCTCAGTTGGTTAAATTTGGTTGTAATAATGCCAAGGTCATGGGTTCAATCCCCTGTGTGGGCCATTGACTTAAGAGTTGGACTCGATGATCCTGGTAGGTCCCTTCCAACTCAGAATAGTCTGGGATTCTGTGAATGTGTCTGTTTTCACACAGTGCATTTAAGCCATTCATTCCCTGGGGCTTTCGGGGCCTGCACAACTGGTTGTCTGCACAGATGAGATACTGGACTGGTTTAAGGCACTGGGCACAGCTGTAACCAAAGGACTGACTGAACAACCAACCATTTAACCGAGTATTTTACAGGAGCTCCCCAGGTGGGAATTCCACACAGCTCTGGAGATCGCCCCAGGCAGATCCTGCTCAGCCCAGTCCAATTTCCATGCTTAAAGGCATTAATTAACACCCTGGCTAAAGTGCCTCATTGATTTCCAGGCAGTTCCTTGTGGACAAAGTTATTGGAGTGCACACAACTGTTGGTAAACAATCTCTGCAGCCTTTCCAGCAGATGCAGAGATAACCAGTAGGACAACCCTGTAGGGGTGACTCAGATGTTTAGCAGATGTTCTGAGTGTGGTTGCTATTGCTGACAAAGATGGATTGTGGGTGAGATGGAGTGTTCACATGGGACCTCAGAGCAGCTATTTTGTAAGATGTGAACTGAAGTTTGGGAAGCTTCTCCAGATTCAACTGAAGGTACTGTCTCAAGGTCACTCAGCAGAGACCCTGTGACAGCAGCCAATAGTCCAGTTGGAGAGATTTGATTTCACACATGAACACTGTCCTATGAGAAGATCCCAAAACACTATGGGTTTTTTTTATCTTTTAACAAGCACTGAGCCTTTGAACAAAATATCTACTTCAGGATGAAAGGAATTTCACTGAAGAGTTGATTGTTAAATCTCTGTTGACCACAAAGGGACTTCTACACTACCGCACTGCAAGGCACAGTATGAGCCACGTGTGGGCAGATGAATCCCATCTACATGAAAACCTTTGCAAATTACAATTTCAAGAAGCAGTGGAAGAGCTGATGGAGAAATCGAAATGGTCTCCATGTACAATACACAGTGTTCATTGTTCCCTTCTGAATATGCTGCATTCCACTTTGCTGTTTGCTCATCAAGCCTATTTTTGATTCCTTACAGCACAGCACAGAAAACAGGATTTAGCATGGCCTGGAGGAGCTTTATTCATGCCAGTGGGGAAGCTGAAAAATCACCCAGAGCTCAGTAATATTTAAAAATGAAATGTCTTCATGCAGCTATTGCAGGTTTGCTTGATGCTGTTGGTCATGTTGATTAACTGATCCTACTAAATAAAAAGGAAACACTAATTTCTCAAACACCAAACATCCTATTTTCATATTTTAAGCTCGCTGCATCCTTTGCTCAGTTCTGAATTTCAACAAAGCAAGGTTAAACTCAATTGTGAAAACAACACAGAGCTATGTCTGCAGTTTGGAAGTTTCTTTTCCTCTGTATGTAAAATATGGGCTCATTAATATGCACCAGGGATGCAAATCTTTCAGTCAATGCTTTTCTGGGCTTTTTCCAATGAGATATTGCAACAGTAAATGAGCATAAATACATTTCACAGCATCCTAAGTCAGAAAATTTAGTTTGTTTCTCCAGGGCACATAAATACCTGATAAAGGAAGAGACAGAATGCTTGGAAAATCAGCTCTGCACTGTTGTGACAGCAGTTATGTTCTTTAAATGTGTGAGAAGATTCCCAGTCTGCAGCTTCCCTTCCTCCTACTCATGGAATCCTTGAAGATCTGTCTCCAACTACATTTTGGGGATACTGTGCTTTAAAACTCGTTTAAATTTTAGACAATGGAAGTTCCCTCAAATGCATTATTGTAAACTGTGTTTTTGGAAGGTTTCTGAACTCAGTTCGGTAAAGAAGCTCTTGTGGAAACCCACCCATGTTTGGCTGCAGGGATTGCATCATTTACTGCTGTTATTTTAGTGGGCTATTTTATGATGCTGGAAAAATATTCTGCAGAAGGCCATGAGCTTTCCCCACAGTGGAATATACACATTGTCAGGCTTTAATACAGTGGCTCATGAGAGCTGAAGTGGAACTGGGGAAGCATTTGCAGAACTGGATTTGCTGTGTAGGTAACCAATGGAAAATGAAATAAATAACTTTTCAATGGGGGGGGGGAAAACCCCAAAGAACCGAACAACAAAACTTTTACTATTGTAAAGAACAAGCTTGGTAAGGATTAGAGTCTAATGAAGCCTCAAGTGTTAACAAGGGAGTATTAAGAATAAGAATCCCACGATTTATTTGCAAAAGCTCCCCCAAAACCATCATACTTTCAACATGATACATTTTTAGTGGTTGTGACTGAGAAAAAATGAAGCTGCTGATAATGGACTAATGTTTCTGAAGCTGATACGAGACTTCCCATAACTCAGTGATTTACAGTTTCTGCACAGATAAACTTCAAATTCATCCTTTTTCTCCTTGAACAGATGGACTTGGAGGTGGTTTTTGGATGCTCTGGTTCAGCAGCACTGAAGTGTGGTTAGAAGTGAAATTCATAGAATCATGGAATGGATTGGGTTGGAAAAGACCTCCGAGACCATCAAGTCCAACCCTTGGGCCAACTCCAGTCTCTTTACCAGATCATGGCACTCAGTGCCACGGCCAAGCTCACTTGAAAAACCTCCAGGGATGGGGAATCCACCCCCTCTCTGGGCAGCCCATTCCAATGCCTGAGCACTCTCTCTGAAAAGAATTTCTACCTGCTCTCCATCTTCAATTTGCCCTGGCAGAGCTTGAGCCCCCGTGCCCCCTTGTCCTATTGCTGAGTGNAGGCCAGGATGCCATTGGCCTTCTTGGCCACCTGGCCACACTCTTGGCTCCTGTTGAGCTTCCTGTCCCTCAGTCCCCCCAGGTCCCTTTCTGCCTGGCTGCTCTCCAGCCACTCTGTGCCCAGTAAAATGGTTTGGGATGGAGTGCAGGAGTAGAAAACAGTGTGTATTTGCACTGATCCTTGCTAGTTCATCACTGAAGGATGTAAACACAAGCACCAGCTAAACAAATATACAAGAGCTGTGCTGAGCAACCAAGCACAACTGCACGAAATATTCCCAAATTCTCTTAGCAAAAATCAGCACCAAAGGTCCAAAATCTGGTCTTTGCTGTTTCAAGATAAATTATTTTATTACTGTTCTCAAGATAAATTATTTTTTTCGATAAAACTCAAAAATCTACTGAATAGACTGGATTATGGGATGATTTTTTTTTAACGTTTGCTGAATTCACCAGTAGAAATACTCTTTAGGAAACTCTTCACTTGTTTTCTGTGTCCCAGCTCAGCAGTTTATAACTGCATTATTCACCTCAGAGCAATATAAGTACTTTCAAGGAGTGCACGTGTGAATGGAAACGACTTCTGAAACACGGGGAATAAACCACAATTACTGTAAATGTTTCCTGTAGCTCCAGTTGTAAATGCCTGTGATCTTTTTGCTAAAGAAAGTAATAATAATAACAACAGGGTTTTCACGATTCCTTAGCCCCAGTTCCCTTATGATTTACAGATTTATTGCCTCTTGTTTTCTGCAGCATCTGAATTTTGCTGCATTTTGCAAGAATACTCTCAACTAGAAGTTGGCCACTTGTGTGGCTTTTCTTCCTCCTCTCCATAAAGTGCAAATTATTTCAGAGCAGCTGTAAAGGGGTGGATTTGAGAAAGTGATTGGGAATTGCTTCCCTGGCCTGCCACTTGTTTACCTTTGTTAATACAACCTGCATTTAGAATTATATTGCAGATCCAAATGGGACACATTGTCCCAAAATTACCAATCACAACAGCACTCAAACCATACAAACCCTCATCTAATACCAATTTTCATTCTGTGTATTTTTTTAATTTGTTTTTTTTTTTTAAGAGTATATTTAGCTTCTGGCAGAACTAATTTAGAAAAGGTAATTCATTTTGGAGCAATCACAGCAGGGCTGTTGAGAGGGCGGCAGTTTAATGAAAATGTTCATAATAATTATGAAATGACCTTTTGCTCTTTATTGAAACATTAATTTTGTGAGTTTGTCCTCAAGAAAAAAAAAGTACCAAGTGGAACAGTAGAAAGGTAAAAGAATATATTAAGGATTCAATTACACTTCTACTTCTTTCAGTATTTGTGTTCTCAAATTTAATATTCTTATCCAGCTTAAAACTTATTTCTGCCAGCTGTGCTGTACTATGGAATAGTATGTGATTTGGAACAGACTCTTGTGAACCACTCCAAAAATACAATTGACTGTAAATATGTTTTCTGTCAGCTCTCAGGGGTGAAGCTTCTGCAGTCCCACATTCCCTGGTCCAGCCAGGAGCAAGCCTTGGATGTGCATTCCCAACAGGCACATACAGGGGTAAACCACCTGGA
Source organism: Sakesphorus luctuosus (assembly GCA_013396695.1). NCBI lineage: Eukaryota > Metazoa > Chordata > Aves > Passeriformes > Thamnophilidae > Sakesphorus > Sakesphorus luctuosus. Next base: position 228,861 of record VWZD01003149.1, read on the forward strand.
ATCCACACAGATCATCACAGGGAGAGAACAGCACTGAAGCAAGAACAAACAGGAGAATTATAGAACATCCTGAGCTGGAAGGGACCCACCAAACATCCTCAAGTCCAGCTCCTGGCCCTGCCCAGGACAGCCCAACAATCACACCCTGTCCCTGAGAGCGCTGTCCGAATGTTTTTTGAACTCCGTCAGGGACCACCATCTGCATCCTGTTCGCTTTTCTGGCTGATCCAGAGGAAGGTCACATAGTGGAAAATGCATATTAAATGGGCTATGGATCCTTCCAGTAACTGGCCTTAGACAAGAAGTCTATCTGGTATCTGTCCCTGATTCTGTAGTCTCCTCACACCCAGACACGTGTGCAGGTGGGCTTGGATGATCCCCAAACTCCATGGTCTCTCCAGCAGCTGGTTTGGACCATCTCATCCCTCCAGGTGCCACCTCCCCAGGCTTCCATCTCTCCAGATGCCTGTCCATCTCAATACCTGGCTCCAAGCCCTGTCTTTTCCCTAGCAGCTGCTCTGGCTCTGTGCTCACTGGTGTCCTCACAGACTCACCCACACAACGTGCACACGCTCAGGTTTCTCCAGCTGCCACCACACAGGAGCTCTCCAACATGTGATGGGACTCTGGTGGCACAGTCAGAGCTGGGAGCCCCTCAGACAGGAAAATTATTCTAAATGCAGATTAAAGAGGAGACAGGACAGACTGAATTAATCAGGGGTAGGGCATGGTCAGACAAGCACAGTGACCATGCACTGTTTTCATGGGACTGCCCACTTTTATCCCCTTCTCTCTCTCATTTCCCTTTCTTTCTCCTCCCCAGTCCCCCCTCTGTGATCGTTCCCCTCACCTCCTCATAATGAATATTTTACCATCCCAGGATGCTTTTCCCCTAAAACCCTTTCTGATCCCCACATCCCAAAGCAATGAACCCTTTTCCACCAGGCATTCCACACCGTCTCCCATTAACTCACAGTGACGTGTTTTATCCCTAACCCAAATGTCCAACACTCCCTTGGGACAACCTTTGGAGCAGCTGAGGCTCATTGCTCTGATCAGGTTATTTGGGTTCCTCTGCATTTGTGGAAATCAACCTTTGGGGTTTTTCCTTCCTGACCAAAGAGCAGCTGCTTTGCAGGAAATCCTGCAGCCTTCAGCAGGTGATGCTGCCACAAAAAAAGCTCCTCAGCCCCTGGCAGGGTGTAGCATGACAGACACTGTATCCACAGGCAAGGAAGGCTCTGCCTCAGGAATAACATAAGGATGTCCTAAATCTGTCTGTCTGAAAGCACAAAAAAAGTCTGGAGATTTTATCTTTTCCACTCTTAACAATTTCTGCCAGTTGTTAAGCTGGAAGGACCAAGTCTGCCCTCAGTGCATTGTAAAATAAAATGGCTCTAAATTAGTTTTGAAAGATCTGGTTTAGGTCTGGTTTATGCATAATAAGAGATTAAACACAGGGAGAAGTACCTTTGGAACCTCTTTGTAACTCAGGTAAGAGAAGTGCAAGCCCTGGAGGATCTTCTGGAGGCAGAGTTTTGGATCCAGGGGAAATTTTGGAGTCAGTCAAACTTCAGAACTGGTCAGAGTTCTGGCATTGCTCCTTTCGGCTTAGTGCCTTGATATCTTCTGCTTCTCTTTTGCCACAATGGACCACAATTTTTGCATGAACATTAGAAAAATATAATTCTTTAATGACATTTATGAACTGCCATAGCCTGAGAACTCTCCAAAAGAACTATTGGTATTTTCCCACTGTCCATATAAGCAGGGCAAAGGATAAATCAAAATGCATTGGCTTCTGCTGAAGAGGATTAGAGCAATAACAAAAATTACAGCTGGGAATTGGGAAGTGGATTTAAAAGAGCAAACCCACAGTTGTTAACAACACCAATTTATAAGTGGCAAGGTGACTTGGAAGCTTCTGTCCTTCCAGGGATGTAAATAAAGCACCAGTGAAGTGGTAAGTAAAGAAATAGAGATTTGTGGCTGTTCTGGGAGTGGGAGAGCAGGTCTGGCTGTTGCAATTTAATAACACACATTTTTCTCAACTCCATCATTAGGATATTTAGTTGCTCACCATGAAAATTTGTGTTTTACCAGTGAAGGTGAAACAATATTGGGGACTCAGTAAAGGAAAATTATTCATGATGGGAGACTGTGTGTGAAATTAAACACTGAAAAATCCCACATTCCAGGGAAATGTAGCAGTGGATCCTGAACTTGAACTTCAAGGTGCACCATCCTCCTTTTGGGAGCAATTTAAGTGAACATCAGAATTCCTGGCTGACTTCTATGGCTTGGATGAAGCTTGTCTGACTAAAGAGTAGAAGGTTATCAGGGCTGAAGAGCAAAGTGCAAAAAGAATTCCTTGTCTTGCTGTATTTAATCTCAAATGCTCATTTCTCTCATTTCTTTCAACCAGGTGTCTCCATTGTCTCAGAAAAGGTACCAGAAATGGGGAGAGAGGCTCAAAGGCCAAGGCAGCTGGAACACGTTTGACTCTCAGTGGTGACATTACTTTTAATACATTATTTTAGATTGCAAAAAGGAGAAAAATCTGAATAAAAGCAAGGTTAAGGAACATGCAGGAATATTTCAGAGTCCTTCAGTGCTGTGGGCACAGAGTAAAGAGCTTAGAGTCATATTTTGTCTTGAAGAAATACAAGATGAATTCATGCTGATCTATTTCTCTAAGTAAAATAATTCCCTTGAAAGCAGGTTACATTGATTACTGCTTGTTAAAATTATTAATTAGACGTTTTATGGGTTTTCAGTTGGATTTTGGTGCCACAACAGGATGAATCAGGCACAACCCCAATAACACTCGTAGACTGGCAATAGTATAAATTGGTGTGATGGTTGGAATAGAAATGTAAAGGCTCGTAGGACAATAATATTCTTAATTGACACATATCTGCAGTCCCACTTGCAGCACAATTCCTGTTTGGAAATATAATCAAATATGGAATAAAATAGTAAAAAGAGAAATTTGCAAGTTCTGCTAAGATAAGAATGGAATTTGTCTGGAGACCTTGAGCTGGTGCAGAAGCAAGAAAAGAAATCTGCAGAAACTCCATGGAGTAACATTAATAGAGCTCTTTTATAAAGTAAAAATAATTTGCATTAAGAACTGTTTAGATAGAGCAATTTTTAGGAAATATGTATTACTTAATTAGCTAGAGCTGTGTGATGTTGGATAGTTTGCACAGTGTGTATAAGTTTTAAGATTGTGTGTAACTCTATAAAAAATTAGTTCTAAATATAGCCCCTCCTGAAACTTGAATATTCTTGCACAAGTTTAGTTTAAATATTGTTAATGTAAAAATAGTTGCCCCTTGTCTCTTTTCCTTCTTCTGCTCCTCTTCCCTTCTCTCCACAACTGTAACCCATGATGAAGAGGCTGAGAGGTGACCTCAGCACTGTCTGGAAGTGCCACATCAGGGAAGTTGTGGCCAGGTGGGGGTTGGTCTCTTCTGCCAGGCACTCAGCAATAGGACAAGGGGGCACGGGGGGCTCAAGNTTAGATACAGTCAAGTGATTTATTT
>VWZD01003151.1:18519-53725 GCA_013396695.1 Sakesphorus luctuosus
GTGATGCTAATCTGGTACAGGGACAGCTTAAAATGAATGAGCTTGAACAACTATTTATAGCACACAGTACCTTCATGTATTCCTGTTTCAACTGTCTCACTTCACCTTACTGGGAAGATATGTATGGTAAGAGGATGGACAGTAACCTTTTGCTCAGAGCTATTTCAGAGGCTTCATGTTGTCCTGCTATACCTGCAAATCAGCAGTAAATAGAATTTATTCTGTTGTTCATGACTTACATTTAAGATTTACAGTCAATATGAGTTTATCACTGTTACTGATGTTAAAAGACTATCTAAATACCACCAGAGCTAAATTTGAAAAATTGTTTTATGAGCCAGATGAGATAGATTCCTCACAAGCTCATACATGTCAAATAACTTAGGTTAGGGAAGTGAATGCCTTATGTTTTTAAGGACAATTACCCTTTTTCAAGTGATCATTTTTCAAGCACAATAAATGAATCTTATAGCACAGCTGAAATAAACAAGGTATTTCCTCATAAGAAAGCCTTGCAGTGACAATAAACACAATCATATCTGTACTCATCTGAACAAAGAAGTTCAGTTTTATTATGTTTGATTGAGAATTGGTGTGAAATAGATTTGCTAAGTTGTCAGAGTCAGTTGATAACCATCATGATTATTATGATCATGTTAAGTGAATGCTTCCCATCTCTTTTTATATGTAAATATTCTGTAAGAGATTTGGTAATTTTCAGAATGTTAATGCATCTCCTTCAAACTGTAAAACTAATTGCATTGTCTAGTTAGGCATTACAGTTTATAATGTCCTAAATACTGTGATTCAGGCTAAGGAAGGAACAGTCAAAGGTTTAGACTCAATTTCAGCCTTACTCTTCAGGTAGGCTCATGATTAGCTGAGCTATGTAATTGAAATAGGAATATCAAAATGCTTAATTATTTAATACATGCCTTCTTTTATTTTTAATATATCATAAGAGATTGGGGGGGAAAGTAAGTTTTTTCTGTGTTTCAGCTCTAAGTTCAGCAGTAAGATCCAGTACGTCAACACATTGGCAGAGCTTCATGAGATGATTCCAATGGANTGGAATCACAAAACACCATAAATACATATTTCTAGGGGAGTAGAAGAATAGTTTAACCTTTCCACATGTATTATCTATGCCATATTTTTCCATAACTTTTAACACTATTCAAGTAAAAGTGTATTTAGCTTTAGTCAAGCAAGGATTTAAACTGAAACAGTAATTAAAAGATAGCTTGTTCAATAGGAGACCACTGAAAGTCAAAAGGTTCACCTTTCCTTATCTTGTTGATTTTCTTCGATAAGTCCAGAACCACTGAAAGACAGTTTCTCAGGTTTTGCTACTTACACATGGAATTTTTTTAAATGCAGGCATTTAGAGGAAAGTAACTCTTAAAAGGAAAGTAAGGTAAGGAAAGTATCCATTAAAAAATTGTAGGAAGTTGATTGGCATTGCTCATCTCAACTGACTTTTTTCAGACCTGAAAACAACAAGATGAAATCATATACCAAGACTGAAAACAACTGAAAAATTCATGAGTTTCATATAGTTGTTATTAAAAAGACAATCCTGTTCAAGGAAGTTGTTTTTGTTTTAATTCTTCTCTTTATCAAATGTCCTAGGTTTTGAACAGACAATCATTCTGTTCTAGTAAGTAAATTGATGAGCAGATACACAAGTATGATTGTCTTTTCCTTTATGGTATGTCACTGACAGTTTTTGGAGCTGTCATAGATCTGTTCAACCCAGACAGGACTTTTCATACCTGTCTCAGAGTAGTTGCAAAGCAACATCATTTCCTTCATTAAGCTGATGGTGTAATTCCAGGGAGCAAGTGGGAAGCTCAGTTCTGGCAATGGCACTTGTGAAAGAAGTGAATTACAGTTGTGAAATGAGGGGTCATAGAGACACTTTCACTCAATTTCATTTGTTGCTGTAACTTCTTTAGTGATGGAGTGATGCTAAGAATGTGGAACAGAGGCTGTTGGTGAACGGATAAAGACATGCCCATAATGTTTTAACATCCCTAATGATTTTTCATCCTCCTTCCTTCTTCCCTTCATCCCCTCCTTCCTCCCTCCCTTCCTCCTTCCCTCAGTCCCTCCCTCTTTTGATTCCTCTAAAATTTTTAATTTCTTACCACTCCCTGTGATAGAAGCCTTAACATGATACTCTGAAATTCTGTTTCTGTTTCCTTGCTGTGTTTACTGTTACACTGGGGCAAGGTATACAGTTTTACTTCCCTGTGGACTTAAAAGTGTTTGGAAAGTCTGTTCACCTCTCAGATCAAAGGTGAAACAATCACAGCACCAGTACCAAATAAACTTTAGTACTTAAAACTTAAGAAATTTTAGGGAATTGCCTACTTCATGTCAGCAGCATCCAGATGAGAGATCATGATTTTGTGGAAAAAGGTAGAACTTCAAAGGTGACAATTGTGTCCACTGGTAGCAAGCATTTTCAACATGTGATTACAAGATTTAGGGGCTGTGTGCATTCAAGGCACTTGTGAGTGGTTATCCTCATACCACAGGGAGGAGAACAGTGTTCAGCTGATAGCTTCACTTCTGCTATAAATTGAGAAAAATTACTGTAGAAAATTATGATTCACCTTTTGGCTTCATAATTGCTCCCTTGGCAAGAAAAATATGCCACCTGTGCTCAAGAGGAATCCCACCTGTAAAAAGTACATAGGGTTATGCCAGGGTTTGGATTGTGTGGTTGTTCTGTAGTTTTGACTGAGGTGGAATACAATATGCTTGCTGTACCATATGAATTGTTACATCCTTTCTCTTCCTTCATCCACTCTTATCTTGTAAGGTATGATGAAGATAAGTGTATTAAGAGAAGAATGAGGTAAAACTTGCTTTCTTGCCTCTGCTGCTGCTCATAATGGAGTGAATCTGTGTGACAGCCTTTCACCTGCAGGCGACCTCAACAGCTGAACGAGAGAGGACTTGCATTGATGTGGAATCTTACTTTCCCCTTCAAGCTGTTGAGATCAGCTTCCCTCGCAAATAAAACTCAGTGAACCATAAACGTCCTTGACTTGGCCCAGGCTGCAGCTAGTTTAATATTATCTGATAGAGCAATTGAGTGCTTTCAGCTCTGTTCACTGGGCATGCCTCAGACCCCTGTTGCTTCTCTGTCTGCCTCCAAATGAGCTAAATAAGAGTTAAAAAATATAAGATGAATTGTGCACAAGGATAAATGGTATCATACTGAACTGAAGAGCTTTAGTGTCAGTGTGCCCTAAGCCATACTGGCTTCCTATTTTAGAAGCATGTATTGTATTTGATCTTTGCTCTGCTATTGCTCTGCTTCTCTCTTACGCTCTGCTTGCTTCTCTGTTTATATCAATAACTTTTACTCATGCAGACTGGATGAAGAGCTGAGGGAAGCTTCAGAAACAGCTAAGTAAGATAGCTTTCTGCTGGATGCTGGCATTTTGTTTACTTGTTTCACAGGAACAGTTTGAATGCAGTAGTATGCTGTGTGTTTGGTACAACAATCAGCTCGTAGTTTCAATTACTGTGTAAGTTGCCAGATTTGTGAATTGACTTCCCCTCTCACTAAAAGCAGCCTTTGTACTCCTGGGTCTTGATAAGAAATAATCACACCCTTAACACCATAAAAACTTCTTTACTGGTTTTTGATAATTGTTTCTGTAGTCATGGGGATGACTGAAATCACTTATTTACTCTATTAAAATGGGTTAATAAACATTTTCTGCACTTCATCTCTTGTGTCAGATGATTCATGCAGTTTTTAAAAAGTGGGGTTTTGTTTGTTTTGGTTTTTTTGGGGGTGGAGGTTGTTTTTTGGTGTTTGCTTGTTTGATTTACAATTTAATAATTGGGGCTACTCTCTTGTACCTCATTCTCAGTTAAGGTAGGTACATAAATTCTCCATTTTTTCCAGAATTGGCCAGATAGGTCAGGGAATTAAAACTTGATAATAATATTGTACCACATATGGTCACTTAATAAATCAGTGTCAGCTAATGATCAGATAGTTTAAACTCGCAACTCTGTACTTTGACTTTAATACACTGAGGCAGTGTTTTATAAAGTACCAAAGAAATCCTTAACTAGAAAGTCTTGGCTCCTTGAGCAGAACTTAAAAAGTATCCAGTGCACTTTCTTCATGTGTGCATTGTAGAAAAAATTCTGGAGAAGGTGTCTGTGCCTTTTGATTCTAGTATAACATTCTCCATTGTGGTTTTTGTAATCAAAGATTTTGAGTTTTGGAGTTTCTTTCCAGTATCCTTCCCTCATCTTATGCAGTTCAGGATTTTCATCTTACAGCTTTTTCTTTGCTGTATTTTTCCTAAAGTTTCTTCTTTTGCAATACACATTCTCCACCAGTTCTCATGAGATTGGTTTTTAAAACAACTGCAGAGAAATATCCAAAACACTGGCCACTGCTTTTTGATTCTAGCAGTTACACTGCCTCAGAAAGAATTCATTCACTTAAGCAGTTATCTGATATCACCTGAGTATTTTGTTAGAGGCCCACCCACCCTTGAAATGCAACTTCTATCCCTTATATTTAAACATTTTCAAATGTACTGGTTTTTCAAATGCATTGTATATGTGCCAGTAAAAACTTGTGGAAGAAAGCTGTTTTCTTGTTACTCCATTTAAAATCATAGAGGCTGCAGCAAGTGAAAGGGGAAGGAAATATTCATATGAGGCTTAACTGATTGTCAGTACTGTTTGATGTATGAAGTCACTGTAGTGCGTTTCCCTCCCCAACTTAAAGAAATTGCTTAAAAAATTGTTACTCAAACTAGAGTGTGTTTGAGGGCACTAAGATCACAACATTCCTAGCAACAATGTTTGTGTGTTGTGCTGTCAAAGATACTCACTACAGTTAGTTATTACATCCCCAGATTTTATGTCATATTTAAAAAAAGAAAGAAATAAACACAGAAGAAATGTTTACTACTCTTTTTCCTTATATCCAGAGCTCGCTGCCTCTCAAATGATCCAGAAATTACTTCAGTGGAGCAGGAGTAAGAATTTATGCCTAATACTGTCATTACATTTTAACATTATTTTACAACCATGCTGCTGGGAACTGAGGCTAGGTAGATTCCAGAAAGCTTTTTGAAGACCTAAATACTTTTATGGTCAAATTCAGGAACAACGTATGCAAGCAGAAAAAGTACTGAAGCTTTATTATATTTATATTTTATATAATTTAGATATGTATTATAAACTGAAGATTTATGCTATTTGTATTGCATTGCGAATGTGTTTGAAGTGTCCTTGACCATTTCCAAGCAGAGACAGATACTTAGCCTGAGGATATTCAGGTGAAGTTATGTGAAAAGCAGATAGAAAAAGGGCAGCATGATCAGAGATGGTCCCACATATTATGCTCAATTAAAAGTAAAGTAGTAAACTTGCCATTCATTCAGATATTAAAGTCTTGTATTTTATTTTGATTTCTGGACCATGCTCTCATCATCTGCCTTCTCTTTTCTGCTTCTCATATTCTTTCATGGTTATTTTCCTGATTAAACCTCAAGCATATTTTCATCTTTTCCTTTTGAATCTGGCATCCTTAGAAACAGGAATGTGTCAGTCCTCTGCTAGGCTATTCCTCTGTCTGATACCATAATTGAAACATGAAAAGGGAAAACCCCCTACTGCTCTTACTGTTCATCAGTGAGAGTGTTCATGGCTGTAGTGTGTCACACAAGCACTAGCAGTTCACTGCTAGAACAGCATGCCAGGAGAACCAGGCATAGCAGCAGAGAGTATATTCCTGGCCGGAGTGCACAGAGGAGGAGTAGCTGAGGACTTTGCTGGCCCAAGGCATCTGGCTGGTGTGTAGAAATACACTAGTGGCTCACACTGGCATATTGTTCAGCAAATATCGTATAGTAAACCTGATTCCTCAGTAAAAGATCCCCTCAATAACATGAGTATTGAGAAGCAGGGAAACAATTACAAGTATTTATAGCAAACAGATGCCTAAATAAAATGGAGCTTTGGTTTTCACTTTTTTTTTTTTTTAAATAGCAGTACTCTAGTAAGTTCTCATCATATCTGATACATATCTTAGAACCATAAGCCAAATTCCTGATTCCTGTAGCAATTAACATTGTATCTCTAAGTATATGTTTTTCTCCTCAGATACCATTTAACTCTGTAATGAATCAATATGAAGACTGTTTTTCAAAATATAAGAACAGAAAATAGCATGCTAAAGACTATTTTCTTACTATTTTTATCTTTTTTGTGGCTTGAGCAGTTTTGCTTTTTTTTTTCAAAAGATAAGCCAATCAGCATAAAGCAATATGAGAAAAGAATTTATATTTATCTTAAATAAAACACTTGAGGCCAAATTAATGTTAATTCTTGCTATTTATTTTCTCTGTATAAATATGAATATGTCTTCAGAAGTGGCAATAATTTTCCTGTGATCATATCCCTCACTTCTTGTGTCATTTCTTCAGGAAATAAGATTTCCCATGTAAATCCCTCCATACTGAGAACAGCAGTTTTACACACTTCTTTTTCTGTATGCTTTCTGCTGGAATGATTCTGGAGTCTACCCAGCTCTTAGTTTGCTTTTGTTGTCTTTTTTATCCCATTCCAAAGGCTTTTGTCTTTTGTCATGCTCCCTTGTGTTCTGTTTTGTTCAACGCCTTACACTTCCTCATGGCTTTAATAACACCAAACTATAAAATAATTCACAGTGAAAGAACTTTATGCATTGTGTAACAGTTCATGAATATTTTGAAAACTTTAAATAGTTACGTATTCTTTAAGGAAAATTGCATCTTGAGGCAACATTTACAATGATATCTTTTTACTCTAAAGAATATTTCTAAACTATTTGATGACATGTGCTTTGCACTAAAGAGCAAAATTGTACTCTTAGAAACATTTTAAGGGACACACATATCTTACCACACTTGTGTCATTCTACCATTGGATCTTCCCACATCTGATGTCTACTTCAAATTGGAATTGCTGGAAAAGTAGTTACTAATTTCCATAAAACAATAATGGAATTTATTAAGGTGTGTACTTTCATAAATGGTAGATAGGATGTATGTATATTTTTGAACACCACTGCATTGAAATCAATGAGAGGTGAGGATACTCAACACTTTGTGGGAGCTCAGGATTGAGAAAAAGACTAGCCACATGCCTCATAGCACTGATTAATTTTTCTTGTTGTTCTTTGTTATTTTGTCTTTAATAAACAGCATGGATATGACCTTGAAATAAAAAGCATCCTTGCCAGGCATTTGAAGAAGAGGGTTCACTTGGATTTTCATCACCCAGACTCTGAGGACCAAGCTGTACAATAAGTGATTCGGTCAACTGTGTTTGGTTTCTAATTTTTCTCTGTCATTCAGCAATTCAAGAAGACCAAAAGTGTCAGTCTAACTGCCATGGAAACAGCAAATTTTGGGGCCTGGTTATTTGTGTTGTTTTCAGAAACAGTTTTCTTTAGGGAAAGCTATATTACTGAACAGTGATTTCTCTGTGTGTGTGCAATTTCTGTTTCAAAGGATACTATTTTACCAACAGTATGCCTCATGGACAAGTCAATGAGGTTGGGGATTTTTTAATTTTTGTCTTCAGCATATTAATGTTTATGCTTGGCTGAACAGAATAGTTATTGTTACAGTAAATATTAGTTTGATTGTGTCACAGAGCAGCAGCAGCTGTATTGCTTAAAAGTAATTCTAGAAATGATGGAGGAATTTCTTGAATCTGACAGGTTAGATTGGATAGGACTTTGAGCAACCTGCTCTAGCAAAAGGTGTCCCTTCCCAAAGCAGGAGGTTTGGAACTAGGTGATTCCTGAGGCCTCTTCCAACTCAAAGCATTCATGCATCTATGAATTTGTTTTCTTGCAGTCTGAAAAGCCTTTCCATTTTCATTTAACCCTAATGACTTTTTCTGTGTTCACTCAGAGAAAGACTGATATACTAAAAACTAATAAATAGTCATCAGACTTCCCAGAGGATGAATAACTTAAATTAATTTTACTTGAATAATTTTTTTAGTATTTTAGAGATAGGTTGGCTAGAAGCAACTAATCCTGTAAATGATGGTCATATATTCTAAAATCCTTGGAGCATTACTTTGTCATTGTTTTCTAAATCTGCTTTCTCCAGAACTTTTTTTGAAGTTCTGAGTCTTCAAATGGCATTCGGTCTTTAATTGCAAAGGCTATTAATGCTATGAATATGAATAAAATCGTATTTTCTACTAACAACCGCAGGTTAAATGTGGAAATCAACAGTTGTGAGTCACAGTAGTTTGTTAGGAGTAGGTATTGTTGAAAGTGTTTCTATTACATAAAAAATAAATCTTGTGATGCAGTTTATTGTTTGCATCACAGACCACAGCAGCAAAAGCACAGAAAAGGAAAAAAACCCTAAGCATTTCTTGTTTGCTGCTGTCCTGTGTACTGGCACAAAAGACACTATAGTGAGTCTTCATATTTACTGGAAAATAGCTGCAATTTCTCAGACCATGCTTTTATAGGAGAGTACAAATTATTTATCAAGTTAATTCTGTTTGTCTGTTTTAAAAAGACAAAAGGCAAGAACATGACTAATGAACACATGCATACACTTTCCAAACCCACTGACTCACCGACCTTTTGGGAAGTCCTAATGGAAATGATAGTATTACATACTCTCTGACATATTATTCTTTTCTTCACAAGATTTTCATATACCCTGGAATTACATCTATGTATTCTTTACTTTGCCTGTAAGTCCTTGGACATAAAAACTCAAGATAAATTGCACCTTTTAAGTATGCTCTAACTCCACCCTGCTTTGAGTCCAGAATTATTAATGAAAGAGATAACAAGTGAAAGTTTTCTTGGAGAATAAAGTTAAAGCATGAGCCTTGATTTTTCAGTAGGATCTAAACTGAAAGTGAAAATGTGTTTTGCCTTTTGTTTAAAAGTTTGAGGGTTTTGTTCTGTGGTTTGCCCATTTCCAACACTGGCCGTTTCTATCTTGGATTTAGAAGATAGTCTGCAATCAAAGAAGCAAGCACCCTTCATTAGGTGCACAGTTGTTCAGCTGCTGCAATGAAAATTGACAAATTTGTCAGAAAGGCAAAAGAATGCTTTCTTATTGGCCAGCATAAAACCTGGGATATGTGCCCCTCTTCAGTCCTTGCTCTGTACTGACTGGTGGTGCATGGTATCTCTGTCATGTTTGCTAGTCTGCTGTATTCCATCTTTCTGTCAGTTCCTGTTAATTTTCAAGGTAAAGGGACTTAATCCTGCCAACCATTGTTGTTGCTCTATAACCTTGCCCTAAATTAGAATCTGGTAGTTTCCACCTTTTCTCAGATGTTTGAATCCTGGCTTGTGTCTGCCTTATAAGAGTGAAGTCACTTAGTCTATTGGGGATAATGTTTTATGTACAGGTTAATATTTGTAATATTTGATGCTAAATAAGCTTCACCAAGATCTAAACTATTAAAACCATTTAGTAGCATGAAATCGCATCTTTTGTAGACCTGTAGTTTAAGCCACCTGGAGTGAGCCAGATGCCTTGTGTTATGCTGTGAGAGAAGCTTTTGCTAAAAGAGAAGTTCTCCACAAAGCAGAGCTTCAGTACAAGTCTTTACTCACTGTCTGAGACATAAGTGGGTATAGGAGATTTGTGATTTTAGTGGTGCATGTCAGCTTAGAGTGGAATTTAATTCTAAAGGCTTTGTGTGAAATTACTAAACAGCAAAGCTCTACATGAATTAATATGATTACTGTGGGTGGACTAATAGTGTCAGCCTGAGATGGAAAGAATTTGTTTAAGACAAATGTCACACTAAAACAAAATGGGGCATCAATGTGATTGTTCAAAAATGATTGCAAGATCAAGGTGTGATTATCATTACTTATTAGTATATTTTGAATTTTTTTTTAATGTTATGATATTGTAATTCTATATTATACTAACAATAATGTATCAATATTGTTAAATCAGTAGTTTGTTGAAAGAGGAATATAGTACATATAATTGCACAGATAAAAGCTTTTGTATATGGATTTTTTTCTACTGTGTATCAGAGTGCTCCAATCAAATATAAATTAATAGTTGCTTTTTTTTTTGTTAAAATACCTATGCTGACTTAAATTATAGATTAAGCAATAAAAGGATATCTAATATCATTGTATGGATATATATACTTATGAATCAGAAATAAAGAACTGCAACCAACCACTGGAAGTATTTTCTTTCAGCCCGAAGTTGGGGGATTTTTTATTCCCTGGGTGTGTAGAAACACTTGATTGTTTCAAATCACCATTCTTTACATACTTACAAATATTCTTTTACTTTCCAACTCCTGCCTGCCCTTCCAAAAATTGAAACTGAGTCAATTTTGTGTCTCATGATGTTAGTCTCCATCTCCGTGTACTCAAATCTTTACTTTACTGATACTAGAAATAGTTTTCCTGAAAGAAAGCAGAAGGAGCTATATTTACATCACTTTCTATTTTGTGTCCATGCTGTAATGCAAAGACCAAATGTACCATAGTCCCAGTCCATCTCATATAGTAGGCAGAAAACAGAAGCTGTGGGACAGATAGAGATTGGCTGTGAAATCACTCTGAGCAGATTAACAACTTTATTGATTGCAGTGAAGGAAGGAGTCAGAGCTGGTGGACATTGAGTCCTCTCAGTACTTGCCTAGTACCACGTGCCCACTCACATCCCCATCTATGTCTGTTTCTAGTGGGTCAACTTATACTGCCACTTCTTCAGGTAAACCTGGCTAATGTCTGGACAGCTGTCCTGGAGCAGTGGCCAACAAGGCACCGAATACAAGCTTAAAAGGGGATAACTTGTGGCTTACTGTTCGCCATCCACCTGGAAGCAACTCTGTGAATGCTTCTAGACCTTTTCATTGCAAAGTTGAAGAAGTTGGATTAAACAAACTTTTTGTGCTTGTTGAAAATATGCTCTTTGACTTCGATATGTTTGAAGATTTATCAGATACTTACCAAATTATCAATTTGAGTGTTAGAAGTGACATTGAATTTCCTACTAGTGCCACTATTGAGAAAGACAGGTTGCAGATTGTGTTAGCTCTGCAGCCGTCCTTAGTTATTTCTAGAAATAAGAGGAGCATCCCTGTATTACCTGGCACAGATGAAGCCAATAGAGCAAGCATCAGGAGATTTGCAGTTCTACTTCTCATTCACTGTCCCTTTTCTCCAGTCATGCAACCTCTCTGGCTCCCTGTTCCCATTGCAAAATACAGCTGCCATGCAAGCAAGTGGTGACAATTACCTATCTATACTAAGGGGAAGACTAAAGAATAGCACTGTGAAGTTAAAATTTTGGCTGTTCTGTTTGTACTGTTTTGGTTTACAATTCTCTAATCTGCTTTGACAAATAGTCAACTGCTACAGAATACAAACTCTCCTTTGAAAAACTTACTTTTCAAAGATACTGAAGCCTCTTTAAAAATCACGTTTGGTTCTTACAGTTATTTTTCTTAGTAATATCCACCCACTTAAGAAGTGGTCACTGCTTGCACAGAGTTTATTTCGACAGTCCTTCTAGTGACACTCTGGGTTTGTCCATTCAGCAGGAGCAATGGAATTGACTGGGCTGAGCTCTGCCAAATTTGAGAACCAGAAAGGAACTGCAGCCTGAGCCTGCCACCCCTTTTTTATTTCTCATTGCTTTCCTGGCCTTAAGATAACCCTGTTAAGCATAGCTTTGTGGAAGTAAGGCAGAACATCTCTCAAGGCTTATAGTACATAATAGTACATTTAAACGTGCAGACTGCTATAGGCTTTTTGCTCTATCTGTGCTGGTTGTTCCAGTAGCAGTTATTATTGTTAAGGGAAAACACACATGACTGATTGTACAAGTATATGTGTAATCCCCTTAATTTTTTTTTTCCATTAGGGAAGATCTAGTGTAATTTTCCAATGGAAAATCTTTTAGGTAAGATGGGAATCAGAAGGCAAAAAATACAAAATTATTTTTTGTAAAAGAAGGTAATACTATTATTAGAAAAAATCAATTTCATGTGCTAAAGCATGCATATATTAGCATTATTAGCAAGGTCTTTGTTGGCTTCAGAGGACTGAGGTTTTTGTCTTAAATCCAGAAATACGTTAGGCATGAGAATGCACCATACTCTGTTATAACTCCAGTGCTCCATATTTGGATTACAAAGTTAGAAGAAATGGCATTTGAAGTCAATATTTCTGTATCATGAACAAGTAATTGGAATGCAGTGCAGCACTATTTCTGAATGATTTTTAAATGGCTTGAGGAGCAGACCAGTAGACCCATGTGTCTGTCCTTACACTAGCTAGTAACTTCTGAACAATCTTGGGATTAAATGTTGACTTCAGAGAATGAGGTTTCTTTTGTGTTTGAGGTGACCAGCTGTGACCTCTGTGGTCCTCACAAGAGTGTTGATGACTCGTCCAGTCTGTATCCTGCCATTAGGCAGGCAGTATTGGGTTTATACTACTTCAATATTCTGAGGGCACTTATAGCTAATAACTTCGTATTAATGCTGCTGCCGAAAAAAAAAGTGCACTGTCTCTCATACAATGTCTAGTCTTTGTTCAAAGGAATTAAATTTCTTTATTTCAGGTGAAGAATAAAGGGTGTAATGTCACCTCCCAGCATTATCTGTTTAGCCAAGTCACAATTGAAATAGAATCAGTTTAGTTAAAACCATATCTGCTTGACTCTCTATTATGTATTTCAATAGGTATTAAGAAAAGCAGCCTCCAGCAATGGGAGGAAAACAATCCACAGAATACTTGCCATGCGTCTCTGACTGTGTTTGACCATTTGAGTGGCTCCTATGCACGCTACCCCAGGTGTAAGGAAAGTCTTGACACAAATGAATGAAGAGGCATAAAAGCAGTTTATTAAGAAAGCACTGAATTTTTATAGAGTAGGGTGAGGAAGGTTCTGGATAAGGGGTGGTGGGTAGACTGGGATTGAGCAGAACTAGGGGTGCAGTAAATTTCTAGGGTAACGGGGGAGCCAGTGGGGAAACAACAGTCAAACAACCAATCATAACAGGATCTAGACTAAAGGTGGGAAAGGAGCCCTAAGGGATTATGGGAAGAAGACAACATGGACAGAATGGCTAGGGGGAAAAAACAAGAAAGCAATTTTAAAAACAGGCGGGTACATTAAAACTCTTAACACTGTACAATGTTATAATTTAAACAGCACTCATAGCCAAGTCCATAATGTTACTTCCAAGTTCTAGATCCCATTCTCATTGGGTGTCTGCCTCTGGTAGTTTCATTGACCCTTTGTCCTCATAGATCCACCTCTTGTAGTAGTCTTTCCATTCTGCATAGGTCAAGCATTCTCCCACACTTCTCCCTGAGGCCTGGTATGTAAAGCAGACTCCCTCCATGAAGGAGTGACTCAGAAAATTAAGTGCTGGGTCTCTAGGAGTGTGTTAAGCCATCAAGACTGTTAAAACTTCATCTCTGTCTTCATCCCTTTAAAGTGTGAGTAACATTGCATCAAACAGTCAGACTAAAGAACACAGAGAATAACGTGAGATTTAGGGTTTATGATGTGAAAAAAAGATAAGGAACACAACTAAAATTATCAGTCAGGGAAAGAAAAACTAGGGGGAAAAAAGGACAGGTCAGGGAAATGACCAGTGACTGGGGGAAAGTAGGGTTACAGGCATCTTTCTGCTTGAGGCTCCAGCCTTCTCTGAAATTCTGATTATCCTTGGGGAAATCTGAAACATAACAGGCCTGTTTGCCTGGAGCTTTTACTTAAAAGAAGCACAAGTGTGCTCTGTTCCAACTGTTGTTTTTTACCCCTCATTTAAAGAAATGATGGATTCCCTGGAGATAAGTGCCTTGATCTGCTTTTCACTCAGTGTAGAATAAAAACCTCTCAGCCCTTGTGTAGGTATCCCAGAAGAGAAAGCTGAAAGAATGGGAAATGTTGCATGAATTTAGAAAATTAAATTTTACACATTTCTCAGTGACTTGCACAGAATAAGCCTCTGTCAGGAGACATCACATGAGTGTAAATAAGGAAATTAATTAAATATAGAAAGGAAAGAGCAAGATGTAATAGAGGACCATATGGAACAAAAGTGTTTCATAGTGAAAAATAGATGTAGGAGAGAAATGGCAGAATAGGACATGAACTGTACCCAAGAGGATAAACAGAGACCAGAAATACAATGTTAAAAAATTCAAAAAAAACCAAACAAAACCCCCAAAAATAATTACCTCAGAAGAGAATTCCTATGCCACTTAATGGGTCAATAGCAGTGCTCAGTGGAGAAGCTGCCATCCCCTGAAGGTGTCTTGGTGGTATACTGTGGCATAGATGTATACAGCAATTAAAAGATCTCAAGTTATCCATTGCCTCACTTCCTACTGCATTACCACTGGAAGATGAAAGAAAACCAGTATGGTGCAGATTTGGGGATTAAGCAACAAAATTAGTGAAACCTTGCTCATCCACTAAAGCTACTCTAATACTCTTTAACTAGAAGAGTTGGTTTTGGTGGAATTCCACCACTGATACGATCATGCTTACTGAACACGACTCCCAAAGCATTGTCCACCAGTGAAGTTACACTATCCAGATGGCCACTGTACTGCCAGGATGAAAGATTCATAGATCCTGGCTGCTGCTATTTTCTCTGGAAACAATTTTCTTTGGAAAAAATTCCTTTCAAATAATATATACAGTTTTCAGTAACTGGGTATTTGAAATCTATTTTGTCAGTCAGGCTGTGACACACAGTACCTGTGAGAATTGTCTCACATTCACAGCTCCCATTGGAGCTTTCTACTTTTCTTACTCATCTCACAGATGTTATAGGTTAACCCCTGTAGGCAAATGAGTCCCACCACAGCCTTTCGCTCACTCATTCCCCACAGCTGGATTTGGAAGGGTAAAAATGAGAAAACATGTGGGCTGAAATAAGAGCAGTTTAATAGATAAAGCAAAAGCTACACAAGCAAGCAAATCAAAACAAGGAATTGATACAGCATTCCCCATAGACAGGTAGGTGTTCAGCCATCTCCAGGAAAGCAGGGCTCCATCACACCTAACAGTGACTTGGGAAGAAAAAAACTGTGAAGAAACACACCACACCCCCTCCCTCCTTCTTCTCCCCAGCTTTATATGCTGACTATGATGCCATATGATCTGGGATATCCCTGTGGTCAGTTGGATTCAGCTGTCCTGACTGTGTCCCTTCCCAATTTGTGCACTTACACCCCACTTGCTGGTGGGGTGGGGTGAGAAGCAGAAAGTTTCTTGACAATGTGGAAGTGCTGCTCAGCAATAACTTAAAAATTCTTCTCTGTGAGGGTGGTGAGAAAACTTCCACAAGCTGGCCTAAGAAGCTGTGGATGCTTCACACCTGAAAGTGTTTAAGGCCAGATTGGATGGAGCTCTGAGCAACCTGGTCTAGTGGAAGGTGTCCATGTCCTTGGCAGAGGTGTTAGAACTAGATGATCTTTAAGGTCCCTTCCAGCCCAGGCCATTCTATGATTCTGTGATTTGTGTGCTCTCAATATTTTTTGGTCACAAATTGAAAACAAGCTACTAGAAGAAAAATTAACTTGTATACCATCCCAAACCAGTACAGTAGATCAAACTGAGGCTGTTGTTAATAAGTGTAATTTAGCCTGCTAAATGTGAATTTAGGCTTCTTTAGCTTAAAGTGTTCTGCCTTCCACAGAGCAGCAATTAGCTACATACTGATTTAAATGCTATTAGTGTAGCAGAATATTCAGTTCATGGGAGCATTGTCAGGCAGGTTCAGTACCTGCTCCAGAGTGCTTTCTCAATTGCTGGAATGTGAAGTGAGTAAAAATGTATGAGACTAGTGACTGTAATTGTTGGAGATGGGGCAACCTATGTAAGCATGGAAGATTGGAGAAGAGAAAGAGATAGAGAGACTGACTTTAATGTCTGGAAGGCACAGAAGGAGGACCATCCCTAGCTGGACTGCGACATTACACCATGGACTTGACCACAGTTACCCCAGTTCTTTGTTAAAGTTCAAATAAAAAGTTCTGTCACCCCTGTTTCCACGGTGCTGGCTGCACTAATGGGCTTAGCCTGTCAGTGTAAGTCCAGCTACCATTGGTTGGTTCTCCCTAAAGGTGCTGTCCAACCCTGTTNTAATGAACTCACATAGACAGTGATGTCACCAATTTTGTTAACTCTTTTGCCT
Organism: Sakesphorus luctuosus; assembly: GCA_013396695.1. NCBI lineage: Eukaryota > Metazoa > Chordata > Aves > Passeriformes > Thamnophilidae > Sakesphorus > Sakesphorus luctuosus. The sequence continues at coordinate 34,750 of VWZD01003151.1, forward strand.
GGTCTAACAGGTCCTGGGGAAAAAAAGACACTCCACTGTGCCAAATCAGACAGGGACAAGCAGGGTGAAGTCCCCTCAGAAACACCTTTCTGAGGCTATCTAAACACTTTTCTCATTTTCCACTGTGATTCCAACTGCTTCACTTTCTGCAAAGCTGGTGTTCCATTCCCTTGTTAGCAGATGCAGCATAGGAAAGAGAGTAGGATGAGGACAGGACTGGGGTTTTTTTAGTGAATGCTGAACAGAATCCAGAAGAGCCACTCTTTTGCATCCCTAATTGCTTACTCATGATCTCTTTTTTCCTCTGGTTTGCTTAGCCTCATAAGTTGGAGTTTTGTTTGGGTTTTTTGTGTACTAGGACTACTCCATACTAGGTGTTTTTACTTCCTAGCACTTTTTCTATTTATAAGCTTCCTAACTGTATGCCAACTTCAAATAAATAATTACAGTTGATGAAAAGCTTAATTTTTTCATATTTCTAATTCAAACAGCACTATTTTCTACGTGTCTTCTCTTGAAGAAGGAATGTGGTGCAGTGGGAATCTCCAGGAGAGCACAATGTTGTTTCTCAGTATCTTCAGTGGCCTGAAGGCCCTGGACTAGCTGACGGTGAAACAGACAGTGGTGACAGCTTATCTAGGTGGACAGATGTGATATGATCTGACATGGTGCATCAGGCACATATTTATAAATACATAGACATATTTATAGATGCATAAACATGAGCAAAGCCAGAGTAGAAAAAGATTATATTCCTTTGGTCACGTGAAAAGGGGGAGGAACAGAAATGCAAACATTTCTTGTCCCACCTGCATTAATATGAAGTTGTTAGCTGTAAGTGCCCTCAGAATATTGAAGTAGTATAAACCCAATACTGCCTGCCTAACACTGGACAGAATACAGATTGGACAAGTCATCAACACTCTTGGGAGGACCAGACTTTAGCCAGAGGGAACTTACTAGATATAAGCATCTCCAGAAAACCAAAGTCTTATGAATCCAACACTGCCAATCTGACAATGGAGAACACACAGGTTGGAAGGGTCTTCAACATTCTGATGTAAGTACCACACTTAATAGCAAGAACAGAACTTTCTCCACAGCAGCTCCTGAAATAACTTTTATTAATACAAGTATGTGACAGTTTTTCGTTGCTGGTGATAACGTTTAGCTGCATGGTTATATTTAACTGATGACCAAAAACCCCAAAAGTAACCAGCACAAAATACATTCTACAGAGACAAGCACACCAAACGTGAATTTCAATACAACCGCGTACCCCACTCAAGACAGACTTCAACTAACAACAGAAAACTACTAACCAGAAACACAATCACCTAAACCACAAATCTAGAAGCCCCCTCAGTAACACAGAGCAACAAAATGACCTGAACACCACCTTCTCTGTAACACAAAGCAAAAGGAAAGAATATAGCTGTTTCTCATTAACACACATGTTGAAAAAGAACTACACACCATAAAGGAACACAACAACTAATATAAAGTAAGATATATACCTAGTAAGTTACGAGGTGGAAGGCAAGTTATTGTTACTAGTATTAAAGTAGCAAAACATAGCTGGTAAATAATAAATATGCTGCCCATAAAGATGTAGCCAAGTGAAATTAGTGTAAAAGCAGTTGTGAAGTAGAAGTGAAAGCGTATTATAAGGGTATAAGGTACTTTATAGGGTATAACGTAACAGGCATAGTATAAGATATAAGACAGCATGTATAAAGTAGTAAGTGTTGTAAGACAGTAAAGTATAAGATATGGAATATAAAGTACAGAAAGTACATGGTTTTCTCACCCCTACATTGTCTGAAGAGGTAGGAGGAGACAGGGTAGATGCTGTCAGCTACCCTTACAGAGACGATGGTATTTCTCTCCGGTTTTTGCTTGTGCCCAATTCCTTTTATACCTTTGGGGTTTTTTCCTTAGGTGGTTTGTGTGACTTTAGTCAATTATTGGTTTGGGGGTGATAGACACATGACCATAACATGGGCCTGAGGGTTGGCTGTCTGTGTTCCCAGATATAACAAAGGAGGGCCATGCCAGCTCCAGAACACTCCACCCTTTGTTAATCTTATCAGTCTGGCTTTAGCACTTTTGGAAAGCCAGTGAGATGTCTTTGTCCTCTGACAATGGTTCTGTGGCTGAGGCATTTCTCTCAACTCAAGAGTTTATCAGGCCTATTAATCTACACCTTTCAAGCTTTTATATTGCATTTAAATATCTACAACTGTTGCCCTGTCTGATGCTGTGCTAGATGTTAAGTTAGCTGTTCCAGAGATACAACCATTTTATGGTCAACAGGATAAACCTCTAAATTTCTTTATGTGCACTGCAAAAATGTACTAAAGTTCTAACTTTATTTCTGTGATAATTCACCATCTGAAAACACAAAATCTCACTGCTCTGTCTTTTTTTTTCCTCTTCTTTATTCTTAGTGTGAATTTTAGGCAGGTTTTGTAAATGAAGGGGGGAAAACGTTTGGAAGGGCTGTCTGTTTTAGTTACTTTGCATTTCCATACATTCAGATCTGAAGTCCATGAGGTGCCATCTTGGTTCCAGCATCTTCCCGTTTCCCACAGGAGGGGGAGCATGAAGGTCATAAGGAACCTACCCCATATACTGGCAGCTGGTTCAACAAACTTTTTGTCATGCCACTTATCCATGTGGCATGCATGGAGGAGCAGATGTGTGATAGCCTTTCAGAGTGACTGGAAATGAGAGAATATTCCTTGGTATTTTCCTCAGGCTTTTCTGCCCTTGCATGTGCCCACACACTCTTGAACCCCACTGGGTGGCCTCCTAATCCTGAAGGTGAGCTGCTTGTCACCCTGGGCAGGAACATCATCTTATCGTTATTGTCCCCATCCCTCCAGAATTTTTTATTCCATGTATTTTAGCTAAACTCATGCTCATGTCTTTCAAAAATCAGATATGTTGTACTTATTGTTGTGGAGGACCCAAGATGTAGGTGATGGATGTTCTCTGTGTGAACAGGGATTAAGAATATTTAAATAAGCAGAGTGAAATATAATGATTAATAGCTCTACTTCATATATTCTTTCATTTTCATTATGTACTATTGATGGAGGGTCAATAAAACCTCGAACATTTGTTTTAAGGGGTTTTTTTTTCACTTTGAGGACCTTGATAAATAAACCAAGTTTTGAGGTTATTCCTCTTTGTATGGAAAATTGAATCCTAAATGATGAGAAGAACTGGTGTTGGTTTTGGAGCTGGCCTCCTAATCTGGCAGCAAGCCTCCCTATGAGTTCCTGGTTGCTAAGCTTTATGACCAGAGTAGCTCTTAGTCCAGTAGATTAAAACTGGTCACCTAAAGACAAATAGAGATAGGCAAATGTGTGTGAGAGAAAATCTTGATTAATGCTGTGCTGCTTTCACCTAGGACTTTGTTTCTGTAAATGGCTGAGCCTGTTGGGTGCCTAGACATTTTGTCTTCATTAAAGAAATGCAAATAAGGAAGTCAACACAAGTAGCCCTGACAACATCTGATAGAGAAGAAAGAGGAGAAGAGAGCAAACAAGTCTAATTGTTTCATAAAATAGAGGGCAAACCAGAAAACATTTTTAGTGGATTTAGAAAATGTTTCCCAGATTCTTTAAACATCCTTCATAAATTCAGAAGATATGAACATTTTTTAAATTCTGTGAGTCTCCAGAATCCAAGGAGCTCTGTCCAAGAAATTGAAGGGAGTTTGACTGCACATCCCTTTTAACATGCAGAAGTTAAAAGTGCCTGTTCAGTGCCTCTGCTTGAGAAACGTAAGAGAATGTAGCAGTCATGCACTGCTGCACTCATCAGCAGACAGATTAATCTTAGGGACATTTCTGTCAGCTGTTCCAGGGTCACTCAAGAATTAGAAACTGAGTGCATGCGGGTAGTCACAAAACAAGTTAGTCATCTGGTGGTCCAGGTTGAAAAGTTGAGATTTTCCTGAACATATTAACAAGAAAAATGAAAATCTGACCATGTCTTTCTGCTGGTATCTTCTTCACATATAGTCAGATCACAGTTAAAGTAAATACATATATAAAAGAATTTTTTTTCTATTCTTTAGAGGAATTGGCCTTTAAGACTGCAGAGGTCTCATTTTGCTCACAGCTTACAGACAACAAATGCGTTCCCTTCACCACTGGTTCACATAGGCCAGGCTTAGGCTATTTCTGCTTCCCAAGGTAGCCTGCAGGGCAGGTGTCACTCAGAGCAAACCTTTTATCTGAGCACCATTTTACCAGCTGCCAGATCCACTCCTGCCTCTGGCTATGCACTGGCTGCTGCCGTCTGACTGCACAACCCTCAGAGAGCTTTCCTTTAGCCTTCTGGACTAGCCTCCTCTTCCTCTCTGTTCTTACACTTTTGAGAGTGTATGTAATGGGTTGTATCTATTTGCATAGGTAAAATAACAGTGTAGGGTCAGTACACTCAAACACCTACATTCTCTGGCTATTCTATTATCAATAGAATAGTCTACAGTAACTGTAGGGAAACCTAGAGAAGACTGTTTTGTCTTTTATTGCAATGTTCCTTAAGGGAAAAACTGCTATCAGAGAAACTGGTTCTTCTGGTCTGGATGATATAGGAATAGTCTGCTACCTAATGAAAAGTATTAATGCAAGATTTAATTATGAGACTGTCTTACACACCTTCAATGGAAACAATATCTAGTACCTATCAACTCTTGTATTTAACTTAGGAATTATCTTAAGTAAAACTAACCAAGCTCCTCTAAGTTTGCAGTTTGCTGAGCAGTGTTTCTGTCTGGGACAAGCAGGTAATCATGAGGTGGGGGAAATACAGCAAGTGACAAATCTGTGATAGCTACTGGCAACACTGTTGAATTCAGACTATTTATTTGGCTCAATTTCTACAGCTATATAAATCACCCTAGGAAAACTCTGGTTGCAAATTTTCCTGCACTTCCCCAATGCAGATCTTTTTCACTTTCAGAACTCTCAACATCTCGATAGTGGCTACATATTTTTCCAATTATGTTATGTGTTACCTTCATTTTTACTTCCTTATCCTTGATATCAAATGTCCTTTCATGATTTATTTTTTTACTTCTGGGGAAAAGGAGGCTTGGGGAAATTGATGCCCAAACCCATTGGCAGGACCCAACTATGAAGACTTCAAAGTCTGATAAGTATTAGGTGTAGTATTCTTAAAAGACCTGTGTGTGTTGTGTAGATCGGTAGCTATTCTATTGCTGTAGCAAATGGAATAGCACAGTTTAAGCCAATACCTTACAAATGTAAAAAAATCTCACAAGACCCTATAAACTAGAAAGCCTGTCCACTTGCCTCCCCCTCAGACCTCTAAAGGGATAGATTCATCACCTCTTTTCCTTAAAATAACATGTTGACAATGTGGGAAAGTTCAGGTAAAAAGTGAAGCCAAGGAATGGAAGGATGTAATGAAAAGGCTTGGAATAACTTTCTTAGCAATACCCTTTCTTAGCATTATACTCCTTCACTTGCTTTACTGCATTTATAAGCAGCAGTACTGGCTGTACCTGCCTTTGGTGTTAACCAGCATAACACCATGTGCCAGTCCTGAATTCTCACTGCTTACAACTAGGAGCAAAGGGGACTTAAGTAACACAACTCTGTGCTGAGCACCAGACTAAATGTAGTTTGGATAAACAGAAATAGCAGGCTTATTTTGGTATTTTTTTAAGAAGAGATTGCTTAACCAGAACAGTGAACTCAGACTCCTTTAGCTAAAAGGTGAATCAAATTGTCATTTTAATGTTTTCTTTCTAGTCCTACTGCAATCCCATAATAATTTACTCATTATTAATAATCCTCCATTTCAAAGATCAGGAGGAGCCATCTATTATTACTGTTAGTAGAGGAGCTAACATATCCAAAGGCATTTTGCTGTCATTCCTACTATGTGAGGAGTACCCCAGTAAGTAGGACAAGTTAGTATGTGGATACTCATCTTGACAAAAACTTTCCAGAATGAGTCAATGCAAATGTGTGGCTAAAAACAACAGCTAACCTCTCCCATTTCCTAAAATGTGAACACTTAGGGGAGCAGAAGCTTTCTGTGTGAATACTAGAATGAAGTTCTGATTCATGTAATACATTGGTTACATTTGTTGTTCTGCTTCTTTCTTTCTTATGACTTTGACCAAGTAATGAATGAAATTTAATTTGTGAGTGCACTGGTCATGAATTTATTTTCAATACTGTGGACATGGTCAGCTGACACCTTAGGAAGGTTAAATATATCTACATGGATTTCAGTGTGTAAGTTTCAGAAGGTTGTATCCGTGCTTTTGTTCTTTGCTATAAAAAGGTGTAGCATCAGTAGGGTCAAAAGAGAATTAACCCAGTTTGGGGTTTCTTTGCATTCCTAGATGATTTCTTCTCTAAGTACTAGCCAGTGTAAGAATGGCCACACAGATTTTCTCAGGAAAGATGCCATATGTTGGCAAAGTATTGATAACCTCACATTATGATGTGCTATAAATCTGTTTTTAAGAATCACCAATATTTTAAAAGCTAAGTGCACTGGCTTGGAGGCTATGGCAGGAGGGTGAGCCCACTGATGGCTGCTGCTTACAAGCATAAAGACAACCTCAGCTAGCTTACTTATTTCAATATCTGCCTCCAGACATTCTCGGTATGCATACATTTCCACACATCTGAGCCGGTTTTCTCTTCAGAGACTTCCTGTCTTCTGTTTGCTGTTCTGTTCATCAAGTGTGGAAGGTAGTTGTTCAAACTAGGAGACGTAACTATGTTTGAAATTCTTTTCCACTGTGCTCACACCAAATCAATATACAATATTAATCACAGCCTAGCTAAAGCTTTCACTTCAGAACAGGAGTAACTACTACTAAATGAGAGTTCAGTTCTGCTGAGACTGCCTGATATTAATTTGGCTGTGTATCAGTTTCACCCACTGCAGCCTCAAGCTGAGAATAAAAGTCTCTTTCACTCAGATGGTCTTATTTATTAGCCTCCTGAAAGTTTCCGTGGGTATGTGCTCAGAACTTTTCAACAGAACTGTTATTTTTCTTCAGTTTTACTCCTGTTCACATTTCATTTAGAGGAAAATGTGTGTCATTGTAGTCAGGCCTGTATAATTATTTCGCTTTGAATCGTCATTTCCAGATTGAAGTGAACAGAACTGACTTTATAGCATCATGTCAGTTGAGACACCCTTTACATCAGTAAATTCCCTTTGGATAGATACAGAAGTGATCTGGCTGGGCTAGAGTCTGCGACCTGGGAGAGCCGAGGTATTTACAAATGTTAGACATGTTTAAAATGTAGAAGCCAAACTGTTCCATGAAAACAGACAAGAAGCAGTAACAGGAATTCACCACTCAATGTGATAAGCATTTCCTGAGGGTTACCTACTGTAATTCAGGCAGCTTGCTGTGAAATCAATGGTTGTTTTTTCTTCCTGAGGGGATGGGATGTGGAGAACTTGTATTCCACCAAAACCAGAGCAGAAAGTTGGCTAAATGGTATTCCCTGCATCAGAACAATGGTGCCTCTCTGGCTCTCCTGTTTCCTTGAAGGGTTCACAATCACAGCATGTAGCAAATATTTGTGATGCTGTGCCCAGAAAAACCTAGCATGACACGGTGCTGGATATAAGTACAGCTGGATGGAGTGCCAAAATGGTTAAAAAGGATACAATGGCAAGCCATCTTCACTTTGACTAATCCCTTACAGGGAAAGTAATACATAATAAAACCATATTTTTACTCTGGGCTGTAACAGTTCATTGAGAATAGACCTGACAAAATAATGGGCAGCCTAGGACTTAGATCTAGCAGTAAAATAAAATACCCAGGAAAGTAGCTGCAGAGACACAAGTCCATCTTTTAGGAACTCTATGGAAGATAGTTTTGAATCTAGATGCTGAAAACCTCAGCAACCCCAGTGTATCACCAAGTAACCAAGAGAAATGGGATGGTTCATGACACATCCCCATACTTGATGGGCACATTGATTGTCTTTTGTTTACTACAGTTGTGACAGAAATATTAGCAATTTGATATAAACAAGTATATTTGAAACCAGTATTTTAATATTTCATACGGTGCGTAATTAATCTTAAAGTTTACACTAAGGTTCAGTATTGTTCCTTTCTGGGCATCCCTGCTACTGCTCAAATACTCAGCTCTGCTGTTGTCCTTGATTTCACTGCTGTTGCTGGCATCACCAGTGCCACTGCGTTTATCTGGGCTTGCTGCTCCTGCCAAGGACAGAGAGGAAGAGACATGGCAATGACAGCAGCTGTGGCAGCAGTGGCAGCAAAAGTGCTGGGATGAGCCTCAGAGCAGGCTGTGCCACGGCCCTGCAGCTTTCTGCACAGCTGAAGAGGGTTGGAGAACCAGGGGTCATTTCACAGAATCATTTAGCTTGGAAAAGACTTCCAAGATCATTGAGTCCAACCTTTCACCAATCACCACTGATTTGATCGTTTTGTGGCTGAAGTGCTACTGTTGAGTCACCATTTGGGGTGTGTGTTTTTCCTTTTGTATTCAGAGAAAGAGCTAGATTGTAATCAGGACAGTAAAGTAACTAGAGTGTTTTGAAATTTATCACCTGGCTGAATCCAAATATCCTGTTGTTTTTCTGCAGTCAGCATGTTTAGCAGCATTCAGAACTACTGACTGAAGTCAGTGGAGTCGCTAAGGAGTTGAAATGACCTATTACAGATGGCCAACACTGAGAATGAGTTTATCATTAAAGCAAATTCATTGTCCCGTAGAGACATATGTCTGAGTAATTATAGACAGAAAAAAATTAACCTGGAAAGACAGAGTGCTCTGTAAGAAATTAAATCAATAAAATATTAAGGCATGTATTCACATTTCCATAGCATTTCCCCACTGCGCTTAAAAAGTTAAAAGTAAATGTTGGTTAATAAATGTAAAAAGCTACTACATCCCTTTTAAAGCCAGGGAGGTTAAAGCAAATAATTACCCTTCCAATACTGGTAGAACATCTGTGGAACTGGAATTTCCTGATCACTTCTGTTTTGTAGCTTACCAAGCAGATTTTGTTTCTTTTTCAAAAACCTTATCTAACAATTAGGTTACAGTTTTAAGGATTTTTTAAAAATGTAAATGAATTATTGGCTTTCCTTTTTGACCTCTACTCTCCTGTGAGTCTTTAAAAACATGCTTTATGCTGTGTGGCCTGAACTAGTAACCAAATGTCCAGCCAAGAAAAACAGTTCTATCTCAGCTTTCATTAACAAAGTTAAATGCAGAACAGGCCTTTTTCTGCATATGGGTAAACCAACACTGTAGTTGTACATCACAATTTGCTAGTAGTTTCCATTTACAGTGAAACCACCAATAGAAAAAAATAGCATTGGATTGATTTCAATAGATACAGATCTGGGATAAATCTTGTAAAGCCCTGTATCAGTCAGATGACTCAAAGGAAACTTGATGGGAAGTGAATGCATGTTTTGTGATATAGAGCTCTTTTTGACCACTGCTTTATGAAGACTTTTTTGATACTATAAAGAATTTGTACTGATCTCATGATGATAAAATTTTAGATGCAAAGTCATGGAAAAGTTAAAAACAAGAATTATTTATCTCTGATTTAGTTTTGTTACGATACGTCAACATATCATAGAATCCTAGAATGGTGTGGGTTGGGAGGGACCAACTTTTAGTTCCAACCTCTCTGCCATAGACAGCTTCAACTAGACCAGATTGTTCAAAGCCCCATCCAACCTGGCCTTGAACACTGTTAGTGACCAAGACTAACACAGTAATTCTCTCAGTCTATGCATGGAACAAACCCTGGAGAATACAAAGTACTGCTACCCAGCTGGACCTAGTCAACATATTGATCTCATTCCCTGTAGAATACATCTGCAAGTAACTTTCTTTGTCCTGGATTTATAAACAATTTGGGATTACCTAATATACCTGCATAGATGACAAAGTGAATCCTTATTCTGTTCAACCTGTTCCTGGGAGCGCTAGAGGCCTAGAACGTCTTTGAACAAGTCATCAGTCAACATAACACATTACAAGTGAGTAATATACATGACACAAATCATAGGCACCAAACTTCCCAAAGGTATTACAACTGCTGACATTACTTCCCATAATTTATTACCAGATGGAGAGAGAAGGGGAGCTGAAAATAAGAAAATACTAAACTCTGTGGAAAATGAAATTAAGCCACGTAGTGTTCTGTGGGGCTGTTAGTATGTCCTTGGAAGGACAAACAGGAAGATGCAAAGATAAAGACCAGTTGAAGTAAGTGGAGTTAAAATTACTCATAGAGTAGCAACTAAGAAACCAGGCTGGCATAAAGCATCTTGTGCACCACAGTACAGACAAGTACTGTGACTCTTGGAGCCAAAAATGCACCTCAGGTAGTCTCAAGAGTCCTGATGAGGTGATGCACTCTCAGTCCTGAAGAGGTGTCCGAGACCAATTTGTTCCAGACAGCTTGTTCCTGTGTCGAAAACAAGGCTAGTAAACAGAGTACTGAAGAAATGTGAAAGGAAAATGTGTTTGAAGTAGTAGATCACAGTTAATGATTCAAAGTAAACTAGGGGAAAAGGACTTGACATGCTAGTGGTTTTGGGATTGTGTTTCTTCTAAGTAAACTAGGGGAAAAGAACTGGACCTGATAGTGGGTTTGGGATGGTGTTCAGAGGACTATCAGTTTAGCCTTGAATTACATCCATTGAGCGATGTAAAGCAGAATTCAACCATTTTGTTCTTGGATGAGCCCTTAACTGCAATGTTTCTTTCCACAATTCAGTCTCAAAAATAAAACTTGCTACTCACTTGCTACCCAAAACTGCCTGATCTTGAGATGCTCAATACCTGTCTGTTGCTTGAACTAGGATCCAAATTTAGGTGAGACAAGTAAGTCCCTAGGCATGGGGCTAAAGGAGATTTTCTTGTGCATTGACACGGTTGGACCTTTGTAGTGTGCAAGCTTGAATGTCTGTTCTGTGAACAGGATATTCACCTACAAGTGTCCTTCCTAGACTTTGAGCACTCAGATTCATAGGTCCTCTTCCATGGAAACTGTCCTCACCACTGAGAAAGGATTAGGCACTGGACTGCTTTTCTGTCAGTCTTATATGTGGAATCAGGTATTGTATGTGAAATGAAAAGCAGTGCAGGGGGCATAAGGAAAGGTTTTCTCTTCTTTTTGTTATTTTGTTCTTTCCAAAATTTCTTAATAAGTAGTGTGACCATCTCTGACATTTGAAAAATTGTATCTTGTGCACTGCAATGGAGCATCTCTTTATTGTCAAGACATTGTGACTGTTTTTTAACTTTTTTGTGTTTACACAGGTGTGCATCTAACTAAAAACAGCCATAGATTGCTGTACTTCTCTTCCATTTCTCTGCTAGGAAGACACTAATGCTATATAACAGTGTAAATATTTTTTTTATCTAGAAGTGCATGGGTTTTTTTAATTAACTGCATAAAGTTCTATACTGAATGAAGGCATAAACTCTATTCATTGGTTTCAATCATCTGGTGAGAATAATGTGGTATTAGATTCTGAAACGCCTAATTTTTATATATAACTGACCTTGCAAAAATTGCAAATGTCCACATGTGATGCTAGTGATCCTGGAAGAATTGGAATAAAGACAAAATGGAGGAGTTTGAGAACGTTTTAGTGTTGAAAGAATAGTTTGATGGGGGTTGCTGGTTACTGTTAGCTAAAAGGTTTCTGTCTGAAAATTTTCTTGTACTATTAGACACATCTTATTTGGCTATGTTGAAGTCAGTCAGTTAACCGCTGTGCTGAAGAAATATTCCATGGGTTTTCATGTTTCCTTAATTGTTGTGACAGAACTAAGAACAGATACTATGCAATCTTTGTGGCAATGCTACTGTTAAACATGAGCAGCCTAGCTGAGGAAAGATAATATTGTGATACATAAATTAAATTATGTGCTTGATAGTTTAGCTTCCCAGCAGTAGAAGGCTGTAACCCATCTCTACTGTCAACCTTTTCTATTTCTGGTGAATAAAATTATTGTAACACTCTAATTTTTAAGGTATCTAGAATTCTCTGATTTTTAAATCTGATAAGGTATATGCCTTTTTTAAAGTGGAGATGGGAGAAATCAATCTTTGTCACACCAAGAGTAATGCAGCATCAGTACAGAAAAAAATGCGAAGCACCTTGTCCCCCAGCCTGGTGCCCTCTTGCCACAGGTGAGCTACAGGATGCACAAGATGTCCCCTGTTCACTTTCACTTCTCACTGCCCTCCAGCCCAAGGCCGTTTTATGTTTCTCCAATGCGCACTGCACCTGAGTGGCCACTGCCAAACTAGCGTGCAGCCCCAGAAGACCACTGTGCTGGGGAACAGTCCCCTACCCAAAGCTCCCTGACACTAACTCTGCAGAGATGGCAGTAGCAGGAAGGCTGGGGCAGTGTTGCTCATCTCCCTGACTCTCTCTCAGGCCTGCTGTGCTATGACAGTTCATTTTCTTATCCATATGCAATAGAAAGGAATTTTATGACCCAGACCTCTTGCACTGATTCAGATCTTTGCTGGTTTGGTTTGTGCTCTTGTAATTCATTAACCTTGGATGAACATCTTGAAATCACCTATATGCTGAGGATACAGAGGATAAAGTGGTTTTCTTGCAGTATAAGTACATAATGTAGTTTGATCTCCATTTAATTTGTATGAAGTCTCTGGAATATATTCTAATACTAGTTGTAGTGACTGTACTTCTCGTGACAAAAATTTCTGGATTACAGTATCTCATAAATCATTGTAGTAAGCAGGGTGTGGGCTCCCAAAGGAAGCAAAACCGTCTTAGCCGTCTGGTAGTAATAAAACTACAAATTCATTTTACTTTACTTTTAAACTTAAAGAACAGACTAGGTGAAAATGTAGTATGTACTGGGTACCAATGAGCTTCCTGCTGTGATTTAGGCAAGGTAACGGATGCATTGTGAGAAAACACTAGCATATGACTGCATAGAGAGGCAAAAGATTGTCTCATTGTTTAAGATGATTGATATGTGATGCTTAACTTCCTTTCATTCAACTTTCAGATGGAAATGACCATCCTAATCTGCACTGTTAGGTTTGTGGAGCTATCTCAGGCTTTTTTGGTTAGTGAAAGTCAATGTGAATGGCTTTGTTTCAGAATGAAAGAAGGATCAAAGCATTATTACATTGAATTAATTTTCCACAAGGAAAGGTTTTCCCAAATAGTTGTTCCATTTTATGTAAGCTAGAAATTTAACTTTCCAGGGAGGAAAAGCCCAAGGTGTGTCTGTGAAAGGATTTTATTTCCATTTACTGTCAAATCTTCTGGCATTGCCTGATGTTACTCATGCATATGTACTACTGCAGGCGAGAGGAGACAGTGCTAGTTGTTCTTGGAAGGATAGTGAAAAGATTTTAGCTTTATTGTGCTTTAGTTTTATTACTGTGTGCTGGTTTTAGCTCCTTAGAGTGATTTTCTTTTAGATTTCTGGTTTTGTCTTGGAGATGTTGGTCTGCTGCCGTCCCAGTAAGAAAAGTGCTCAGATGCAATAAGGTATTGCTCACAATGCCATTTATTAGTGCTAACACATGTGCAAGACGCTCTGCAGACCTATCCTGGCAGAGAGAGCAAGTCAGCCCTGTCAATCATTCAAGCTGTTACAGGATTCGTATAAAGAAAACAACTATATTCATAATCTGTACTGTCAAAAGAGAAAGACATTCTCCACAGAATTTCTTGTGCCCTATTGAAGACAAGGCTTTATCAACAGTGCTGAGAGGGAACTGCCCACAGGCTCCTTCAGCCCCATGCCAGGACTGCGTTGGAGGAAGGTATGTGGCACAGTACAAGATGGCACAGCATGGCACAACACAGCATGGCATGGTATGGCATGGCACAGCACAGCATGTCTTGGCAGAGCATGGCATGGCATGGTATGGCACTGCCTTGAAGCCAATTTGGCATACAGCACCTACCTGGGATAGCTGTGCTGTGAATCACTGGCTTCTAAATGTACAGTGGTTTCCCAGTCAGGATCACTCTAACTTCTGTTCCCAGAAACATGTAGTTTCCCACAAGTAAGATTTTAAGTAATTTAATACTTCAGCACAGTAGCAGTGAACAGTGTCATTACAGGAACAGACAGAATGGATAACTTTTTAAGATGACAAAATTTCATTAGAACAGTTTCTTCCACCATATCCTGCCATTTTACTATTATTAGCTCTTACTAGTTTTTCTCTTCTTCCTTTCTGATCTCTCTTGTCAGCCTTCCTGTTTTCCTGGGTTTTTTTTCAATTTTTCCAGTTCCAATCTATTTTATTACACATTATTTTCCCATTCTATTCTCCTCAGTTTAACAAAGTACATTAGTCTCACTTGACTTTTAGTGCACTGCCCTGTGATTTTTGTGATGTAATTCGTTTGGAGGAAGTGGTCTTTCTTCCTATTAGTTTACATAATACTTGCCACAGTTGGGCATTTGGATAAAGTTACAGTGAAATCAGCACAATAGTTTGCTTCCTTTCATTTCCTCTAGACAATTTAATATTTAACTCATACTGTAGGTAACTTTTTTTTATTTCTCCTTGCTCTGCACTCTGTGTCCACTGAGTATGTATTCACTGCCAGGACTCCCTAAAAAGTGAATGGATCCTATGCAATTTTCTTTTCTATACTACTGCATTCCCAAGTATTACAGGGGCTTCCCTAGCCACTTTACTTCTTCACACCTAGCACTGCATGTTCTGTCCCTTCTTACCATCTCCCTGCTATGTGAAAAAAACAAGTGTGCGTGCTAAGCAGAGTTTCATCACCGGCTGTGCTTTTCATTGCTAATTTTTAAGACTTTTTTGGCTCTTAAGTTAATGTAGACAATTTCAATTTCCCTAGAAGTCACTATGCTTTGAAAACCTCTGCTGATGTTCTCTGTCTAATAAAACATGTACTGTGTGAACCCAGTGTAGAGCCACTGAAATGACATCACAGGGCCTCAAATCTGCCAGGCAGCTGGACTCCCTATGGCAGAAATAATGTGCTAATGTGTGCTGAGCAGCTGTGAAACCGGGATTTGCATGTTGAACTTGAGCACTGGAATCTATTCAGTGAGAAAAAATACCAAGGGCCTCTTGACATATACTCAAGTGTTATTTGACAATTTTTATCCAACACTGTAATCCTTTTCTACAGATTCTCATTAAACACTGAGGCTAAAATTTTATTCTGCTATTTTTAAAATAAAGCAGAGAATCTTCTATTAATAGACTAGACATTTAAAAAACAGGGTAGTGAATTTTGTTTTCTTTTTTTTTCTCCAGCTGAGGTTCATTTGCATAAGCATTTTGAGGCTGATAAAATTCGCTTTCTGAAAATATGCAAAGTCCAGCGTACTGTAATTTGTATTGCTTTGTTGTGTTTTCTTGACTTTTCCTGCCTAGCGTTTTTCAGACATCAGTTGTTGAGACTTACCCTCAGTCTGAGACACTCTTCCAGCTTGGTAGTGGACCTTTGATATCGATTGGTTTGTACCACAATCTCAGAAAAAGACAAAAGAAACCTGACATCAGAGTGATACTTCCTCCTCACCTAAGAGTTAGGAAGTGTGAATAGCATGCAGTGTCTGCACAGAGATCTTCAGACATCAGTGAAGATGTACACATTGGGCTGCATTTAAAATATTTTTCCATAGAGATATTGGCAGCATCTGCCTGATTCCCCCAGTTTATGCACAAGCTTCCACAGATGGCATGAACAACCAGCACAGGGAATGAACTGCTTGGGGCTGGCCAAGACAATAGATAATACAGAGAAGGGTTGGTCTTTAACTCACTTGCATCTACAGAGCTGGTGACTTCTTCAGAGAAGAGACCAAATTCTTGTGTAGACAGAGACATATATTTCTCATTCTTTTAAAAAACAGAGTGTGTGCTGTTTCTCTGAGATGGAGGGGAGGGGAAAGAAATGAAAGCTTTCTGAGTATGCCTACAGCAATATGTCTTTGTGCAGTCCTAAAAATTAACTAGCTGCTGGGCTATGCAGCATGGGCAAGGCCAGGTGGAAGGAGATGTGTAAATCCACATGTTGGGGCAAAGGATCATAGACCAAAGATAAGAAAATGATGGAAGGAAGATGCCTCTAACTTGAGGTGTAGTGGTGTATGGATGTGATTTTGAACATAATTATTCAATATACCACATTAGGTGCTTGAAATTCTTTTTGAGAATTGGCTAAGGCTAGGAGCTTGAAATACACGTTGGATTATAATCCTTTACTGTAGTTTGGGCAATACCAAATATGGAAAAGAAAACTGGAGCCAGTGCTGTTAATGTTAAAAAACTATTTCATGTTCCCTTTCTCTTGCTGATAATTTTCCTTCCATTACCTTTGCCAACAAATGACACAGAGAACTCAGAAGAAAGTGAAATCATTTTGGTGGAATTATTTTTCCTTTTTTTCCATCAATTAAAGAAAGTAACACTTAAGAAACATTAACCAAGTACTCCCTTCTGACAAAAATAATTTATACTACTCTAACACCAATGCCTTCATACAAAGAATACTACTACCACTGGTATATTCTAATGTACAAATTTTAAGGCACGATTTTGCATGGCATTGTAAGACTTTGTATTAAGCTCCCACCAAGGGCCTCCATAATGTAATTTTTCAGTCTAAACTATTCTAAGTATCAGCTCCTGTCCAAAGCGACTGCAAGCTACACCAACATGCATGGTATCTAGCCTTTTTTTACAGTTATTTTTAAAAGTACCATGCAAGTCCAGACATACAGATTTTCCTTGAAAAGACAGAGAACACATGAAAATAATCATACAAAAAGGCTTTTACTTCCTTCAGTTCATCATTACAGCCCCTTTGATGAAGTAGCTACTTCACTATTATAGCTACCAATCTTTAAATGGCCAAAAGCCAAATATCTTCATAAAGCAGCACATGGAAGATAGACTTGGTTATGCAGACTCCTCTTTGTGTCCATTGAGGGACTTGTACAATGCTTTCAATGCTTTGACTAGTTGCTGTGTTTCTCTTTGGTCCTTCTGGTTTTGGTCATTTGAAAAGAATAAGAGGTCTGTTGCCCTAGGGAGCAGGGGCATTATCTCAGTTAAATATTTGTTTGCTGAATTTCGTGGTATGGCAGCTATTTAAATTCAATTTAGCAGGGAGGGGGAAGGAAGAGAAGAAGGGAAGAGTACATGTGGTGTTTGTATTTTACTCTCTGATAGAAGAGCTTAAAGAAGATGTAAATTAGTTATATAGTCTGAATATTTATTTTGTCATTGCTGTCAGATTGTTGTTAAGGATTTATGTATCTCACCGCAACAGTTGCTCAATACTGTGGTGCAACAGGCACTCAGGAAAGAATAAATGCTTTCAGTCTCACTGCCCCAGTACAGGTTCACCTGCATTTGCTCTAATGTAAAAACAAATCCCCTCTGCTCTTGGAGGCCCCTCTAGCAAGAAGAATTGAGTGTGTCAGGATACAAGGCTTAAAAGTGTGTCATACATTAATTGTTAACAGCACCTCCTTGCTCTGTATGCCTGGCAAAGACATGCCATGCAGGCACCTAAAACAGCCCGGCTTGGTATGCTGTTATAACTAGGTTTGTTGATTTTTGCAGAACTTGAAAAGACATAAATGGTGGCTGAGACTTACTCCCAAGTTAAGGTCAACAGCATTTCAACTCCTGCTTGAGAGGAAGTATTACAAAATCAATACCATAATCTAGTGGTTCAAAGGGGTACTTAAGGTTTAACTCCCTGGTGAAAGCAACATATTTAATTAACAATAGTCTATTGTTAAATGGAATTATGAGCATTACCTACAGATATATGATGTATACTTCTCCAGTATGTTTTCCATACTTAACCGATTTCACATCAACACTGGGAAATCCCTAGTTTCAGCATCACAAATGCAATTCACAGAGCTGATGCCAAAATATACTAAAGACTTACTTCATGCTAATTCACAACTGTCACTTTCCTTATCACACACCAGGTGGTAATATACACTTTGAAGCCATAAGACTATTTCTGCTCCCCATCCCCACGTGTAGCAGAGAAAAGATGGCTGAAAGGAAGAGAAATAAAGAAGTTTGATGTAGACAAACTAATTTCATTTAAAATTTTGAAGCTTTTAGTAACTAGATGTCTTAAATATTGCTTATTTAAATAAGATAAAGAGTGGGTAAAGTTCCTGAAAAATTTAAAAAAATATTAAGGTAGGCAAGATTGGTATGATTTAATTGTATAGAATAAATTATCATTAGTTGTATTGGCTAGATCTCCCAGTAGGCCTAGGTTCCTAAATCTACATCAAATTATTTTTAAAAGTATATCTATATCTGCCAAAAAAAGTGCCAGCATCCTTTCTTCAGTATGTGACAAGAATTTTAACAAGTGACATCTGCACAAGGGCAATCCTGACATGTTCTTCTTGGTGGAATTTTTTTCATCTTTTACACAACTTAGGGTTTTTTTGAAGAATCTTAAGAAAACACAAGGTTTTTGACGAAAACAATGTATTTGTAAATACACTGGTTTACTTCAAGGATTTGGTTGTGTTAAGTTTTCTTATCAAGCTCTATTACAGAAGACAGACAAACTAAAACAAATACTGGCAGATCCTGGAAGAATGGAGCCATATTTAAGACTTCAACAGCAAAGCTCAGTTTGAGAGACAGTATTAAATGAAGGCACTGAGCAATATANGGAAAATAACTTGATAAACTAGATTAGTGTGGGTTCTTGAAAACTTATAAAGGATATATGGAAAGAGTTGAGTGGCTTGATTTGGAATAAAGAACATAGCCTACAGGGTATTGCTTGTTATGTCTGCTAAGGCACCTGGAATGCTCCTGGTCTGTCAAAAGCAGGCTACTGTTCATTTACCACACTATAGTCTAGGGCATTAAAATGCCCTAAAATGATCTATTGGAAA
>VWZD01003151.1:54478-88661 GCA_013396695.1 Sakesphorus luctuosus
AAAGAAATTTCTCCTTGTCTTATGGAAAATATACACTAAATGGCAATGTTCTCCTACTTTTCTTTCTGTATAGAAGATACAACTAGCATACAATGGAATCTTTCTTGACTCTAGCTAAATAATAATATTTGAAGCAGCTAGTCAAGCAGAATGTTCACCATCTATAGTAGCAGTATCATTAACAGAGATACAGACAGCCATTCATTGTATAAGTACAAAGCAGGCTGAAAGAGGAAAAGGGGTTGATGCTTTAATTGTCCAGCAGATTTTCAATTGAGTCAGCAGTCCATCCTGTGCATAGAACATTTTATTATTTATCATCACTTTTTCAGTCTATTTGAACTAGCAGTTATGGTCTCATAGAAGCTTTCCATGGAGCTTGTCTTTAGGTGCAAATTCTTAAGAACAAGCAGCTTCCTTTCTGCTAAAAATACAGCATGACTTCTTGGAACTTCCCAGTACTATATGCAGTGAAGTTAAACCTTTTTGTAGCTTGTGCAAAGGTGGTAGAGCAAACTGTGCACAAGAGCATTCTTGTAGAAAAGCCAAAGGGTGGGGAAGACGGGGGAATTCTCCTCAACTGCCTCAGCTCATAGGCTTTAATTACCTGTTAACGTGAAGCTCTCTGAAGACACCCTAAACGGCTTTCAAGTGGTTTTGAAGGCAGGGTTTGGCAAGAATCGGCTCCACATCAGATTAAATTACTTGCCTCCCTAGCTGTTTGCATTATCAACATTAAGCAGTTCATTATGTTAATGTCTAAGTATTGAGGCTCACCTTAGGAGAAACTTCATGACAAACCACCTTTGTGGTTACCATTACCATTTCAGCAACAGTTCTCAACACAAAAAATATAGTCTGTTTTGCCATTTGCTAATGTCTGTTGCGAATTCCACTGCCACCTCAGGAGTAAGATGAGACACCTGGCAGTAACAATGCATGACAAAATTGAATCGATATTGAAAGAAACAATATCATCCCTCACAGTGTCCTGTTATTTCACCCCTACACTTTTGTGCTACACTGAAGCAGCTAAACTAAGCAAGGACCTATCTGGAACAAAAATCACACAGACTTCTTCCTTTCCCTTTCACCAAAAGATGGAAATAAATAAAAATCAGTTGCACCAGCTAAACGTAAGCAATCACAGACATGTGTATGGACATAAGGTAGGACTTACCTCAGCTGCAGCTTCACTTGTATGGAAACCTACAGTAAAAACATTTTAGGCTTTCATCATTAGGATTTTTGGTCGTGTTTTTAGAGGGTCTTTTATTGTAGGAAGAGGCAATATCATTTAGAAAAAATATTTTAACATTGAGTACACNACACTATTGTAGTTCTTTTAAGTTTTTGAGAAACTTTGGATCCAAAATCAAGGCTCCCAATACAGAAAGAAGTTTAAAATTAAAAGTCTAAATCTCATCAGGTACAAAACTGAAATTTCCCTGAGCAGATGTAATTACAAACTACTGTATAAACTTTATATCCAATAGCAGGGGGCTTTAAGAATACAAAAGCAAGATTTGGCTACAAAGATTAAAAGGCAATTGCTTAATACTCCATGCTAGAGGTGAAATTTTCAAGAGGATTAAGAATTACATGTAACAGCACTGCAGTAAGCAGTAAGTTAAATTATGACATCTGGTTTTGCATATCCCCTTTTGCATAGTTTAAAGATAATTTCTAATGTTATATTCCTGAGATCTTTCAGTACTCAGTATGAAGTCTGTGCAGTCCAGCTGCTTTTTCCCCAACCCTTCGTCTTTCTCTTCCAGCTAGCATTGCATTTATGTGAAAAAAAGGTTAAGAACAACCATAAAAAACATGCATTTTTCAAGCCTTAGAACAGTTTAGCCAAGGGAAGTCCATTGATTACATCTTCTAGATAATAAATATTCATAGTTGGCCTTCCAAAAGTTGGTGTTCAGATTTTGTACCTAAAGCTCCAAGCCTCAGTGTGCAACACAAGGCATCCCCATATTCACTTCAGACATGTCTTTTCTCCCCTTTGTCCACTGGCAAAGCAAGGAGGACATCAGCACCACCAAAACAACATGGTGCAATTCATGATACCCATCATCAGCATCACCTCCATTGCTGCTACATGTCAAAGCACGTAGTAGGATAATATTTGTACCTATGTTTCATAACAGGAGCATACACTATTTCAGTTCTTTTGCAGATACAAAGCCTTGTGTCGCAAATACTCTTCCAAACATTTCACTGCAAAAGGGTCAACATCAGTGTCAAACTTATTAGCAAAGAAGTGATGATTTCGTAGCATCCAGTTCAAGTCTCCTGCCCCAAAAACACAGACAGAGCGAATGTGAACTCCACTACATGGTGGGTAGGGTGCACCTTTGGACACATCACCTTCAAAGTACTGCCACTTGACAAACCTGGCCAGTGCATTCATGTCAGAAACGTCGTACTTGTCACTAGAAGAAACTGCACCTGGGACATCAGGAATTCTCTGAATTGTTGCCCACAGGTACTCATCTGGGCTGTAAGTATCTTTTGCCCACTCAATGAACTTAAGTATTTTGCCATTTTCTAATACATATTCTACAAATCTTCTGCTAACTACAAAATAGGCACTGCCGGAAAAAATTGGAGTACTAAGAGGTGGTAGTTGTTTGTCTGTGCCTGTGTTCTTTATTTTACCATCAATAATCTCATGGTGTTTTTTCCACCTTACTTCTTTATAAACAGGCATTTTTTCTGTTTCCAAGCTGTTTTCACCTTTAAGGGCTTTTAATTTCTCTACCATTTCCTGGTTGGTTTTTATAGGAAAGTCCATACCACATAGATTTATTAGGTATTTCCAGTTTGAACTTCTTCTGTAGAGATCTTTCATGCAGTTAATGTCTGCCTGCACCCTGCTCCATGAAGCATACACCACACTCTCTAACTGGCTGGAAATAAAGACATTATCAAAACATGAGACTATTCCCTTCACAGCAGCAAAAAAAGATTCCGGAGACTTTTTGTCTACATGAATGCAGTAAAAATTCTGTGGAGCATAGATTGATCTTAGAAGTCTATCAAGCATCTCAATTTTGTGATAAACCACTATTGAGTAAGCAATTGGAAATTCTGCTTCTTCATTGCTGAGAGGTTCCATAATGTATTTCCTAGTCTTGGTGAAGGAGGCACAGTCTGCCGTCATGTTAATATAATCATTTGTTGTTAGCCTGGGGCGTTTCTTAAATGACACTGACAATATCTCAAGCTTTGCCTTTTGTATTTCTTCTATATCCCCCTCAATAATCTTGGTGCAGTTAACATTGCTAATAGGATCTTCTTTGGTTAGCTCTAGATGTCTCCGCTTTAAGACGTTTTCTTTCTGGTTAACTTTGAAAACTGAAATGATTACTAAAATAAGAGTTAGACCCAAGAAAATCCTGAAGCGCAAGTTATGGCAAAACCGTAATTTCCTCTTCAGCATTTCAAATATCAAGTAGTTTTGCAGAGTTAAAAAAAGTGTTCTCCCTTCTGNTGATTCAGCTACATCTAACAAAATTAAAGTCAGATACTTTATTGAGAAGCAGGTATTTCTTGTTAATTCAAGCTGCAGAGTTAGACAAGAATGTTTTATACCCACTTTGGTATTGACATAGATTTCATCATTAGTAAAACTTACCCAGATGATAGTCATGCTTTATTTCTCACTGGCAAAGAAGGTTCTACAGCCTTTCAAGATTTTCATGTGAGTCACGGTCTCTTCAACACTCTACACGTGAGCTTAGAAGTACCACCAGGAAAGAGCTGATAAGAAGGAGAAGGGTGGTGAAGTTAGTATAGCAGAGCACCTCAGTTTTCAGAACTGTGAAAAATAACTGTTACTGAATTGATGAAATACCCTTTTAAGGTAAAAGGCAATAGTCATCACCTATATCTCAAGGTAATTTTTATGTAGCCACTATAAATGCACAAATCTAACAGCACAGCACTATGGTATTATCATTGTTTAAAAACACTTGTTTGTATGTGGAGATGTGCTGCAAGGCTGAGTAGCAGTAAGATTTCTAGTATGACAATTCTATTTTCATCTTTACTTCACAGGCACAGCATCATTTTTGTTTGTCAGCTTTGTTTCCCTTTAAGCACCTTTTTTCTGTTTCAGTATTCTGTGAAGGGATCACTGCATTGTTATGCAGCTGCTACAACTGTAGCTGTTAAAAAACTGCAGTCTAGAACTCTATTACAGAACTGTGGGGGTTTTTTTTCTAAGTACTATCTCATGTAGATAAATTGATCAAGAACAGGATATCTTTAAACAACTTACATTGCTATTCAGGTGCCATTTCTACTCAGAAATTCAGTGCCTAGTAATTTAGTGCAGGTTTCAATTTCAAACCAAAAGCTGCAAAAGCCCATTCAGTTTATGGAAAATGTCCTCCAAAATTTGAATCTGCAAGTCAATGAAATATCAAGTATTTGAGAGATATGAAGCTCCTTAAATTTTTACTATTTCAATAAAAAACAATGCCCCCAAATAACTTTCTGAACAGCTCTAACTATAACAACTACTCAGAAAACCTGGTAAGAAACTTTAAGAAAAAGAAGTGTACTGTGTCCACTTCTGGGTTTTGCTATATGCTGCTTAGCATAAGATTTTCCTTTTTCCTCCCTCTTTTCTTTAAGCTACCCCAGTATCATTTTAGCTTTTCATTCCCAAACTGTGGGTTTTGACCTGGAACTTGCACATCTCAGAACAGCTGCATTTAAGAAATTAAGGCCTTACATCATGAAGAGTTTTTGCTAGTCATGCTGCCACCAGGATAACACTACACATTGAGACAACCAGTTTGCCCATATCAATGCAAACTCAGGGATATTGACACACGAGTAGATAGTGGGAGGAGGGTACAAATGACTGCACAAATGTCGAGCACAGTCATGAGGATCACCAGTACCTTAAGACTATAATCAAATATTTTGTAATTCAAGCCAACGGCAGGCAGAAACCACAAACAAGACACAAATTTGTGACTAATAGCATTATATAAACACTTTATTTCTTCTAAAGTGTACTTTGTTTTCAGAGTTACAATTGACATTATTTTATCTTGCATTTCTAATTTATGTAAAGGAACATACACATTTGTTCCCAGTCTGGTTTAGATGTATAGTGAAGTCAAACTGGAAGAAAATTTAAATTTTGACCCTTAAGACAAATAGCCAGGTGAGCTAGCAGCTGAAAAGATAGAGAGGAACATTTTAAGAATCAGGTCTCAACCCTTGGAATTAAAAATTCCTCAATTCCTTTCAGTTTGGAATGTGACATCAAATACAATGACATGCCTTAACAAGTTTTAACATGTTTCATAACTTATCACACACTTGCTTACTTGATGTCCTTCCTAGTTTTGACTAGTAGATCTGATTCAATAAAATCATATATTCAATTAACAAAGGAAGGATACTAGCTATGCATATGGTAGTGTCTATTACTGTTTTCTGCCTACCAACTTAAAAATTAAGACTTTTTTTAGAACTTAAAAGCATACTTCAAATACACTTATATTTGTGAAGCTTTAGGTGACAGAAATCGGAATCCTTTAATTTGGCTGATAGCACTACTGCTCTATCCTATTAGTTTTTAGAGGACTACTAGTGTTGAACAGTAACACACACTCAAGAAGATTACAACCCCCTCCCTGTTTTTACAAGGCAGGGAGACAGTCTTAATTGAAAGTGACCATTGCAGTCTTCGCATTCTATAATTTTAAAATAATAAAGCTTGCTAATTAGTCTTTCCTGCTCCTGTTTTAGAATAAAACTTAGTTGAAAGCAGGAGAACGAATATCTTTCAGAAAGGCCTTGTATACCCAGCTGGGTGCAATTCCTTTGTTGTGAGCTCACAATAATCAGACCCTGCATTTTCATTATACCAAAATGAGAGATCTGCAAACATATGCACATTAACATGGCTCTTATCGTCATGTAGAGATTGTTCCCTGCAGTCAGATTTCTCTCATTGACATTTTGCTTCCTCTAACTAATTTTAACAGTAAAATACTATTTGTTTCCACTTGCAGTTTCTAAGTCCTAAAGTTAGTCATATCCCATTCACAAAAGCTGACCTTTACAGGGTAACATTTGATACCTTTCATTTAATAATACACCTAACATACTTTGCAAGCTTAAAATACTCATTAACATACCTTCAGACTGCATTCAGTAAAGCTTTTAACATCTCTTTCTTTAGGTCTGTATAGCTTTAGTGTGCACACTCTAGAATACCCTGTCAGAGGCAGCACTTTGTACCATGGGAGAGCTAAGAGTTTTATGCAGCCACAGAAAAACAGCTTTATTTGGCAGCCTTCATCTTGCTCTCAACTGAAGTTCAGTTGTAGAAGTTACATACCTGACCCACTTCCTTTTTTAATGCCTCCTACTCAAGTCGGAGCCCTGTATTCTGGTACAGTAGTCATTAAAAGGGGAAACTTATAGCAGTTCCTGGTAGTTGGGGAAGTTAGTACAAAGGCTGAGTTAGCTGCCTGCTCTCCTCTTTCCTGCCAAAATTATTCTTCACCACTGTATACCAACTATACAGTATGATTAAACAAAACCAAGATAATTTCATCTTGATTTCTACTATAAACTCCTGTTCTCCATTATGGAAAGATTACTATACGTAATTTAAATCTCCATTTCTGACACCTCTTCTGTGTCAGAGAGCATATCACTTGGCTCATTTGCATCTTAAGTTTGTTTTGTGAACAAGTACTAATCATCTGTCAGTTTGGGAGGTGTCTTGGTAAAAATCAGGTTCTAATTTAACTTTTATACTACTGCAAAGATGCTACTGTAAAACAGCTCATTTTGGTAACAATGTCTTTACTTAGTCACCGTATAAATCTGTGTTAACCTCACATGCTAAATTGCTAATCTGCCCCATGGAACTGACTGAAATGAGTCAGCAGTAGACTACATGGATATTTATGATAAAGGAGATGAGGGGGAATAACCTTTATCAAAGGCTGTAGTCACAGGAGAGAGCAGCACCCACTGAGTCCAGCTCCATGTGTGATTTTAGTGAAGTCAAATTTAATTCTTAGAAGCAAAACCAAAATCCCACAAGAAACGCAGGTTAAAAAAACCCCAAACAAACAAACAAAAAAACCCAAACAAACCCCAACTTTAATAACAAACAAATAAAACACTTTTACAAGAGGATGCCATGGCTTGAAAGGACATCAGAGTTCACATGGAGGTTTTATGCAGACAGGCTGGACTGGAGCTGCTAGTCCTAAGAACAAGGATGCTTTCGAGAGTGAAGAGCTAGCAAAGCACTGCTACCCCAGCCCTGACAAAGGGTGTGAACCTCAGCCCAGCATTGTAAACATCACCCTTGTCCACCAGCACAGCAGACCTCTTCCTTTGGCTGTGGTTTCACAGTGCAACTGGTCTAACATAATGATGTGCTGCTGGTGAAAGGAGGAACCCCACTCCCAACTCTGCCAACCACACATCAGGCCAGGAGGAGTTCAACAACAGATCCAACCAGCTAGCCTCTGAAGAGTTCTCCAACATCAGCTCTCATGGCTGCCAGCAGGGTCACAAGCACCCCACAAGGACAATATATCTATTATCTATATATGTAATATATCTATGTCCTTGACTGCTCCAACCAGCCCCCTCTGAGCTACTCTGTGACCCCACTGCACTCCAGTGACACCACCCCAGGGCCACTGTCCAGTCCTTGCAGCCTGGCCATGGACTATGAAAAGTCAATCCAGCCCAGCCTCAGCCAGGGAGGTACCTGATGTCAGGGCTGCACCTGTGCTTGCTGATTGCCCTTTTCTCAACTGGACCCTGACAAACCTGACATGGAGAGCCACCAGCCCTGCTGCACCATGGAAATCTCCCCTCATGCTGCCATCCAGCAAATCCAGGTTCTGGGCTTTAGGCTCTTGCTTTGACCGATATGGCTGGAGTGAGAGATGTATGTATGGCTTGGCTTCGTGAATGAAGATTTGGGAAGGGCTCTCCCCATGTGGGTGTGCCCTTCCAGCCTGCGCAGCCTGGATTTTTCAGGTGAGGCACAGCATGTGCAGAACTGGCCCCACCCTTTAACTCCTAAGGTTCATCTGCCATGGCACAGCGAGCTTGGACAGTGACAGTGAAGTTCTCAGGACTAGAACCTACAGCCCCCGGTATTCCCAGGAGGTGTCCCATCCAAGTACTAACCGGGCGTGACCCTATTGAGCTTCTGAGATCTGATGGGATCGGGCATCAGGGTGGCATTTAACTGCCTTTGGAGTGAGAGATATATCTTTTTCTAAATGCAGTGAAAAGCAACAGCAACCTCTATCCAGTGGTATGCCAGGGTGGCACCACTCTCTGGGCTGTTAACTTTGCCCAAGTTAAAACACCAGTATTGGGAAAACAGGATTCCTGGCACTGCAGGGCTTCCCTCATGCCAATTCACCTAAAACACATCATCCTCCTCTGTCCTGCCTGAAGTAGTTTAGAGAGCAGAGTGGAAAAGCAGACTAAGTAAATATTTTTGTATTTAAGCAATTACCAACACATTTTTACTCAAAGTATAATTTTTCCTCTGAAAAAGTAGTTAGGACTTGCAGTGAAATAGTGAAATCGTGCATAGATCCATGACATGATAAGATGAAAATCGTTAGCGGCTGGTGGCACAGGAAGACAAGAAAAAAATCTGTTTTCTTTCAGTTTTGACACTTCCTTCTTTTCTCATATCAATGGAAAAACTGTTGATGCCACACTTCAAACACTGATTCAGCAGAAGTACTGCAGCCTCCAAAATACAACTTGGGCCAGTATCAGCACCAGAAATTCAGAAGGCAGCAGGTAGACGGTAAGAAAGTGCTCTGGGAAACTTCAGCAGCCTGTAAATTTTATCAAAAGATGGTAAAAAGGCAGGAAAGAGCTTAGAGTTAGGAGTCATTACAGAGGCTGGCAGGAGGTCAAAACCAGTTCTAACAAGAGCAGGAAAGATCTGATAAGTCTTGTAGCCTTAGCTGCAATGTCCTAGTGTCATGACTCTCTGAGCCTTGTGGGCTGCTGAACTAACTTTCCTTCATTCTTATTCTGCTTCCTCTAACAAATAACAGAATAAGCACACGGTGATGTTTGATGTGTTGTAGTTGCTTTGGTGACTTTTGACATAAGGCTAACTGTGGAGAGGACCCAGCAACACGAACGTTATGCAGGCCTCTATGTTATGTCCACAGATACATTAGCCTTTAATCAAAGCTTTACAACAGGTACTTCAAAACTTCCTGGCAGTTGCACTAACATCCTACGTCCATACATGACATGAGACTTTTATTTCTATATTACAGAAATACATTGAAGAAAAGCCAAGTGAAAAATGCAGTACTGAGTACATCCGCCTCTAAAGTGGTAGGTGGGATGGGCCAGGAAACAAGTAATTGTTTTGATGGGTAGGGTGTGAGAATCCTAAATGACATGTTTTTCTGTTCTTCCCTTGAGGGAAGGGAAGATAGAAGGAAACTTCAGGTATCCCTAAGAACAGTTAAGTAAGTGGTATTGACCAGATCCTTGCTGTTCTCTTTCCCCATTCACAAATTCCACCTGAGATACAACCCTCCTCCTCAACACTACAGCATAGGCCCTCCACGGAGGGTGGGTTTGCTGGAAAGCCCTTGAATTTTACCAAGGCATATCCAGGATGCTTCCAAGAACACACATCCCACAGTCAGTACAATTAAACTGCTTCCATTCAGATTTAGTTATGCAAAACATTGTTTGTGATGAGGAAATTAATTTTAAAGCTGGAAGCACCTTGCATAAACACAAACGTTCCTAAGCACAGACTTCACAGACACACGGCTATCCGCAGAGATCTGCCAGACACAGAGCAAGCACGTTTACTCAGCATCTCCATGATATCAAGCATCACAATCCTGAAAACATATACACCTGTAACTAGATCAAAGAACTCTTGTTCATTCTGTTAGATAGTTTTCAGTCTTAGTGAAAATGAGGGCTGGTCATAAGCTCAGTAGTTGGCTTATCATTAGAGTTTATGGGACTCAACTTAGAAATCATGCTGAGACAGCAGCAGGGTTTCATGTAGGTATAGTTGTCTGCTATTGGCAACAGTTTGCAGGAGTGGGGCTTTTCCTTCAGAGCTCCCTAAGAAAATAATAAAAAAGAAAAAAAACTTATCACATTTCTAGTCCCTTTTAAACAAAACTCCACAAGTGACTAGTACTACTGCATTCACCACTACATGGAAATTAAATAGTGAGAGTACATAAAAGTAGATAGCTTTTTTCTGAGGGAAAAAATGGATGAAAATGAATTCAAATCCTCTGGTTATTTAGAAAGCTTGTGTTCAAATGTTAGGAATCTGACACACTAAAACATTTGTGTTCCAAAAAAATGAGTAAAACTCACATGAACATACACTGTGTAAACTCTAAATTGAAAAAATGTTACTACCCTTTCTAGTACACTCTTGTACAGTATACTGTATCAAGTAAATCTGCAGAACAGTCCAAAGCCTGAATACTATTTGCATTGCTGTCCGCCCTTAGAGGCCCCACAGATAGACCTAATGGTAAGAAATTTCAACTAAGGAGAGTAAAGATACTATGGCAAAGTCATTCAGTGACCAATTCCTACCTCAAGAAGTCTGTGACTCTTAGCATGGACAAAATGATACCTTTTTCCTCAAGGTAACTTGCACTGAAATCCCAAAACAAAAAAATCAGTGTCTTTAAACTAATGTCGGCCAATTTAACACCCAGTAAAACTGCCTGGTGTTCATCAAGATCATTTGTACTCTTTGGCTACTTCAAAGTAAAGTGTCTATCTATTTTTTACACATTATTCTAAAGTAGGAACTGTAATTTTACCAGGAATAGAGCAGTCACTGCACTCCTCACACCCACCTACAAAATTTTGCTAATTGCTACCTTGGGACAATGCTGTATTTCAGAATGGAACACACTAGCAGGAAAGGTAATCTATAAAAACACAATTAAATCTCATGGCAGAAGGAAGAGGCTGTCAAAATTTTGAGTACTTGGATCCCTCTTCAGGCATAAGATACAAAATATTCTGAGGCGTTATTCTTTAGCCCTGTGTAGAAGCCATGCCTACACTTACAGTTCCTTAGTGAGCTAAAGTACCATCAGCGAGTTTTCTGGGATAACCTATCACAGATAAAGTTTCTGTTTGTTTTATTAAGTTCCTCTAATAGCACCACAATTAACGTGTGTATAATAATGCTTCACAATGCAAGAAGTAGTGTCCCTAGAGCTTAGATGTAAACATAATAGTACAAGTTACTTGTACTATTGGGCATGCTACATTTCTGTGGCGCTACCTTTTTTCACTAAGACAGGTTGATCAAGTTAGGTGTTTTCAAATTTCAGGAGCTTATGAACGAAAGTAATGGAGAACTTTTGAACTATGTTGAAAGCCAAAGGAAAATCGAGAGGAGATTATTAAAAAAACCCCAAACCCTAATTAAATTTTTTCATAAGACTAGCAGCAGGCTTCCAATGTGGAAATGTTCAAATGTTTCCAGTGTTTCCAATGTGTTCAGTAAACACCATATTCTCAGCAAATGGAGTGTAAACCTTTAGCTTGTATGTTTGACTCTGCATTTAGTTTATGTTAGAAGAAATATAGACTTGCCAAAGGTATTCGGGTTTATTAAGCAACTTTGGCTCTTCTGACATCAGGAATTAAGTATTACACCAGATAGTTCAGATTCCATAGGAAAGACATGCTGATAAAGGATATTTACTGTAGGCAGAGTAGATAATCGCTGAGGAGAGAAAAGTTAAGAAGCGTTTTCTTTTGTATACACATGCTTTCAAAAGCAATGTATCATTGTAAATGAGTTCGAACTTGAGATACAAATGCTGTTTAATTTTTTACAAGGATGTTCAAGCTGAAGTTCAAATAGAAAGAAAAGCTATATTTGTCCTCTCTTGTCTAACTACCATTTCTGGCTGTCATTCTTGCCAGCTCTGTGGTCACCCACCTCACATTCCATTAAAACTGAAATTTAAAATAGCAGACTCCAAAGTGGCAATTCCCTCTTGCTGCCACTCCTCCTCTTGCCGACAAAGAAGTCTACTTTTCTGAGCAACACTGAAGGGAGGCAAAGTGCCAGAGCATAACTGAGACTCCTGTCAGACTGCTTTCGCAGTCCTCTTACCCAACCTGGGCCACAGAAAACTATTCACCAACTTCTTAACAGCTTTTCAACTCTGAAGGGGAAAAACAACAACAACAACAACAAAACAGAAACAAAACAAAAACCAAACAAACAAAAAAGGTTTGTTCAGTGTTTTCCCACCTACAGTGAGTTTAAGAGAGGGAGGGGAAAGAGTCACACCACAGAACTGCAACACCTCGAGCATCAGATCTCTCCTGAATCCTGTGCTCGCTAGCAGATGTTAGACTAAAACAATACTCCCCGAGGGCAACAGCCTGCCCTGGGCTCCCCTGCATGCATTGCCGCGGGAAAAGGCAAAGCAAGGATGGGAAGAGAGACAGACAGAAAATAGGGAAACAAAATTACCAAAAAGGAGGGCGGGAGAGGGAAAAGCAGGGAAAAAATGGGTAAAAGGGAAAGGGAGAGAAAAGGGAAAAGAGAGAGAAAAGAAAATAAATAGAAGCAAAGAGAAAAGGAGAGAGAGGAGAGTGGGATAAAGGTGAGGAAAAACGGGGAAAGAGGGAGGTGGAAGGGAGACTGGGAGAAAGGGGCGGAAAGGGAGAGAAAAGGAGGGGGAAAGAGGGTGAAAGTAGGGTAAGGAAAGGGGCGAGGGGAAGACAGGAGAGGAAGGGAGAGAAGAGAAATGAGGAGAGAGGCACAACAGATGTGCCTCTCTGCACTCCAGTGCGGCACCTGCCCGGCGACGCCACAGCCCTGGAGTAGCGCTGCTCCGCTCTGCAGGGTGGATCTGCCGGGAAGATGCTCCAGCCCGACCCGACCCCGCCACCCGCTTCGGGGCCTCGCAGTTCCGAGTCCCCCTCAGCACTCACCTGCGGGACGCTGCTCGATGCCGTGCGGGGCAGGACAGGGCAGCTGGGGGGCATCCCGGCAGCCAAGGCACGTCCCCGCCTGCAGCCCAGCGCCGGACTCTTTGCCCTCTCCTGGACTGCCGGCCCTCGGGCGGCCCCCGACCCAGCCCGTGCCTCTCCCGGCGCCACCCACTCACCCACTAGTCCAGCCCAGAACGGCCCGGCCCGGGCCGCCCTGCCCTCCGCGGGGCCACTGGCATTTCCCGCCCCTGCCTCTCCGCGTCCCCCCTCGCCGCTCACTCCTTCACCTGAACTGAGCCTCTGCCAGCCGCCGTGCCAAACTTGCCCTTTTATATCCCTTTTTTCCTGTCCTGAAGGCTTCCCCCGGTAATGCCAGTAACGTTGGACCCCACCTAGAACGGGGACGACTCCGTTGCGGCTCAGGCAACAAAGGGCTCTTTCTCGTGGTGCCCCGTCGGGAGGAGACGTCAGCGGGACACAGCCCCAGCCGTCACGCACCCCCCGGCGCTGGGGGCCAGGGTGCCACCTCAGGGCAGGCACGGGGCTCGGTGTTCGTGAGCGGGTGCCGCGGGGCCGGTGCTTCCCAGGCTGCCTGGAGCTCGCCTTCTACGTACATACGGTTTTGAAAGTGGGTCTGTGGGGCAAAATCGAGAGACGGAAGAGGGGGTGGCGTGGGAAGGGACGCGGCCTGGCTGCTAAGCCGTGCAAGAAACTTGCAGCGGTGAAGAGCAAAACGTGCCTGGACAGAGTCTGAAGAAGACTCTGATTTTTTGTTTGCCTTTTCCCATCAAATATGTATCCGGCGATAAACGTATGCCACGGGGTTTGGAGAGCTGTGAAACATGAAGGTGGAGCTTAGGGGCAAGCAGGTTAGTATGTTATCGAAGTACTTAGAAAGAAAATAGAAAATTAATTTCAAGGAAATAGGAAGTTCAAAGAAAGCATGCACCTCATTAAAAAACTCCAAGTGCTGCAGCCTGCAGCAGCTTGAACAGTGCTTGCAAATTCCCCGAAAATTCCTGCACATCAGCATTATCTGGAGTGCAGCAAGATTTGGCAGCTGGAGGCACACCTAATGGAGTCTGCTGTCCTTTCCTCATCCCAGTTGTGAGTTTCTTCTGCACAGATGAAGAGGCTGGAAGCTGACAAGAAAATGAAATTAGGTTTTAAGTCTATCACCAGGAGATGCTGCTGGAAGAAGGGGGAATTGCCTCCACATGTCACCCCTTAGATCAGACAGCTTATTTCAGGAATGGACTGCAAAACTTGAAATCCTCACCATTATGTTGTCAAGAAAATTATCATTGTATGCACACCTTCTGCATAGAGAAGTCGTGTATAAATGCATACTATCTTGGCAGCCCTCCCTTTTTCCTGAGAGATGGGGAAATAAAGTTTTCTAGTGTGTCTGCTATTTATAGGCCTGAACTTCTGGTCCCTCATGGAGCACCATGCTAGAAAGGCCGTTTGTCTATAAACCCAGCAGAGGCTGGTAACAGAAATTTCCAATAGGAGAGGAAAATGTGGGGGAGCAGGCAAGATTTCCTATTTTTCCCGTAAAGAGTAATGTTTTATGATTAGTAATGATTTGTGATTATAGGCAGTGACTGTATCCTGTTGGTCTTGCATGTAAATTAGAAAAATAAGTCAGAATGTAAATTTAAGCATTAGTTCTCTTGTTAAACCACCTGCAAAGCATCCCAAAATTGCAATGACAGTACAAGTAGTAACAGCAGAGGTGAACGCTGAGTATTCTTAAGAGTGAATTGGGTAAGCTTTGGGGGCACACATTTGTTCTCATTTTCCATCCCTCCTGCCCTAAGTACTTACACAGTTACAGATGCAAAGAACTGTATGATGCAAAGTCATCAACCACAGTTGATGTATATTGGTGTAGAAACAGAAAGTAACTCTAAAATACTTCCTGTGGAGAGGAAAAAAAAAGAAAGTATTCAAGTTATTACTGAATGTAGTTACTTCAGGGGTAGATAGCCGAAATTAAGAAGTCTGTTATTCTCTAATTCTTGCACAGATAGAAAGTGAAGTTCTTCATAGACTGCCATGATTACAGAGGTTGTGATCCTTGGCTGACCATACTGGCAAAGACTCATTGTTTGTTTATTGCAGCATTGTAACATTTCAAGGACTGTATATCACTTATGATTCCTTTCATAGGTAGTTTTTCTCAACTGATCCTGAAAGAAAATGGATTAAGTGGGTTTGCACATGGTTTTCACTCTTCTGACCTTGAGTCTGGAATAGGAAGATGACAGAGTACACAAGCTGCCCTTCCTGCTTTGTGACAGACTAGTGACAGATGTGACTGTATGGCAGCTGCAAAACAAAAGAAAAAAAGTTACATCATTCACAATTTTGGAAGTACTGACAGAGAAACTGAAGCAATGGAAAAAGTGTAACTTAGAGACAAAATATAGTCAAAAGTAAACCAAAAGAAAGTCATAAATATGGGAAATTTAAAATGGTTTTGCTGTGAATTTTGACTGGTTTGAATGAATTGGTTTGAATCAGCTTTTACAGGCGTATTTGATAGATGTGGTAAGACCAACAATCCAGTAAGAACAAGGCATACAAACAGCATTGAGAAACTTTCAACAATAGTTTTTTGTGCATGGCTAAACTTACACAGTTATGGTGCAGGAGAATACAGCTTAAATACATTTCCACAAGGAAGACAGCTGTCTTATAGATATGCTTTCTCCAAGCTGATATTAGTATCTCATTTGTAATTTGACAGCTGCCTCCAGGCTCTTAGGCTTTTTCTTGGAAAATATAAAGAATAAAAAACATTTTTAAATACCTTGGATTTTTTATGCCATGTCAAAAGTATAATCTGGAAAGATTTTTTTAAACCTAATGTTTATTGCTTGTTCTTGTATTTTCTCAAATTTACCAGTTTTAAGGAAGTAAAAGTTTCCTTTTTCTGAAAGTCAGACACTGTAATGTTAACTGAAATCAGACAGTGGTCTGGCATTTTGTAATGTTAACTGAGGTTTTGTATCTTTTAAGTGTAACCTAAATATCTGTGTTGCAGTTTGGAATTACTATGTAAATTCTCTCCCCTGCCACTAACTGCCCATGCCATTAGTTAACAAAAAGAAGTCGTTAACTGCTACCGTCTTCTCCTTGATCGGTTTGGTGGGAGGCAGGTTGTCTCTTTTGGTTTTGGGGGACATTTCCATTTTTTTAGCTCGGCTGAACACAGGAGCGGGGGGCGGGGTGTGTGTGTGCTGCTGAGGGGAGAAGCCGTTTTCTCCCACTCCTGGCTGCTGCTGCTGCTGCTGCTTCGTGATCTGGTTCTTTTCTCCTTGCCACAGCTGTTCTCCTGGTTTCTGCATTTGGGGTCCCGGTCTGTGTTCCAGTCTCACCACCACTTGCAGCGTCACGGCCTGCCCGCCCCGGCTGGGGCAGCGACCTGGGAGGGAGAAGTTGCAGCTGCTTTCCAGGACAGGCGGCGGTTCTCCGCTTCCAGTTTTCCTTCTTCGTTTGGGACAAGAGACACAGAGGGAGAGACAGAATTCATCTGNCCTCCACCGCTTGTGGGTAAACATTTTGGTTTTTCTCCTCAAACCAAGACAATCTGTTTCTTGTGATAATTCAGACCAAGCATTAGGAATATGTAAGATCCTAACATCTAACCTCACATAGACAGAGGACCTTAACCTCAGGTTTGAATCCTGCTGGGGCGTGAAGGTGTTTCTCAATAAAGAGACTGTGATCTTACTACATTAGCCTTCTCTAAGAAAAGAGTTGCTACAATCCAGAAATTTGTATTATCTCTTCCGTAAACATCCCTAGCAGCATTTCTCTGTGTTGTAAACTTTATGAGGTGTGATTTTCTTGCCCTAGATGCGCCGTACTTCTTGTTCTTTACCTGAATAGAGTAAAAAAGTAATCTTCAATTTGCAGATGAACTCCTG
This sequence comes from Sakesphorus luctuosus, assembly GCA_013396695.1. Classification (NCBI taxonomy): domain Eukaryota; kingdom Metazoa; phylum Chordata; class Aves; order Passeriformes; family Thamnophilidae; genus Sakesphorus; species Sakesphorus luctuosus. Next base: position 71,434 of record VWZD01003151.1, read on the forward strand.
AAAGTTAAGGCTCTGCATAAGCAGGGGTGGGGGTGGGGCGTGCCAGCAGTGCAAACACTGTGTGCTGAAAGGTCTGAAGAAGGTGATCACAGCAGCCAAACAGTTTAAAACAAAACATCGACAGAAGACATCTCGACCCATTTAGGAAAATAAAGAAAATTATATCTGGAGCACATTGTAGCATTCTTCTCTTTGCAACAAAGTGTCTTCTGATGTGAGCAAGTATTAAATTGTAGGGACAAGCATGAGTCATGCATACAGTTAATAAGGGAGGTTCATATTTTCTTCCTTAGAGTATGTGTAATACATACTAGAAATACTCTTTAAGTTTAGCCGTTGAGTGTTTACACAGAATTGTCATACTTTTTGAGAGAAAAATTTTTCAAGTAAGTTTAAAATAAGTTTGATACAAATGAACTATGTCAGTATTGTATGATCAAGGACATCCTGGGACAAATTTTTTCCAAGACACTGGCTGGCAGTTAGTACCAATTACAGAATCAAAAATAGTGTGGAATGGATTGCAGCCTTGAGTTGCCAAAATTAACTGTAAAACATACACTGGGTAAATAGGGGCCTCTCATTGTGCCATTGTGGTGGGTTTGACCTTGGCTTGGTGTCAGATGCCTATTCAGCTCTCTTACTTTGCTCCCTTCATGGAACAGGGTGAGAAAATAAGATGGAAAAGCTTATAGGATGGAATAAAGACAAGGATATTACTTATCAATTTCACCATCATGGTCAAAACAGACTCCACTTGTGAAAGATTAATTTACTGTCAATTAAAAATGGAGTAGAACGATGGTGAGAGACAAAACTAAAACCACTTTCCCCTTAGCCTCTCTGGCTTCTTCTCAGGCTCAACTTCACCCCTTCTTTACTGACTCCTCCTATGTCTTCCCTCCTGAGTGGTACAGGGCAATGAGGAATAAGCTTTGTGATCATTCCATAACTGCTCCTCTCTGACACTCCATCATCCTGGTGCTGTTCCTTTCCATGTCCCTCCAAGGGACAGAGTCCTTCACAAACTGCTTCAGTGTGGGTCCTTTCCACAGGTTTCTGTCCTTCAGGAACAGACTGCTCCGCCATGGCTTCCTGCCCTGGGCAGCTGCTCCTGCCAGAAGCCTGCTCCTGCATGGCCAATCCACTGCCTGCAACTTCCTTCAAAACACATCCACCTACTCCAGAATGGCATCTTTTATGGGCTGCATGGGGATATCTCTTCAACTGTGGTCATCCATGGGGTGCAGTGGGACAACCTGCTCCGCTGTGTTCCTCTGCAGGGTATGCAGGGGAATCTCTGCTCCAGGATCTGGAGCACCTCCTCCTCCTCCTCTCCACTGGCACTGGTGTCTGCAGGTCTATTTCTTCCATTTTTTTTCACTCTTCTCTCTCACAGTGCTGTACAGTCATTGTTACACTTTTAAAAATACACTGTCACCGTATCGCTGACAGGCTCAGCTTTGGCCAGCAGTGAGCCTATCTTGGAGCCATCTGGAAACAGCTGTGTCCTGTATAAGGCATCCCCTGACATCTTCTGACAGAGAGAGGGGCTTGCCTCTGCAGCCTCCATCTCACCTCACCGACTTGGCCAAGTAAACCAAATTGAACCACTTAGGTTATTTTTTGTTACTCTGACTCAGTTAAAAAGTGTGATTTGCTGATTGCACTGAAAAGGCAAGAAGCAAGCCTGACAATAACATGTCTGCTGGGAGAATGAGTGACCCTCCTGCTGTCTCCTTTGTAAAAGTGGTAAAAGATCAGCCTGGTGTAACCTGGCAAAGCCAGTACTTTAACCATAAGTATTGAACTTGAACCATTTCAAACTTTATTCATAAACAATATCAATTGTCTTAGACAGTCTCCTCTCCCAAGGTAATAATAAATCAATACCAATAGTACATTTACAAATGTAAATACATACATACATACATATGTGCAGACATATGTGTATGTATACATCCGGTATTCCGAAATAGTGCTTGAGTTGGTTTCATTTGTCCTCTACACTTTTGAGACATTTCATGAATTTCAGAGCCTGGTCTCTCAATTGCTTAAAAGGTGATCAAACTTCTGAAAGGACTGCAGACTGTTCTGCACTGCTCTGCTCTGCTCAAGCCCTTTCTTTGATTGTCTATTGACTGTGTCATATCTCAGCTTTCCTAGTGAGGTTTGTTTCATTTCTTCTCTTTGTTGAAGGTGGTCTGTTGCAGCTGCATGATGGGTTGATCCTGGCTGGATGCCAGGTGCTGATCAGGGCTGTTCCATCACTCCCCTTCCTCAGCTGGACAGGGGAGAAAAAAAAATATAGCAAAAAGCTTGTGGGTCAAGGTAATAGTGGGGAGACATCACTCAGCAATTACAGGCAAAACAGACCCACCTTAGGGAAGTAAGTTTATTACCAATCTCAGGTTAAACAGAAATAAAACTAAATCTTGAAAACACCTTTAGCCCCACTCCTCCCTTCTTCTCAGGATCAACTTCTCTCCTGATTTTCTCTACCTCCTCTCCACAGGTGGCACAGTGGGATGGGTAATGCGGGCTGTGGTCAGTTCATCACTCCATTCTTTCCTCCTCTGGGGGAGGACTCCTCTGTTCCTGCTCCTGGGAGACAGTCCTCCATGAACTTCTCCAATGTGGGTCCTTCCCACAGTAAGCAGTCTTTCACAAACTGCTCCAGCATGGGTCCATTCCAAGGGATGCAGTCCTTCAAGAAAAGACTGCTCCAGCATAGGTCACTTGTGAGGTCACAAGTTCTGCCCACAAACCTGCTCCAGCATGGGCTCTGTTCCATGAGATTACAGCCTCCTTCAGGCATCCACCTTCTCTGACATTGGGTCCTCCATGAGCTGCTCCACCGTGGACCTCCACGGGCTGCAAGGGAAGCTCTCCTCAGATGTCTGGAGCACCCTCTCTCCTTCTTCCCCACTGACTTTGTGTCTCCAAGGCTGTTTCTCTCACATACTCTTCCTCCTCTCTCTGGCTGCTATTGTTCCTGCACAGCAAGTTTTCCTCTTCTCAGATATGCTATTCCAGTGGCACTCCCTCTATCACTGACAGATTCAGCCTTGACCAGTGGTGAGTACATCTTGGAGCTGGCTGGCACTGGCTCTGTCAGACATGGGAGAAGCTTCTAGCAGGTTCTCACAGAAAACAGTCCTGCAGCCCCCCTGCTACCAAAACCTTGTCATGCAAACCCAATACAAGCTGTGAGAACAATTCCACAATAAACTCTTTTTTATTCTCTTGTGTTCATGTTTTGTTAGATCAACACGTATTTTCTTTTCCGCTACAAATGGTAAATTCATGTGATCATATATCACATAAGCAGAATTTTTGATTTAGTTACAATATTTTTACAGTGACTGTATTTTGTTCTCTATTTTTATACAAAGTGGTAGTCTGGTGCTAAGCTTCCTATATGCATTTTGCTGACATTGCAAACTTCAGGGTAGTTAGTATATAACATATATATCTAATATGATCTCATGCTATATTGGCTGGTATTGCTGCTTACAGACAGGAGAAAAACAGAATTTTGTATCAACACTTTTTTTCTAGCATATCCAAACCTTAATGCCAGCTTAGAAGCATGAATCTAAAGTTCCTTCAGATGTCACTTATATGTACAGCATTAACCTGTCTTACTTTGTTCTTTCTTTAGCATCAAGCTTTCAACATCTACTCATAGTTTCCCCATATTACTTTCTTTATGACATTTTGTCTAATTTCTGTAAAATAGACAGTACTTCTGTTATTTCTGGATTTTCTTTCAGTTAAGACTTCCCTGTGGGTTACCTGTTGTTGTGGGTTCTAGCAGGGTTGTTCCACTGGCATCAGCTGAGAATTTTTCAAGAGGATTTCAATTTTAAGTTTTTTTCTTGACCAAAATTTGCTCTGCTGGAAACAGAATGTCCTTCTCTGTCCCTCTGGACCGTCAGCCTCTGTACAACACATTGTACAAAGTACTGCATTATGTGGTTCCTGAGAAACTGCACAAAGGTATGAAACCTGAACACATGAATTTTCTAGTACTTCTCTGGGAGTTCTTTTCTATTATGTCAGCGGTGAATAAAATTCATAGACTTTTTCATTTTCTATTATTGGACAGGGTGCTCCATTCCCTAAGGAAATAATAATCTGTATATTTTCAAGTGTTGAGAACTGTTAGGTTTAATTGCCTTGCTTAGCACCTGAAACTAAAGTACTTGAAGCATTAGGCTGCAAGAACTCTCTGAGAGTAAACTTTATGATAATGTTGCAATCACAAAACTACCTGAAAATGGCAGATGCAAGCAGAATGAAGCTAAGAACTAAGGACAGCTTTCTAGGAAGATGTGGTAACATCAGCCACAAATAAAAACAATAAGAAATCAAGAGATCACAAACCAGGATTAATGATTGGTCTTGGGTATCAAGTAATGGGTGGTACATTCTGGAAAATCTGTCTGTAAAGGTATAGTTGGGATGTGTGGTCTGGAATGGGAGTCCCTCCTGGGAGCACACAGTTCATGTTGCTCTCTATGTCAGACAAACAAACCACTTTTTACTCAACGTATCAGTGACCAGTCTTCTTCAAGCAGGAACTAGGGCTGAACCCTGTTGAGATGGCATCTGCAAAATTCCTACCATGGACTAGGTGGCAGCTACATAATTCCTGCCACACAAGATTGCCTTTGACTTGTGTATTTAGTAACATGAATCTATAATAAGTATTGTCCCATGGTATATGATTCATTATTGCCTGTTTGTGACTACTGTAAGCTCATCACACAATCATATTAACTTCACTTTACCATAAATCCCAGTGAGTTTATTCATTTAACTAGATATAACTTGAGTAGTTCCTAGAGTCAGCACTGGTATACTGTAGTGTAAGACTGTACTTTCATTTTCTTACGAATTTCATCCTTGTCCACAGGCTTTTGCAGATGGTGTAAATTCTTGGAAATTATTTTATCAAAAGGTTGTGTATTTTATTCAACATTTATACAGTCTTTCACAGTGTCCTTTTGAAACTCATTCTTTAGATTTTGCAAACTTAAGTTTCCAAATCTGCCTTGTTTCTTTATGCTCCCAAGATTCCATGGTTTGGTCATGTAGTCCTTTATTGTTCTGCCCTGGAGGGTACATGTGGACTTCTAATTACAGGCTAGTCAACATACATGCTGAAATTCACTGCTCCTTTTTTCCCCCCTGAAGTTTAAATCTGGGTGTTGCAAACATTTCATTCAGGTTTGAGTGTCTCATGTTTGTTGTTAGGTAGATGCTGAACAAGAGGTTCCCTAAGATTTTAAGACTACCTATAAAATTGAGATCTCTTGTAAGAACTTCTTAAGTTTCTTCTTCATACATAATGTCTTTTAACAGTTTCATACTTTCTAGGTGAAAAATACTTAGTATGTTTCCTTATTACACTCTGACAGACATGTAGTTTCACTTATGTTTTAATTAATAAAGTAATCTCAAATATCCAAGATAAAGCAAGTTTGTTCTTGTCATGATTTAAGCCCAGCCGGGCTTAAACCGTCATCCAGGTGCTTGCTTGCTCCCTCACAGCAGTGTGGGGGAGAGGATTAGAGGGGTAAAAGTGAGAAAACTTCTGGGTTGAGATAAGGATAGTTTAATAAGTAAAGCAAAAACTGTACACACAAGCAAAGCTAAACCAGGAATTGTTCCCTCCTTCCCATGGGGAGGCAGGTGTACAGCCATTCCCAGGAAAGCAGGGCACCATCATGCCTAATGGTGACTTGGGAAGATAAATGCCATCACTCCAAACATTCATTTTCCTTTCCTCAGCTTTACATGCTGAGCACGATGCCATATGATCTGGAATATCCCTTGGGTCAATTGGAATCATCTGTCTCAGCTGTATCCCCTTCCAACTAGTTATGCATCCCTAGCTCAATTGCTGATGGGGTGAGGAGCAGAAAAGGCCTTGACACTGTGTAAGTGTTGCTCAGCAGTAATGAAAACATCCCTGAGTTATCAACACTTTCCAGGGCAAATATAAAGCACAGCCCTATACATGCCAGTATGAAGAAAAAGCACACTTCTCATATGTTTTTTTTCCCCCCAGCAGCTCCATTAAACCTTCCTGAGGGACAAAATTCCTGCTGAATCCCTTTGATTTTTTCCATTTGTCTTTCTGTTTTTAAGTCTTGTCTTATCATGTAGTGTTCATAGGTGGCTGTGTTTTGTGGCAGATTTTTATTTTTAAAAAGAAACAATCAAAAAAGCATGAAGTATTTATTTCTTGATGATGAGTTACATGTAAGAAACTTGTAGAAAAAAGGGTTTAATTTCTAGTTATCAGTACTAAGTCTACAACAGCACTCTGTTATCTTAAAAGCTTTTCAGTCCTCAAAATAATGAAATAATGAAACTTTTGAAAAATAGCACATCTTTTTGCTTGTAAGAAGTCCAGAGGGATCTTATGCTGCTGGCAACCTCTTGAAACTGCAAAACAACTCTCTATGAAAAAGGGGTCTGTAAAATAAACAAAAAGCACACAAAGAAACAAACAAGTCTGATTTGCAAGCAAAATTCAGGTGTTTGCACTATAATGTGAAAAAGTGTAGTAGTGAAAAATATTATAACCAAATACTCTTGTTTCCTGGCATGTATCTAAAAATGGTCTCTGTAGCACTGCTAGGAAGTCAGATTTTTGCCATTCTGAGAAGAACTATTTTTTCTTCAAGATCTACATGTGGAGATTTGAACTCTAACTTCAAAAAGACTCTATTCTCAAGCACAAAAGCTTTGTGGCTCAAATATCTTAATTTAATCCACCTATTTGACATTCTATTTACTCTTTAAATTGTTTGATCTGTTGATTGGCTGCTAGCTCTATCTTAGCATGGTGTTTACCAAAAGGGTTTCAGCCTGGGAATCAATGGACTTAGTTTTGATTTACCATCAAAGAAATCATCCTGTACTCTGAGACAGCACTTTCTTCCCCATGTTATCTAACAGAAGGAAAATGTAGGTCGTGAGCAGCTGTCATGCTAAAAATCTCTATAGAAGTAGACACCAGCAAGCCGTGGTGATATAAATTGATACAGCAGAGAAAATGGTTCAAGCAAATTTTCAATAATCTGAGGAAAAACCACTGCAGTGTGAGAAGAGCTGTAGCCTGTTATTTTCTAGTGCTAAGAAAAGGAATGACAAATAAACAGAGGTGACCTCAATCTGAAAAACTTCACTTAAGTAAATACAAAGAAGTTTTCCTAATAATGCAACTTGAAAATATGCCTTTGCAAAAATGTGTTTCTAATGCAAACCAAGAAGAAAGAGAACTTGATGTACCAATTTTCTGGTATCTATAGTTTCTGAATTAAATAGCAAGAGCAATTATTTCTTCTGTGAAGTGCTTTTACATTTACTGATTAAATGTTCTGCATAGATGTAGAGACTGCATTGCTGCAATCATTGACATGATCATCCAAATCTTTTACAACCTTTGCTTCTTGCAGACACCTTCTGAGTAATACTTCAAGATATATTTAAGACAATTTATGGTCTGGGCCCAAACCACGTAAATATTCATTTAAAGCTCAGAGTGAAGTCCAGTGTTGACAGCTTTGTCTCTTTGGCATACTGCTGCAGCTTTCTTTATGAAAAATTTTAATGTACTGATGGACCATTCTGGGAAACTAATCTAGTGTTCTCAGAAAAAGAAAGAACCTCTCTCCTATACATGCATGGAAATAGCTATGTTCAAAGTCAAAAAGATTAAAAAAAATCCTCATTCCCACCACAACAAAATATTGCACATTCTAATTGTGAAGAGGTGTAAAATGAAGTAGCAGATGTCAATTTATATTGTTTAATGCCAAACATACTGAGGATTTGCTAATAAAGCAAGTACACATTAAAGGACCTTTTCTGTATCAGACATGATTCTTCACAAATTGGTTCAGGACCAAGAGTTGATTGAATAAAAATCACTATATATAATACTAAAAAATGCACAGGAAATAATTACCTTAACTTGAAATTTCTGACTAAAAATCTCTTGGTTTTTTTACTAGTTTAGAACTTAATATAATCCATACTCCTGGCAAACATATGCATGGAAAACTAGCCCGCATAGGTAAAACTGATGGAGATTCATGATACTGGGAAGAAGTAAAGTATAGAGGGAGGCTGTCCTGTAATTTATTTTTATTTTAATCAATACTGTTCAATTGTTTTAAAAAATATATACTGAGTAGTTAAACTGAGGTGTCTGAAATCAGAATTAGCTTGATCTTTAAGCAGCCTTAAACCTTTTTGGATTTCAGCAAAGCTTTCTATAGCATTTCTCACAGTACCTTCCAGTCAAAATGTCCATCACAGAGCTGGATAAACACACACGATGGGTCAGAAACTGGCTAATGGGCAGGGCACAAAGAGTTACAGTAAATGTGGTTACATCAGGCCACTACTGGTCACTAGTGGGGTTCTGCAGGGCTCCGTCTCAGGCCAGTGTTCTTCAATGTCTTCATAAATTAGTTGGATGCAGGATTGGAAGGTACATTAGGTCAATTTGCAGACAATGCTAAACTAGGAGGAGCTGTTGACTCCCTCAAGGGCAGAAAGACCCTGCAGAGGGACGTGGACAAATTGGATGACTGGGCAATCACCAGCTGTATGAATTTTAATAAGAGAAAGTGCTGAATTCTGCACCTGGGATGGGGCAACCCCAGATGCACAGACAGACTGGGGAATGAGAGGCTGTAGAGTAACCCCACAGAAAGAGTCCTGAAGGCCCTGGTCAATGGCAATTTGAATGTGAGTCAGCAGTGCCCTGACAGCCAGGAGGGCCAACTGTATCTTGGGGGGCATCAGGCACAGCATCGCCAGCTGGTCGAGGGAGGGGATTGTCCTGCTCTGCTTTGCACTGGGGTGGCCTCATCTGGGGTGGCACTGCAATACAAGAAAGATATTAACCTCTTAGGAAGTGTCCAATGGAGGGCTATAAAGATGGTGAACAGCCTTGAGGAGAAATGGTAAGAGTTGCTGCTGAGCTCACTTGGTCTGTTCAGCCTGGAGGAGACTGAGGGGAGACCTCATTGCAGTCTTTGGCTTCCTCACAAGAGAATGCAGAGGAGCAGGCACTGGCCTCTTTACAGTGAACAGTGATAGGACCCTAGAGAACAGCGTGAAACTATGTCAGGGGTGATTTAGGTTAGATATTAGGAAAAGATTCTTTGCCCAGAGGATGGCTGAGTGCTGGCACAAGCTCCCCAGGGAAATGGTCATGACACTAAGCCAGACAGAGTTTGTTTGTTCTTTGTTTCTAAATTTGTTTTGGAGGATAAGTTGCCTACTGGGGATTGATGTGGAGAGTGAGCTGCCAGGAATGGGTCAGTGTGGTGAATCAGAAGACAAGGAAAACAATAACTGTATTTGCTGATGCTATGTGTAATTTCACAACCTACTCTCAAAGATTTTTCAAAATATATCAAACTTCTAGTTTATTTGGTATAAAGTCACCAAGTTTCCTGACACCACCAAGCTGTGTGGTGTGGTCAAAACACTGGAAGGAAGGAAAGCCATTCAGAGGGACCTTGACAGGCTTGAGAGGTGGGCCTGTGCAAACATCATGCAGTTCAACAAAGCCAAGTGCAAGGTGCTGCACCTAGGTCAGAGCAATTCCAAGCACAAATACAGGGTGGGAGAAGAATGGGATTGAGAGCAGTCCTGAGGAGAAGGACTTGGGGCGTGTTGGCTGATAAGAAATTCCAGCTCTATCCCAGGCTACATGAAAAGCAGCATGGTGAGCAGGATCAAGGGAGGTGATTCTGCTCTTATACTCTGCTGTGGTGAGACCCCACTAGGAGTGCTGTGTCCAGCTCTGGGATCCCCAACATAAGGACATGGACTTGTTGGAGCAAAGCCAGGGGAGGGTCACTAAGATGACCAAAGGGCTGCAGCACCTGTCCCATGAAAGATGAGAGAGTTAGTGTTGATCAGACTGGAGAAGAGAAGGCTCTGAGGGGAGACCTTATAGAAGCCTTCCAGTTCCTAAAGAGGGTTTATAAAAAAGGGAGAGAGTGACTTTTAACATGGGCATGTAGTTATAGGATGGGGTAATGGCTTTAAATTGTTGATACAGATGAGATATAAGGAAGAAATTAATTACTGTGAGGCTGGTAAGGTGCTGGAACAAGTTGCCCAGAGAAGTTGTGGATGCTCCATCCATGGAAGTGTTCAGTGCCAGGTTTGATGGGGCTCTGAGCAACCTGGTCTAGTGAAGGTGTGTCTACCCATGATCAAATCATTCTATGATTCTGAGTTCTTCCAAAAGGCAATGGGTTCAGAAACCTACGTTCTCATTTACATGCAGTAAAAATGTATTAAACATTTGGCAAAAAACAAGCACGTATTTCAAAACAGATGTTTGTACAGATTCTCTTCCATGGGTTGATTTCTCCTTAAAAGAAGAAAATCTTAGTTTGCTTAGCTGTTTTTATATTTTCTACATCAGACAAAACAGTTTGAATGATTTTGTGCCACCTTCTTACTTTTCTCTAGAGACAGTTAATTACAGTTGCAGTCAGTTGTCTGATGCAAGAAAATCTGAAAACTCGTCTATTTCTTCTCATCTGTCAAAGAAGGAAGTGGAAGATCATTCAAACCACCTCAGAATACGATGCTTTTTTCACTAAAAAGTAAATATTTTGCAATAGCTCCAAGCATTTGTTCCATGTTAGTATGTTCTGATTGCCAAGAACAAGTGGAAGTACAGGGCTGACAATATTCGTGAATCTCTGCTTTAGTTTTTTAGGCAACAAAGAGATATATGAATATTTTTTAAACCTGTCTGATACTACAGTGATGATGGTTATGAAACATTCTAAGTTTGGGAGATAATTAGTTCTGTAAGGTAAATCAGGCTCTACTTAATCTTCTGCTCAACCTGTTTTGTAGCATAAATTGTGGGTTTCCACTGCTATTTCTTTGCCAATGTAAATAGTGTGGGGCAAAATGTAGAATCCAAGTACGGGAGGTTGGGACATTAATAATGTAGGAAAATTGGTTAGGACATCTCCATATGAATCTAGTACTCATTTAGATGAGCTGTTTTGGACTTCTGCAGTTCAGGATACCCTTGAGAGCATAAGTGGAATAGTAGATGCCCTAAAATAACCATGAGGTTTGTGTTTGGGTTTATTTGGTTTGGTTTGGTGAGGGACTTTTTTATTACCTTGGGGGGGAGCGGGGGGGGGGAGTAGTAATTTTTAACTCTAATTATCAATGAGAAAAACAAGTGTTTTCATTCTGATGGATCCAGCTGATCTGGGACATTTGAACAAACAGCACACAGTGCTTCCACTATGTAATTAATTTAGCAACAAACATACCAGCTACATTATTCAGAGCAAGCCTGGAATTACTGGGATTCTGCTTTGTACATGTCTTTTGTATTCATAACTTTGGTTTGACTAAGCAAATGGGTAGGGCAGCACCCAGCCAGGCTTACTGGCAAGGGCAGTGACTGCATTCTGTCCACAGTGAGGCAATTTTTGGGAGATTGACGCAGAGTAACCCTTCTGTTCACAGCACTGATGCATCTGGCACTAGCTGCTTGCAGGATTACCAGGATTGTGTGCACAGCAAGTGGCATGTAGCCAAAAATCGACAGTGGAAATTACAGCATCACATATTGGTGACAGCAACTACATATTCCTCTTAGCAATGAGAAATTTTCTTGTTTACACAGCCATTGGTTACTGTGTGATCAAGAATGGAACAGCAAGTTCAGGGAAGGAAAGAAAATTATCTTAAAATCTGGTAATTAGCACGCAGGGGAAAACATTACACCTATTTCTTTCATGGCTTCTTCTCTGCAATGTCAGTCACTAGGATAATAATTTTCATTTTCTGCTCTTTCTGATGTTACTATATGGGTAAAAAGCTTTGTCCCATGTAGGCTGAACACTAATAAAACCTCTTTAGCTTCCAGCAAAGAGAATAGAGGTGAGGGCCTAGGCAGGTTATTCCTGGACATAAAAAAGCAAGTCTACCACTGGGTCAATACTTCTTTTGTGGTTTTGAGTGTATACTGTTATTCACAGACTTCTGTGACTTAATTCAGTGGTCACTGGTTCATTTTTTCATTCTTTATGTCATTGTGATCTTGCAGTAAAGACAAACAGTTGTTACAAACTGTTTTACTTTCTTTTGTAAAGTGTTCCCAAACTTGTGAATTACCATAAACATCAAATATCCACTCCTTTTATCTCCATATTCATTCCCACTTAAGTTTATGCATGTCTAGCAGGCTCTTCCCTGTGCGTGATTGCCCTTTTCTGTAAGCCCTTAGCACCTTTATCTTCTATTCTTCCCCATGAAGTGTGGGAATTGAGAGCCAAGTACTATTAAGCTCTAGGTCAGAAAATATTTTGTTTGCTTTCCGACTAATCAGAAACAGAAATTATGTAGACTCACCAAAATCTGAAGTGATTTCAAATATTTCTTCAACTTAATGAGCTGGAAAATCCATTGTCTGTCCCATTGTTTGTGGCTTTCTTAATAGATCTCAGCTATCCTCTGTAAAACATTGTTATGTCTTACACACCATTTCTGCAGGAATACTGGTCAGACATAACTTGACACTAACATCCAAGTTGTCTAACATGTTTTCACCCGCAAGGCACTGCACAGCTCATGACAATACAGTAAACACCTTCTAACCAGTGTCACTGAGATCCCCATCTCGTTCTTCTACATTTCATTGTGGGATTCCTGGTAGCAATCTGTGTTGATTGTTGAGAAATGCAAGGTATTTTGGAACAGAGACTCTCAAACATACGAGAATCTCATTTAGTTATCTTCAAGGTAGTGAATCGCCTGACATGCCTTGCCCTGTATCACTTTTCTTGTGCTACCAAAGCCTCTGATGGTAGGATTCTCCTGAAGATTGTGCCAAACCATTAGTCAGATTATGTTGCAACCTTCCTTTTGTAGCAGATTAGAAATCTAAATCAAAGTTTTATTGCTTTTATAATATGGGATAGACTGATTACAAACATTTTGATCTGGGTCAGCTGTGGCTGGAAGAAAATATGTGTGATACACACCTTGCATTCAGATGACCATCACTATGATTCAGCCTAATCGGAACTAGTTAGATCACAGTTATTTAATCTGAGACGTCTATTTATTTTTGGAAAATGGACAAATAGGGAGGGATTTCTGTTTTTAAAAAACCCAAACAACCAACCAAAGCACACCCCAAAGCTCAGTTTCTTCAGTAGTATCAAAATTTTGAGAATTTTAAGCAGTGACCATGAAGCTCAGAGAAAACGGGAAGCCAGTTGAAAGTAGTGCTATGCATTTTCAAGATGCTAGTAGAGACTTTGCTGTGAAGAAAATGCATTAGAGAGAGAAACAGTGACTCAAAAGCTGAAGGAATTTTTGAACACATTGATACAAAATTCCAAAAAGCAGGGAGCTTTGTGTCATGTTTCTGCAATATCTGAAATTACCCAGTAAGTAGTCAAACAAGCTTTTTCTCTCATGCATAGCTTAGTCACATACAAATGGTAGTTGCTGGAATTTTCTGTAATTACCGGAAGATATTCAGTAGATAATATCAGCTATGTTTTATTATACAGACATTGTTGCTTCACTGTAATCTAATGCACTCTTGGTAGCCATCACATTAATGTGCAGGTATTTCTCGTAGTAGAAAATGGTCTATTTAACTAGAACAAAACTTCAGACTGTTAAAATCAAAAATATTACCAAAAAAAAGGAAAGAAAAGAAAAAAATTAACTTCTGCGGTTTCCTATTCCAGATTAAAATACAGAAAAAATACTTTCAAAGCAGGTATTTGTTAAAAATTCTTGTAAGAGTGTTTTGTACATATTTTGTACATATTTTTGATTTTATCACCTGGTTTCAGCACACTAATAGTAAGGAGTGCCAGAGTGTCCTTGAATTGAACTCCTGAATCAATGAGAGTTTTGTGATCCTGGGAATGGAAACTTCCAAAGAGCTGGATAAAATGCTACTAGTTTTACTACATGGCATTCTTTTCTCTGAGTCAGCTCCTGAATATTTCACTGAGCCTGGTGTAACCAGAATTTCCAGTCTGGCTAGGACAGCCCTAGAATATCGCAGTACACAGCAGATATGGTTTTACTGTTTTGCCTTGTCACATGGAGGAAACAGGATATTCCTGCTCTCACCTTAAGCCCTGCATAGGAATGCAGGCTTTTGCAGCACAGCTGCAGGAATTGTGATGTGATACAAGCCTTAGGTTTTAGTGCAAAACAACAGGAACAGAGTATGTTCTGCTGTGCATCAAATGTTGGTTAGTATGATGAGTACACAAAGCTTACATTCACTCAAGTAACCTGACATGGTTCTACATGTAACTTGCTCTCTGTTTTCTTTGTTCTGGTTTCTATGGCTATATATATATATCTATATATATATCTATATATATATATATCCTAGAAAAAATATAAATGCTTTTCACTAACATCAAAAACTGCAGGTAAAGTAATACAAGCAGGGAACAAAAATTCCCTCCTAGCTGCCTGAAGTAGCACCTGAGTTTTCCCACTGCAGGAAAGAACTATCAAACTGTTCTTCTGTTGACTGACAGTGCTAGCAGACATGTTCATCTGATGACACTTTTGGAGAAAACATGCCCACTAACTCTACGAAATTTTAGTAGAATTAACTACACTGAATTTTAGTTAACTAAATTCTACTCGTTCAGGATCCCCCCACTCCAATATGAACTAGGTATAAATGGTAACAAAAGGGGGGAAAAAGGACACAGTATCAAGGAGGGCTGATGTTTAAGTTGGATCACAGCTACCCATCGAGAGGACAGATAAAAATCACTAATGTTTCAACTATTTGACAGAATGTGATAGAAGTCGTTAGTTAGACTTTTGTGAAATTACTTAACCATGTAGTTCTTAAACAAATGCTTCCTTGACTTAGTACGTCTCAAGGTCTTCTCGGTGACCAAACCTAGACGCTACGAAACAGGTCACTGCGTGCCACCTTGTGGATGTCACAAGAACATCAGTATTTGTTCTGAAAAGATGGAATAGTTTTGGGGTTTTGTTTGTTTGTTTCTTTGTTTGTTTTTTAAAAAAAGAGGCGTGAGGATTCGGGGAAGAACATGTATATCCTTGAATAAGAACCTGCTGCATAATTCATTACTATCACGTTATGGAAACACGTTATGGAAGATAAGAAACACGTTATGGAAAATAAGGTGGTTTTGCTTTTGTTTCTTGTTATTCAGTTGAAATAAACCCCATGGCCAAGGGGTCACATTATCAACTGTCTGTCACTAGTTAAGCAACTAGGCAACAACTTCAAAATTTGGACTTAATATCCAGGACACATCCATTAGGAAATATAACTTAAAACACTTTTTGTAACATTATTCTCTCCATGCTCAGAGATAGCAGAACAGAATAGATCTGGTAGTAGCATACTTAGAGGATATCTTTCTCTTCCATTTTTCCTTCTTACGTATTTACTACCACTACTTTGTTGCTCAGTTACAGCTACATATATGATGATTCTCTAAGTCAATCAAGGCTACTTAAACTGAAGTAAGGAATTGAATTATTAGCATGAAAAGGATGGTGAGGAATTGAGATAAAAGAAACAGAGGAGGGTAAGTTTGAGGCTAAATCACTTTTTTTTTTTACCTTTTTATATGAAACAGCTTGTGTCCACAGTTTCCATGAAGTGGTAACAGTGTTTTAAAGTATGACATATAAGTCAGTTTCTCAGGACAGTTCCCATTTTTAAAAAGTTACTTACTTTGAATGCAATTAAATACAAGCACAAGTCATAGATGTTTACATCACTTTTCCCCATTAAAAAATAGCTAACCAAATTATAAGTAGGTCCTGGAATATTTTTGTAATCTATATCAAACTAGTGAATTAGTAACAGTGTTCTAGAAGGAGGAAAAGACTGAAAACTCACTTCAGGGATTTTGATGGTGTTTCTAGGTACAGTTATGCATTTAAACACGAATATGTTTATGTGCAGCATAGCAGTGGTGAATGACACCCTGTAACTCAAATGGCCTGTGTATCACTCATACAAAGAGGCTGCCTGCTGGCAGGCTGGCTGCTCTGCACTTTACAAAGATTATGGACATTTTTCACAATAATACTATTTTGAACTTATGCAAACTCAAATTTATTTAAGCCAGATCACAACCATAGAAAAGAAGGTGTTAAGCACCTAAATGTGTGAAATAGCTTTATCAGAGTAACTGGAGACAGGAAGTGAAGGAAGTGAAATAAATGCTCGGTTACCTTCATTTTCCTGTAAGTTACACAGAGTGAACACAGGATGAGCACTTCTGTCTTGCTACTTTTTTCCCAAGGGAGATCCCTGCACTGCTGCCGGTAATGACAGAAAAGTAATGTGAGCATGATGGTGAATCAGAGGTGAGTAAAAAGGTTTCGTGGTTTTCGGTTGATTTTAGTCTTTTTTGTTTCCTTACGGTTCTTTGCTATCATGTAACAAAAAGATCGGTTCTCAGCGTTTTCACGAAGGTCTGCTGTGCACTGAAGCATGCGGCCCTTTCCGAACGAAGGAGCAAACCCACGGTTACCAAGGGAGCAGCGATGCTTATCTCCTCTGCACGCGTGGGCGCCGGTACGAGGCGCAGCCTCTCCGGTGCGAGGCCAGGATGTGGCGGCTGGTGCGGCACAGCCTCAGCCGTCAGGCACCGCTCAGCTCCCACGGCACGGAGCTGCCGGCCGCTCCCGCAGGGTGTGCAGGGCCCGCGGGGTGTGCGGGGCCGCGGGGTGTGCGGGACTGATGGGGTGTGCGGAGCCCGCGGGTTGTGCGGAACCGGCGGGGTGTGCGTGGCCGCGGGCGGGAGCAAAGGACACTGCGGCGCCCGCGCCGAGCAGCCCCACCCGCGCCGGGCCGGCCTGTGCCGGCGACGTGCGCCACACTGGGCATGCGGCACGGACAAGCGCATTGTGGAGGGTGGGCAGTCGCCGGAGAAGGCTTGTGCGGCTGGAGAGCAGGAGCGCCCCGCCCGGTTCCTCCCCTGCCGGTGGTAGCGCCCGGGCGAGGCTCTGCGGGCCGGGAGCTGCGGCGGCGCCGGACAGAGCTGCGGGCAGCTCTGGCGGTGGCTCTTTCTGCGCCCGCCATGGGGCACCTGCCGTACTTCTGCCGGGGGGAAGTGGTGAAGGGCTTCGGCAGGGGCTCCAAGGAGCTCGGCATCCCC
>VWZD01003152.1:0-13301 GCA_013396695.1 Sakesphorus luctuosus
AGGCACCTGTTTCTATTCCTCCCTATCCATATGATCTGTTCTATGTGCCTGATGGCAGTAGGGGCTGGGGCTTCACCACCTCCTGCTGGGCTTCCTTAGGAGTCAAAAGGGTNTGCTGGGCTTCCTTAGGAGTCAAAAGGGTGTGACTCCACCAATCAATCTCCCTTTCACTCTCCCTTGTGCTTCTGAGCCTTTCCACCTCTTCCTTTAGCTCTGCCACCAGACACAGCAAGTCATTCACCTACTCACATCGCATGCAGGTGCTTCTCACAGTGTCCTCTGGTAACAGTTCCAGGCTCAAACAGTCTATGCAGCCAGAGGCCTGAGCGGCTGCATCCTTTTTAGAGGATTCTGTCTGTGTTGACACACCTCTACTAGTAACAGGAAAGAAGAGGAAAAAAGAAAATATCCACAACACCACTAGGCTTGTGCCCTGCCTGCTTGCCCTGCCTGTGTGAACTAGCATGCAAACTGCTGTGCCATGCCCTCACTGATGTGACATGTCCCTGCTTGCCCGCTCCTGTTCACAATGCTCTAGTTTGCTTGTGCTCCTCCAAGATGATTTTAAAGCCTTCTCAACCCCCTGCTAATGAGCAAGCCACACCTCTGACTCACCTGATAACAGCTGGAGGAGCAGCAAACAAACCCTAGCAGGAAATGAGCAGAGCACCTCCCTTCCCTCCCTTTTAAGCCATCTCAATCCCTTGCTAAAGAGCAAGCTACACCTCTGACTCACCTGATAATAGTTGGAAGAGCAGCAAACAAAGTCCAGCAGAAAATGCTCTGCTCAAACTGTTTATGATAATGTTAGAGAAGATGGGAGATTTTTGTTGTGCAGTTTCTTAAAATAATGCTTTTCAAAGGCTAAAATTTGTGATCTGTATCAATTCCATCTGAGATCATGGTCACAGAATTACAGAATACTTAAGATTAGAAGGGAGCATTGGAGGTCAGTCTAGTTCAACCTCCCTGCTTAAGTAGGGCTCCCTAAAGCACATCCCTCAGGATTGTGTTTTGAATATCTTAGGAAAGGTGATATCATCAACATCGATGGGGAACCAGTGCAAATGCTCTATCACCCTTACAGGAAAGTTCCTCATTATCTTGAGGTGTAACTTCCTGGTCCTCTTCGTTTATGGTTATGCTGGTTTTGGCTACGGTAGACTGAATATTTCTTCACAGTGGCTGGTATGGGGCTGTGTTTTGGATTTGTGTTGAACACAGGTTTGATCATATAGGAAGGTTTCTGTTGCTACTGAGCAGGGCTTACACAGAGTGAAGGCCTTTTCTGATTTTTGTACTGCTGTGCTGGCAAGGAGGCTGGGGGTCCATGGGAGGAGACACAGCTGGGGCAGGTGACCCCAACTGCCCAAATGGGTATTCCATACCATGTGACATCATGCTCAGTATGTAAAGCGGGTGGAAGAAGGAGAAAGGGAGGGATGTTTGTAGTGACGGGTGTTTGTCCTCCCAAGTCACCACTACATGTGAAGGACCCCTGCTCTCTTAGGGCTGGGTGAACACCTGTCTGCCCATTCTTCGTTTTGCTTGCTTATATGTGCAGCTTTTGCCTTCCTTATTGAACTGTGTTTATCTCAACCCATGAGATTTTTAATTTTTACTCTTCCAATGCTCTTTGATCCTGCTGGTGGGGGAGTGAGTTGCTATGTGGAGCTTGGTTGCTGGCTGGGGTTAAACCACAACAGTGGGGTTTGTTGAACCCAGCAGAGAAGTTTCTTATAATATTGAAAGCTTAGATACCTTAGCATAATTATCTGTCATTGAAGCAATTTGAAACCCCATCTTCAATTTAGTGTATGAGTATAAATGACATAATTTCCAATTTTAATCTTCATTTTAGAGGTGCTCTAAAAGGTCAGATGGTGTATGAAGTGAGCAAAATTCTGGCCTGGCAATAAGACTACATCTGTATTACAGCAGCACAGTGTGGCTAATGGCTAGATACTTGAACATTTAAATAATATAACTGCATACAAACTGGTAACTGGCAATGCTCTTTGACCTGAACTAACTTCCAGGTCGTACCTGGGCATTGTCTGAGATGGACTGATAATGCAGAGGACAGAGTTGTGCTAAGGATTAACAGGATGGGCAACTGCAATAGTAGTGCCTGGGCCCATGCTCTGGCCCTGGTGATTTTATCATAAACAAGCATAGTGTAAGAGACTTGAAAGTGTTCAAAGAAAGAAAAGGAAAATATACAAGTTTTTGAAAGTCCAGCTAAACAACTTTGAGTTTAGCAATGCCTAAAGTGAACCTCTTCATCTGACCTTTATTTATGTCTTGGAGATTTTTCACTTGTGTTTTAAAAGAAGATAATTTATCCAGGAGGCAAGATGACATTTCAGTTTCTTTAGAAAATAATAGATAACGAGAAAAAGAGAGAAAACATCATCTGGTTTTGCTGTATTTTTTAAGCAGAATGTTTTGGAAACCTTATCTTAGTAAAACAAATAACCTTCTCCTTCAGCTGTGAACAATAGCTACACAAACCTCCTACCACAGTCTTAAAATCTTCAGAATAGGAAACTCCTTTATTAGCCACAGAAAAATATCATAAAGTTTTAAAAGATGTAATGACTGAGGCCCCAGACCTTAGTGAATTATGACAAAAGACAGAATATCCCAGTGGCCAGCTTTAATTGTTCATGAGCTTGCAAATGCCACATAAATGTGAAAAATCCAGTTACTGGGTTACCAATGAGTGCTTGATAAAACACACATCAATCATTACTAGTTATGAGTTGTTTCCATAAAAAGGCTTAAAAGGGAAGCACTACTTGGTTTTTACACTGCAGATGGCACCCAATAAAGACTCTGCTGCATCTCAGCTGGCTGCAGAACTGTTAGCTCTACCTGTTGCTCTACCTTTCTGAAAGTCCATTTGTCCTGTGCCAGATGATAGGGGTAACTGTTGATAACAGGCAAGAAGGAATAATGGGGTACAAATTCTGCTTGTTCTGTTTGGTTTCTGTTCTGTCTTTCTCTCTTTGCTTTTAAATTCAATTTTTCTTCAGATGGCCTTGCCTGTTTCACATGCCTACTCTCCTGAAGTCTTGTTTCCCTCTATAAAATGCTTAAAAAGTAATACTGTAAGAAATACTCCACTAATTCCCTTGCAGGTCAAAAAGGTAGAGGAACTATTGTCACTGAGCTCCAGTACTGAAGAACAATATCTTAGCCATAAACTTCGAAGATATTCATAGGCAGTCATGCCTTCATTTGTCACATTTCATGCAGTGTAAGGAGTGAAAATTAAAACCAAATTAATTGCTAAAAATTAGTTTTTACTTTGATTATAAGTCCAGCTCCATCAAAATTTCCAATTAAAACATCAAAGAATGTTTTTATAGTTTGTCTAAAGATAAGAAGTACTGAATATGTCCCATGCCAACTTGTCTCATAAAAATATTAAGAAAGGACTGTTCATGAAGTCCTTCTTTTGAATGATGTAGACTCAAAACACCTAATAGGGAGAGATTTAACTTAGGTCTATGACATCCTGAGTAACTTCCTGAACTCCTAGATAAAATCTTTTTCTAAAATTTTAGGAACTTTTTCTCTCTGTCTGGTGGGGGGGTTTTTGGCTTATTTTGTTGTTGTTTTTGGTTTTGTTTTGCTGTTGATTTTTTGGTGGGGCATTATTTGGGTTTTTTTGGTTGTTAGTTGGAGGGTGTTTATTTATTTATTTTAATTGATGCACCTCTTGAGGCAAGAATCAAATTTACCCTGTTTTTCCCCAGGAACTCTTTTGTGAATTCAACCTGAAATGTCTAATAGATACCTACTATAATTTGTATTTAAACACAATTACTTTTTTGTTGTTTTTGTTTGTTTGAGTTTTTGTTTGTTTGTTTTGGCAGAATAAACATACTTGGGTCAAGTTACAACTTTCATACATAAATGACATTCATGTACAGAGAGACATTCACATATATAACAGCATTTTTCATTGGAACTCCATCAATTACTGACAGTTCTGCTTTTAAAGGTACATGATCTGGATGAACATAAAGTTTTTTCATCGATTTTGACAGCTATGTAACAGACAGCAAAACCTGAACAGTAACCTTTCAAAACCTGACCAGCATGATTCTGATTAACTCTACTTGCTGTTATGGAATTAAATAAATATTAAATGCTACCATTATGAGGAGGACTGAAGTTAAAATCACAGTGCATTTGACAACATTTACTACATAGTTGAAGGAAAGGAATAATTTTATGCTATGGGTTTTAATTTTTAGAAGGAAGGGAAGGGAAGGGGAAAGGGGAAGGGGAAGGGGAAAGGGAAGGAAAGGGGAAGGGGAAGGGAATGGGAAGGGGAAAGGGAAGGGGGAAGGGGGAAGGGAAGGACCCAAACCCCTAAAACCAGGAATAAAGCGCCCTTTATTCTCATCCCATTGACACTTAGGGCTCCATTAACTGTAACAGGTAATGCTGGCTTACACCAGAACAACAGAAGAACCAAATTAAATGCACCTTCAACTGTAAATGATAGTCATATGTTTATACATGTATGTAAGAGTGAAAACAGAATATCCAGGCCATTTTTTGTGCAATATTAACACCAGTCTTGATATGTGTGGAGATATATTTTTCATTTTTTTAAATATATTAATGAGAGGCTTGTGGTCTTATTCTTTATCTACAGGTAGATCCATAAACATAACTGTGAAAAACCTCATATCCAAACACATCTTTTTCAGACACTCCCTTCCCACTGCGCACATTTGTACACTACTCACTTCTATGCCCTAGAAATGGTTCTCCTGTCTTTGCCACAGCACAAAAACAATCCCAAGGCTGTTCTGAAGTTCATTTGCTGATTTATGCAGGCCACTGAGTGCCCTTACATCAACATGCTGAATATTAGGTGCTGCTTGAATTAAGTCTTTAAAGTTTTCTCATGAAATTTCTCATCCATTATCATTCTTTCAATTTGTGTAAAACTTTCATTATGACTTTTTATTCCTCAAATAGGTTATTGATTCTTTTACAGAAATCTTTTACTATTTTTTAAAATATAACCTTCATGCTGTTTTGTAGTGTTGAAAATTTCCCAGTGTCTGATTTCACATCATTGGGTGTCAGTATGACTGCAAAATACAATTCTTTTAAATGTTAAGTAAATGTGGCAACATCTTTTACAGTTAGACTTGCTACCCAAACAAATTCTAAAACTTCCCTTATTCTGTGAGAATGCTGACTTCACCAAAAACTGATAGTACTCAGACCCTCTGAAAATATCACTAATTTCATTTGACACCTAAATCAGGAGATGTCTGAGGGAAGCTCCTTAAACTAAAAGGCTGCTGTGCTGAAATCAGGCTGCCTCTAACTTTGTATTTTAACATAGCCTTGACCCCATTTCACTAAGCTCGGGTATAAAGAAAAGACTTTCCAGGTAAGGGAGTTTGTGTCCATATGCAAGTGCATTGCTGAAAACTAGGACAAGAACAACCTTTGGTCCTCCAGCACTTTTAGAAGAGGCTGTAGATGATGACAATCTGAAGAGACTGGAGAGCACTTCAGCTTACTCTTAGGTAGACTTTTAAAGGCTGGTCCTTTGATTTGCTGTCCAGGCTTTGTTGGCTGTATTGATTAAATCTCTGTTAAGTACATAGGAAATGTATATATCTATCTTTTCTTTAGACACCTACATTCATGTAAATTAAATCTGGATCTAAATTACATTCCACCAAACCATTCTTACTAAGCTTATATCAATATAAGCATTGAATATTATGATAAGGAAATATGCTACTAAATCCCTACTACAATTAGGGCTGACTTAGCTTTTGTAATGTGAAGACACAAATTCTACCATTGTTTGAGGCTCAAAACACACCAATAATCCCCTAGCTCTCTAGCAAAGAGAAGCCAACTTTTCCTTAGCTGTCTTATGACTTATTTTTCAGAAGCCACTCAAATCAGACACAAGGGGATGAATTTTTAAGTTTGTTTCTTTTGAAATAAACTTCAAACTTCAGACACATAATAGCTCCAGATGTTTACTTCCCATGCATGCTGATTGGCAGAGTGAAGGCAAGAGCATGTTTTAAAGAAGTTATTTCTTATTTAATGCAAATGGACACCTGTGCCTTCTTATCTCCTCAAAATATCCACCTTTTAACTTCCTTTCTGCTCATATTCACTTCCACATTGAAATGTACTGCTGTTCTGTTACTCCATGTGTTTATCCTGACCACCACATATCAGCATCAGGGCAAAGAACAGAAGCTCAGAAATCTCTGGAGTACTGAAGATGCCAGAGAGGGTAAAAACAGATTTTGGAGACTGGTTTACCCAGGGAGTCTATATGTCACATAAGACTTCCAGCAGGTTTGCTGAAATGCACCTTTGTGGGAGGAAAAGAGCTGCTTTGGGAGCTATCAGGATCCCGGGTGAAAGCTTTTTCTGTTCAAACCAGCTGCTTGGTTAGTCCTCAGAAAACACTGATGGGATTGTTTCAAGTTTTATGCACATTTGCCTAAGGCATTGAATGGGAACTTCTTTAAACAGAAAAACAAATTACTAAATCACAAATGATTAAGAGCAAAA
This sequence comes from Sakesphorus luctuosus, assembly GCA_013396695.1. NCBI lineage: Eukaryota > Metazoa > Chordata > Aves > Passeriformes > Thamnophilidae > Sakesphorus > Sakesphorus luctuosus. The sequence continues at coordinate 6,586 of VWZD01003152.1, forward strand.
TAAAGTGGCGATTTTTTGTGGAACCTCATCCCACCTGTACTTGGATGTTTAGATGTATTTTTAGTTCAACAACAGCTGTCCTAGCAAGGGAAGTAATCAAAAACCTGTAAAGGCAGATCATAGAAATAGGACACAAAAAGGTCCCTCCCCATTGTGGGATGGAAATGTCAGTAGCTCCTACACAAAATGTTTTTATAGTTCAGGCCTGGGACTGCCACTTTGACTAAGTCTGTACTTCTTTGAGTCTGTACTTCTTTTAACAACCTCCAGAATAAGCCAATATTTTCTTTCTAGATCTCAGTTTCTCAGTACAGAAAGGCAACAGCCTCACTCCTTTCACTGCTTTCTGTTATTCTTTTTTTTAAGTTGTAGCATCTCCAGGCAGAGAGTTATACATATCTTAATGGGCAGGCACTTAGCCATGTCTACATGGCGCCTGCATGGTGATGCAAATGGAACAGCACATCAAAACTGTTCACACCATGGAAAATGAATAATGTTCTGTGCAACACTGAACTGAAAAATAAGACCACATCCCATGGAATACACTCAGTTTAACTCTATATTTGAACATATGCAAGAATTACATATGCAGCTGAATTTTAAAATATTTTTCAAAGGCAGAATTAGGCTAGTCCTTTGGTATTCTTCCCTTTGGCTTTTTTAGGAAGTTTAGTAAACAGTGAATTTTAATTTGGACAGATTCTACCAACTATGGTCACAGAGCTAATACTTTTTTTGTTTTGTTTTGTTTTGTTAGGAAAAGGGAAGGAACAAATAGTTATAAAAGAATACATGCAACCTTGTTTTTGAAGACTGATATTTTAGGTATCTAACTGGATTTATTCTGTATTTATCGCAGAGGACAAATAATTTAAATTAAAATATTTGTGTTTTATTTATAGTTTCAATTATTTAACTTCTCTACCAGATACAGGCTGACATTTGGAGAAATCTGTCTTTACTCCCACAGTTGCCTAATTGAAACATATCAGTAAAGGGTTTATTAAAAAAAAACCACCACCAACCAAACACCCAAAAATCCCCCCCCCCAAAAAAAAGATCTTGAAAAAAACCCCAGCAAGCCAGCATGAAGCTAAATAAAAGAGGATATATTTCCAGATGTTTTTGACAGCACTTGTCATAAGAAGGTCTATGGGAATGTAGTCTCTGTATTCACTTGATGCTTCTATGTGTCTTGTTTGAAATGGGGTGGTGGGATTGGAAATTCTCCACAGCTAGTCTGTCTCTGATAAAAGTGCTCATCTCTGGCACCTTAGCTAAAAGCTCGCTCTTTTTGGTGCCACGCATCTTACTTCAGAGAGAGAAGCAGCTGCGAGCTCCACTGCTCCATGCCTGCTGTGTGACTGCAGCTATCTGTTATGACAGTGTTTGCTTTTGTACACCTTCAATTTTCCAAGGAGTCTGACTGTTTAAGGTAATTTTACAAAAGGCAATATTGAGGAAGCATGGTATAGCATAAACATTGTCTGGGATCTTTCATGGATTTTTTTTTGTTTTCTATCTTTCATATTTTCTGCCCTGTAACATGGAGGACAAGTCATCCTTCCTTTTTTAGGATGTACATACAGCATGTTCACAAAGATGAGACAGAAAACAAACGAGGGCCAGAATCTCCTTCCAGCCATGACAGATTTATACTATTCCTGGAATTCAAATCAGTTATTAGGTCAGTATATCAAACCAACTTAAATGGTTTTGTGGGAATTTGTATTTGCAGAGCAGTTCTGGTCCTATCAGTAAATCTGGACCTCCCTTCTATTCTACTGAGTTTGCTTTTGGCTCAGCAACATAGCTGTGCATTTGTTTTGCAAGAAAGTATAGCTTCTGGCTCTAAAAAAATTCAAACATTTTCAGTTCCTCTGGACTTGTTTTGGTGCTTTTTGGTTTGAAATAATCAAGACCTTAAATACAGAATGGTGTTGTTGCTGGAGAATGTTGCATTTCTTTCTCTTTTCCACCTATGTCAAGTGTACCCCTTGTGGTAGTAATCAAGGGAAACAAGAACAAAGAATAAGAAAGCAAAAATGAAGAGAATTGTAGAACTAGATCACTCTGTGATTGCAGATACTCTACATGAGTCACTCAGCTCGGATCATGAACACAAAGAAGAAATAAAAAGGAAAAGTTCTTAATTTGTTTTAAATTTGAATGGGAAAATCTGACCTATTAATCTCATAGTCCATACAAATTTCCTTCTTCAATAAAAGTTGCTTCTATGCTGAATAGGTAGAATCAGAAAAAGAAGTAAAGATAAAAAAAAGACAAAATTCTCTCAAAATACATCAGGGATTTGGAGCTGGAATAAGTACTAGTTGCTGTTAACTGAAGAAAAAAATGTCCTTATTAGGCACTTGAGTTGTGACAGATGTTTTGTAGAAACAATTTGATCTGTAAGAAAGACAGAACCTTGGGTTCTATAGCAAGTGGAGACTTGGCCATTGATGGAAGGAAGAGGTGCTAGTAAGGACAGAGAGTGAGTCAGGTCAGTTAAACTTTAGTGGTTAACCGTATATTCATTTTGACAGTTCTCTGTCAAGAACAACAACATATCACATAGTGAGAGCTCAAGATGCCAGCAATACCACAGGAAGGTGAAACAACTTAGTGAGTCACTGATTTACTTGGAAGGCTAATGCATCTGAGATTTGCTACCCTGTGGCCTTTTAGCTGTGAATCATGGCATACTACATGAAATGATAACAATGTGCCTGTACAGCCAGTCTAGTTCAGACTGTGGATGTATTTGTCCAAGAAAGTAGTATGAAAACAAAAAACTGTTGTGGTCAATCTATTTAAAAGAAATCTTGGCTTAAATATTCTTGGTTTATTGGAACACAGTTTAGAGGAGCAGCATCAAGCCTTTTTGGAAGATGGTATCACACAATAGCCAGTTAGAAAAAACCATAACCCTATAGAGATTGTGTAACCTGAATAATAGTTCACCTTTTTTGCAGTGAAATACCTAAGTACAGAAAATTTATCTAATTTAAAGAAGACATTAGTATGAGATAGCACCATTTGAGTGGCTGTCATATCTATATTATATCTGAAATACAGTATTAAGTTCAACTGTATAAGAGTCCAACATCAGTGTCCCATTCCTGCTATACTTAAGTCCTTTGAAAAATATCCTGTCGATTCATTCTTTTCTCAAAATTACTGCTTGGACATTTTCTGGAGTAATAGTAACTGAAGTCATAAACATAGTTAACATTTGCATGTTGCTATTTTCTGAGTGCAAAACTCCATAAAATGTGCATTTGCTCAGGTTTACACACCACTCCGTGCAGTCAGTGCAATTCAGAAAGACTGTAGCATGTCCTAACTATTTCTTCATTTTGCACAGGTGAGACAAAACATGCTGTGGAGGTTGAAGTGTCACAACCTTCTTATTGCATTTATTCATCTGGAAACTTAACTGAACTAAATAACTAGGATGCAATCACATAGGGCCTTAACATTTAACACTGAATACATTGAACCGAGTCCACACCAGCTGGCAACTAGCAAAGAGAGCAAAACAGCAGATAAGCAGAAATCAAAATTATTCCCATACAATTATGAAAAGACAGGAGGTCTGTATTTTTCAAACTGGACTGACACATTTTCGTATGTTCATTGTGTGTGATAACTCTCTACATTTTTTTACCTACCATTCTGCTGATGAGTTGCGTAGCTTAGATTACATACCTGAAGTGCATACTAAAAGAATTTACCTTAAAATAAATAAGCCTATTCATTTTCAGAGAGCTTTGAGAAGGAACAGCTTAAACATTCACAGCAGGTGGCACTGCCTATTTCATTTAAAAGTACTGCTAGGGAAAAGAAGACTCTAATAGGTATCTGGCATCAAGAACGGGCTATAAAGAATATTACATCTGGTATCAACTTTGGACTTTCAAAGAAACTAGAAAGATCCTAGCATCTACATTTCATTTACATTCAGAGCTGACTGATAACCTATGTGCTTTTGTTCCCTGTGTCATCCTTCCGTACCTCCTGCCTCTGATATCAAATATCCTTTCTAGGATAAATGTCAGAGAAAGAAGGGAGATTTTACTTACATGGAGAGTTCATTACCTACTTCTCCATAAAGCTGAAAGTTGAGCTGTTGTTCTTACTGATTAAACTAAAAAGAAACACTATTTGCATGTGCCAATTAAACATATATTGAAAAGAACGATGAGGGTCAAATTACACCACAGAGCATTGGGATCTCTGTGTTTATGGGAACACTCACAGATGTATTTTGTTCTTACAGAAGAAGTGCATTACCCTCTCAGAAATGTTTTTATATTTTAAAGGTCCTTGAATGGAATATAGAAGGGATGAACTGTTAACCTGTAGCCCTATAATAGGGCACTACCAGTGTAAGAAACGGACCATAAGCTTTGCACTGAGTGTGTAAAAACTTCAAGACAGAAGCTTGTCAGGCCTGCCCTGTGTGGTCTTGACCCATCTGCAACATTTATTCACTCAGTTTAGCCATAACATATGCTAGTGCAGACACAGTATGATAACAGAGTCCTTGAAAAGTTGGAATGCATGATGCAGTGTAGAGGACCGCAGGAGTGGGATGATAAGGTATTGGGTTCAGGCTGGCAGTGGAGATCCCGTAGGAATAAATAATTCACCCACAGTCAGTTACAGAATGCAGATCTGGAGCTGCATAAAACTGGGTTTATGTGTGACAAGATGATAAATCAGCTGTAGAGCAATGAAAGAAGAGGAAATGTTAGCAACATGTTAGCAAATGAAGAAAAATGCCCCCAAGTGGACCCCAGAGTGAGAAGAAAGACACCATCAGCGTGAAGCCCACATTGCTTCCGGAAAACAACTCCAGCTGCAGATGACTCAAAGTTATAACGCCCCTATACATACCAGAATGAAACCACCGACTTTAGGAGTTCCAATAGCAGGTGCAAAGCAACCATACCACCAGGAAAAGGAATAGAAACTAGGAAGTGCACAGATTATTACTACTATTCTTTCTTTTTCTTTGAAAATTAGATTTGGAAAAATATTGATTATATTGTTAAGATTATAATTATGCTGCTGAGAAATTATTGTCTTTATATATGTGCTTCTTTGCTAAAAGTAAGGTTTCAAACATTACAATGTAGATGCATGGCATGGCTTTTACATTCTCACTAAGAGCATGCACAAGTGCCTTACAAAGAATGTCTGGCAGTGTCCTGACGGTGGAGAGAAAAATCAACCACCTTCCAAAAAGACAGTGCAGCTAAAGTGTCAATAGGGCAGGCTTATCCATGCTCTCTTTACAGTGTGATTCAATTCCAGCTAGCAAGGACCATATCAAAAGTGAGAGGTTATTTCAGTTTCTACAACCCATTCAACACTTGACCTGACAGCATCACAGCCAATAAGCATGCCAATTAATGTGATATAGTTCTATTAATTTCAGCATTAACTGCAAAAATTACTAGTCTGGATATTCTGGAAGTACTGTGATTTGAGCATATAATAAAACTAAGCATTGAGTTAATCTAAATCGATGTTAATGATGCATATGAAAAAGTGTATAACTTTGGATATAAACATCTGCCTGATGACCGGTGAGGGACTGGATAGTGTTCATTTGTAACAGAGCTCAGTATTAAATGAGGTCAAAAAAACCCCTTTCATCATGAACCAATGACACTGACAGACATTCTTCCACAGCTCTGTTCAGAGCATTTTGTCCTTCTGGATGGAATTTGATCTCTGTAGCTAATGTCACTACAGTACTGTTGGTGATCACAGTGGCTAATGTAGCATTATCCACAAACTGTTATGCAGGTAAAGATTTGCACATTGTTTACCCATTAATTCTGTGAGGGAACCTTAAATTATCTATTCATTTGATGCAGTTTTCCTAATTTCATTTTAAATAATATAACAGGTTGTATGCTGGAAAAGGATGATTTTCATAATTTTAGCTAGAAGTGAAAATATGCATGAGACAAGGACAAAAATTAATTTCTGAAAAATAGATATTGAGCCTTAGTCCATGATATTTTTAAATCACTGTTGCTCATATGAAATGGTTTTTGTTTTCATTTTCTCTCTCTCTTTTTTTTTTTAATTTGGGCTTATCTCATTAGACAAGTTTCATATCACCCCTAGTCCTCTCAGACTATTATTTGCCATGTGCAAAAGCTTATTCTCATTGAAGACATTTGCAGTCCCACTGTTTTTAATGTAACGAGGTTTTGACCCATTGAATATACAAAGCTTTAAACAGTCCATTTTAAAAGACATTTTTTCTTATGCTGTGAACCCCTGAGGTACTATGCCAAGGTTAGAAAGCTGTGCATAGTTATTTTTGTGCTTTCTAAAATGTTTAACATTTTCAGTGCATAAATCATTTTTAGCTTTACCTAATTTCAGAGCATAAAGGGCATGTCAAACTTTACTAAACTGAAGCCCCAGGAAACAGTCTATAACAATGATGGATTTTTATAATGATATAACCCTTAATGAATTATTGTAGTTCCTTAACAAGGTTTTAATAAGAAATTTCTTTTGCCAGCATGGTTATTAGTTCTCTCATCTGAATAGCCCTGGGCCTGTCTGCCATAGAATTGTACAACATAATATTTCTTTCTGTGTCAATCATACAATACTACAAATCTCCAAGCCTGAATAAAAGAACTAACTTTTCCATTCTTTGATTTTTTTTTCTTTTTTTC
>VWZD01003152.1:13330-67389 GCA_013396695.1 Sakesphorus luctuosus
CACTGTAAAGGTCAAGGGTTTTGAATATATAACTTGAAATGAAGATGTGTTGAGTACAATACAACTGTCAGTCATGTGTAATGGAAGAATGCCCACTGCTACTCAGATGCTTTCCTGTACGCTAACGTGTTTAGGAGAAATTCACTGCAGTACAGGATGTTTTTAAACTGAGTGGGTGCTTGTCTGTGTCCTTATGCACACTTTTATGGATAAATTGTGCTCTTTTCTTCTTCTTTAATGTATTTCTATATGTCGGAATGGTATTTTGAATACTCGGAAACACATCAGTCTTTTTTATTTTAGTGCTCATACGTATACTTGTCACCATATGTTTGGCTGGCTGTACACATAATTATTTACTGATGTCCACTTGAGACAATTTAACTACATTTTTAAACCTTAGTTTTAAAATACTAAAAGAACATGAAACCTTCAAAGCTGAGAAGTGAAATGGCAAGAAATGCCTGTCCTATCTTTGTTCAGTCCTTGTGTGCATACCTTATGCTACAGATATTAATTACTTATTTAATTTTTCAGGAGACATTAAACGAAAGCTGACTGCAAAGGGCTTCAGAAAAAAATTTGTGAGACTCACTAACTGCATGATATAATGCAGTATGGAGTTTCATGTCAAAAAGTGTAAAGCAATCAGCATGGTTAAAACACCAGTAAATGCTCAAATGCTGTGATAGACTCCACATTCATTACTCCAATTGACAAAAGGATTTTGTAGTCATTGGATATTCCTCAGAAAACATCAGATCAATACCCATCAATGATCACAAAGGCAAGCAGAATGTTAGCAATTATTAAGGAAGGGTTTGAAAAGAAAATATGGAATACTGTATAACCATAGAAATCCATAGAAATTCACTTTATGATGGTACTTCCATCTGGAATACAATATAAACTTCTAATCCCTCATTTCAAAAGGATTTATGAGAACTAAGAAAGGTATGGAAAGGGGTGACAAGCATGGTTAGAGGTAGAGAATAGCTTATTTCCAAGGATGAGTTAAATGTACTTGGAGTCTCGGGGGGATAATAAAAGAAAAAAAAAAGAAGAAAAACTAAAAAAAGAAAAAAAAAGAATAACTGAGGAAGGCTGTAATAAAATAAATAAATAAATAAATAAATAAAGTGAGGAGTATCATGGAAAGGGGAAATATCTCTCATGCCAGCAATCAGAATTGCATGCAGATGATTACATTATTATGTGACAAGTCTACAACTGACAGAAAAAAAAAAAACATTTATTCACAGGACACATAATTTCATTGTGGAACTGATTGCCACAGAATATTGTGGGGGCCACATGCATAAATGGGTTTAAAGAAGTGATTATACAAATTAATGAAAGCAAAACATCAAGAGCTGTTAAACATGATGAAGTGATTCTCCAGCTCAGAAAATCCTTAAAGTATACATTGCCAGAATTTGGAAGGACATACCAAAGAGAGGGTTTATTCCACTTTAGCACTGTTTTTGTTTTGCTTTGTTTTGCTTTGCTTTTGTTATGCTTTGTTTTAGTTGGTTATGTTTAAATTATTTTCTTTAACATCCCTTACTGATGACTTCAGAGATTCGATGCTGGGTTAGACACACTTTGGTCTTAAACATTAAAGACATTTTTATCTTTATATATTCTTTTTACAGATTAAAATCTTCAGAGAATATCTTGTAATTGCCTCCATGTCTTAAAAGTGTAATCACAAAGCAATGTTATGTGGTGTTGACAAAAGGAACAAAAATATGTCTGTACAAAGTATTTTGCAGGGTATCCAGTTAAAGTCTCAAAAGGCATATTCTGATCATATGGGTGGGCTAGATTTTATTTTGCAAAAATATGTGACCTAACCAAATTTGAGAGAATTTTGATTCAATGGCACAAGGAAATTCAATAGCAATTTCTATCCTATATTATAAGTGTTGGCCCTAACCTGCAGTTGAGTCTAAACTTACCTTTTGTCCACATTTTCTTTGTTCAGGCCTGGATATGAGAGTAGGCTGTTGTTGTTCAGGTATAAAAGGAATAACATCAAGATAGGATTTTGGACTTATTTTTGTAAAGACATGTTCAATTTTTTATATGAAGTGAGAACTTGAACACAAACATAGCATTTTTTAGGTTCATTTTCCAAATATTAGGCTTTACTTGGTTAGATATTCCTTGTGATCTGCACCTTTTTTTAGCATTCATTTGGCCAGGAAAAATACTTGGTTAAAAGCTTGCAATGTTATTTTCCTTTTAATGTACTGTTGTGTTGAAATGTATGGCTACTGCTGATGCAGCTATGCTGTATAACTGCAATTTCTTCTTTCATCCAGCGAAATCCATGTCTGACACAACATACTATTTTTATTGCATGTATTGCATAGATAAGCCAACATTAGATGTAGGGTACTGCAGTTCTGAGTCATGCTGACTATTTCAGAAAGGAAATAGGTCCCCCCATTGCACAAGGTTCTTTCTGTGGGGTACGAATTAAAGTTTAAATAAAGAAGATGGACTTCAATGCTTCACTTGCACAGCTCAGGAAAGTACCCTGTCAGCTTCACTGCCCTTCTGCTAAGGTAGGCTACACTGTCTTGGACACCCTTAGTGGGTGTTTGATCTAGTGAGCATCACTATGAATATGGTAGTTCAAAATGAGAATGATTCTCTGTATGAGAATCAGAGCTCAGTAAGGGCTTAGCCTAGTCATAAACAAGTTGTTAACTGCAGAGCAACATCAGTTATTGGTGGGTTAACTATGTGATTGGCTGCCAGATGCTCACCCAGCAGCTGCTCTCTCTCCTCCCACAGGACAGGGGAAGAAAGTGCAATGAAAAATCTGGTAGTCTGAGAAAAGGACAGGAAGATCACGGGCAAAACAGACTCAACCTGGAGAAAATGAATTTAACTTATTGACAATTAAAATAGATTTGGGTGAAAAACAAAAAATTAAACCACCTCTCCCCCTTCCCTTTTTCCCAGGCTCAACTTAACTCCTCTCCGATGACTCTGCAACCCAGGTGTCACAGAGAGATGAGAAATGTGGGCTTGGGGGTCAACTCCTTGCTTCCACTTCTTTCTCCTCACACTTTTCCCTTGTCCCAGTGTTGTCTTCTGCTTGGGCTTCAGCTTCCTTGAGAACATATCCAGCTTCCTCAGTGTAGGGTCCTCTGTAGGGCTGCATGAAAATACAGGCTTCACACTGATCCTCTCCACAGGCTTAGCAGAATCTCTGCTCTGCCTGCTGGAGTGCCTTCCCCCACTCCTTCTCCTCTTACCTTGGTGTTTACAGGGCTGCCTTTCACACTTCTGTTCTCATCCCTCACTGTCATGCAGTGTTTTTCCCTTTCTTAAAAGTAATCTTTTAAGTTTTCCCAGAAGTACCACCATCTTTGCTGAGTGGCTCTGCTGTATCCTGTAGTGAGTCTGTTGGAGATGGCTGGAACCAGCTGGGGCAGCCCATCCTCTCNGCAGAACATCAAGAGCTATTAAACATGATGAAGTGATTCTCCAGCTCAGAAAATCCTTAAAGTATACATTGCCAGAATTTGGAAGGACATACCAAAGAGAGGGTTTATTCCACTTTAGCACTGTTTTTGTTTTGCTTTGTTTTGCTTTGCTTTTGTTATGCTTTGTTTTAGTTGGTTATGTTTAAATTATTTTCTTTAACATCCCTTACTGATGACTTCAGAGATTCGATGCTGGGTTAGACACACTTTGGTCTTAAACATTAAAGACATTTTTATCTTTATATATTCTTTTTACAGATTAAAATCTTCAGAGAATATCTTGTAATTGCCTCCATGTCTTAAAAGTGTAATCACAAAGCAATGTTATGTGGTGTNTGAAGTGAGAACTTGAACACAAACATAGCATTTTTTAGGTTCATTTTCCAAATATTAGGCTTTACTTGGTTAGATATTCCTTGTGATCTGCACCTTTTTTTAGCATTCATTTGGCCAGGAAAAATACTTGGTTAAAAGCTTGCAATGTTATTTTCCTTTTAATGTACTGTTGTGTTGAAATGTATGGCTACTGCTGATGCAGCTATGCTGTATAACTGCAATTTCTTCTTTCATCCAGCGAAATCCATGTCTGACACAACATACTATTTTTATTGCATGTATTGCATAGATAAGCCAACATTAGATGTAGGGTACTGCAGTTCTGAGTCATGCTGACTATTTCAGAAAGGAAATAGGTCCCCCCATTGCACAAGGTTCTTTCTGTGGGGTACGAATTAAAGTTTAAATAAAGAAGATGGACTTCAATGTTTCACTTGCACAGCTCAGGAAAGTACCCTGTCAGCTTCACTGCCCTTCTGCTAAGGTAGGCTACACTGTCTTGGACACCCTTAGTGGGTGTTTGATCTAGTGAGCATCACTATGAATATGGTAGTTCAAAATGAGAATGATTCTCTGTATGAGAATCAGAGCTCAGTAAGGGCTTAGCCTAGTCATAAACAAGTTGTTAACTGCAGAGCAACATCAGTTATTGGTGGGTTAACTATGTGATTGGCTGCCAGATGCTCACCCAGCAGCTGCTCTCTCTCCTCCCACAGGACAGGGGAAGAAAGTGCAATGAAAAATCTGGTAGTCTGAGAAAAGGACAGGAAGATCACGGGCAAAACAGACTCAACCTGGAGAAAATGAATTTAACTTATTGACAATTAAAATAGATTTGGGTGAAAAACAAAAAATTAAACCACCTCTCCCCCTTCCCTTTTTCCCAGGCTCAACTTAACTCCTCTCCGATGACTCTGCAACCCAGGTGTCACAGAGAGATGAGAAATGTGGGCTTGGGGGTCAACTCCTTGCTTCCACTTCTTTCTCCTCACACTTTTCCCTTGTCCCAGTGTTGTCTTCTGCTTGGGCTTCAGCTTCCTTGAGAACATATCCAGCTTCCTCAGTGTAGGGTCCTCTGTAGGGCTGCATGAAAATACAGGCTTCACACTGATCCTCTCCACAGGCTTAGCAGAATCTCTGCTCTGCCTGCTGGAGTGCCTTCCCCCACTCCTTCTCCTCTTACCTTGGTGTTTACAGGGCTGCCTTTCACACTTCTGTTCTCATCCCTCACTGTCATGCAGTGTTTTTCCCTTTCTTAAAAGTAATCTTTTAAGTTTTCCCAGAAGTACCACCATCTTTGCTGAGTGGCTCTGCTGTATCCTGTAGTGAGTCTGTTGGAGATGGCTGGAACCAGCTGGGGCAGCCCATCCTCTCCTTAGAGATGACACCTCTGCAGCCCTTGCCTGCTGATACCTGAGCTCCTGCACCTGATATAGTTTTATGGTGTTATAGGTGCCCCAGGCAAATAAAACATGTCGATTTTATCAGCTTCTGTACTTCTTCAGCTGAAATAGAATGGCACTCTGTTTTCACTGTTATATACAGATATGATCCATGAAACTGAGGGTCAAATGACAATTGAGCAACATTTTTGTGGATATCTTTTTTTGTACTGAGTCTAGCTGCTATACAGTTGATTTACTAAATAGTAAATTTTATGTGGCTTTGGTTTGGATTTGTGACCTAAATAGTGTTGAAACACACCACTATTTCAGCACTAGAGCATTAAATCCTTCTCTGTTTCTCACTCTGCTTCCCCAGAGAGTAGTCTTGGGCTTAGCAAGAGGCTCAGAGGAGAGACAGCCAGGACAGCCAACAACAACTGACCAAAGTAATATTCTATACCATACAACATTGTTCTCAGCAATAAAACTGAGGGAAAGTTTTTCCAAGTTGATTGTTGCTCAATGGTCTGCTAGTAAGAGGTATTGAGCAACTGCCTTTGAATCAGCTATTTTTTCCTGATTTTTTTCTTTACTTATAAAACTTTTTCTCAATGAATAAATGTTTTGGGGGTCTTTTTCTAACAGTTTCTCTTCTAATTCTCTCCTCCATCCTCATGGGGGGAACAAGTGACTGGGTGGGGGCTTAGCTGCCAGCCAGGGTCAATCCAGAGGCAGAAAGTTGCTCAAGATTTTTGTGGAAGCAAAAAGCTGATGACATCCAAGATGATTGCCTCTGCACTAGATGCTTTGTGCTTCCTTTACAATGAATGGAAAGAAGCAGAAAGTGATAGCATATTTCATATGATTCATAAGATCACTGCAGGTAAGACTGATCCAGTCAGTATCTTATTCATAGATTTGTTTTGGTTCCAGGTTCTGACTTGGGTGAAAATAGAAGATCTGCCAGTTTGCTGCTTAGGTAACCATACTTGCAAGAAAAAGCAGAAATATAAGTAAGGTAAAAATAGTTTTGACTCTAATTTTTTTTTTCCATTTCTTATGTAGGCAGGCCTCCATGTTGTCTCTCTTATGGTTCAGTAATCCTAGCAGAATGAATTTGTATTTGTAAAATCAATTATATATAACAACTAGAGCTGAGCAAATAGATAATATTTTACTTCCATAAGCCATTATTGCAAGGCATTCTATCAGAAAAGTGATTCAAATCTTTCAATATTAATGTCTGTTCAACTATAAACTTTTCAAAGGGAAAACTTTAAGAGATAAATTGAAATTACTAATAGAGAATACTGTAAGGAATTCCTGATAGAGACACACAAAGATCAAGTAACAAGTATATGTGTGAGAAATTCTATTATTATATGAATTATTGGCTCAGACCAATTCATATGTATGTGTGTGCGTGGGAAGGTAAGGTCAAATTTCATGAAAGTGAAGTGGTACCCTGTTCCAAATCTCAGCCCTTGGAGCCTCCTTAGGCAGCTGCAGACCAGCTGTCAGTCACTGGCACATTGACAGCACTGCCCACACCACACCCCCTGGAGCCCCTAATCCAGTCTCAGAATGGCTGACACATTGGAAGAAGTCCCACCTGGAGGAGGGAGGCCACAGAGGGCCAAAGCAGATGAAAAAACCACCATACAGCCACCTCGTGGGAATAGCCCTGCCATCTCTTGGATGGGTAGCTGGATCTACGATGGATCAATGGGTTATAGTTAAAATTCTCTGGGTTTTTTTTACTTTCTTTTCTTCTTCTTTTTCTCCTAATCTCCTTTCTTCATTTTTGGGTAACTTAAAGCCCAATGGGCTGGATTTTGCTAAGCTGTATGGGTTAGTATGTGCTAAGTCAATCCTTTGTGGAATGCTTTATTTTGGTTGAATGTTGCCTTTTAAACTTCTGCCAATCTCCCTTATTTTCCAAAGTTTGCCAGTAAAAGTGTCTTATTTGACTTCCTGAGAAATGTGTGCAGCATCTTCTCCCATGTGCTCTCTCAATGTATTAAAAGAATTGTAGACCTTTTTAGTATATTCAGAGAGTGGATATTTTTTGATGCCTCATATATTTTTAAAGTAAAACCTCTTTGATAAGTTTGTTGTTTGAACCTGGAGTCTAACAATATGTCACCAACATGAGACTTCATTTTATAGTTTAAGCCTTTTTTGTGTCTTATTTGAATCAAATTTATCTGAAAAATTTACATAAGTCAGGAGAGATCCTTATTATATGATTCACCACAACTCATTAGGGTTTTTGTTTCCATACATAAATGAACTCTGCTAATGTAAACCACAAATGATTGCACTTGATTGACCCTGAAGTTATACATTCTTGACAAAAAAAGGATGGAGCATCTTGAAAGTCATATGCCAACAGAAGTAAAGGAGATGAATTCCATTATAAATATGGTGATTATTACTGGCCAGCATTGTGAGCAGCAAATTTTTAAAGCGTGCAAGCAGAGAAGGTGAGGAGACAAGATTAAAAGGCAGAAATATTGATCTCATCCTGCAGCTTTTTGTTTCAGCACATCATTCACTTTAGCCCTCTGTCTCAGTGGCAACCAGCTTGAACAGCTTGAACTTTTTTCTCTATGTTACAGCAACTCTTCTGTATACCAAGTTTTTGCAAAGAATGATGGGGAAGAAACCCAACATTCTTTAAGGCAGAACAGACCCATGGCATCCTTTTAAAATACATTCATGTAAAATCTTGCTTAAATAAGTTAAGTTTGGTTGTACACAGATTTATTTTAATACTCTTATACCAATTTTTTCTGGGCTCTTTTCAGAAATATGTATATATATAAATATGTGGTTTTATAGAAATTATTATGTGCAATATAAAATACATATTCATATATAAATATAATGAATAATGAGGATTATAATCAACAAAAGCTGAGCAAGAAAGAAAGCGGAAAGAAGATTAATTGCTTAGGATCTTTGCAAATGCATTATTAAGCATATTAGGCAAGCTATGATACGCCAGTTTGGATTAACTACTTGGAAGAGGACCAGACTATGTGACTTCATTTTCTGACTACAATGTACCAACAAAGATTTGAGATCTGACCTGGACCTCTTGTATTTTGTCAGTACCATCTATCCCACTTGAGTTAAAGATATGTTTCCTACTGTCTGGGTCAGTAGGAGCTGTCATAAGTATTTCTCAGTCAGCAGGAGACATTTTCGAGCCAGTGAGAGCTGTCACAAACCATTTTGACACTACATGCATCATGCTGAAAGTGAGATTGACCTCTCCAACCTCTTTTGCTATTATATGCAGGTAATCAGGCCACTCCACCCATCTGGTAGCTATAATTGAGCTCAGCTCCACTATTAAACCCGAAACTACTGGTCTTACTATCTTTTCAGCTACAACAGCCATGTACCTGTGAAACTTCACCCTAATCAATGGACTTATTCTAGTGTGAAATTATTCTGGACTACAAAATATGGTCCTTTATTTCACACCATTATACCCTGCAAACTATCAAAAGGGGAGTTTAGGTTGCATTTTAAAAGACTGCAGGATAACAACAGATGCTCTCTTATGCAGAGCAAAGCATCTGACACACTGTCTGGCCCTGATTGTGCGCTGAGTTTGGCAAGTAGGGTCTTTCAATAGAGTTTTCTGAGCAAAAGTCCCTTGTGGGAAGGTCAAGTGTTGCAGAAAAGACCACCCAGTAGACATTATACTTGCTGAAGTGGTTGATGAAGTACTGAAGAAACTGACATCTTTTACTTCTGAATAAGTTTTCAACCATGAACTCTTTCATGAAGGACATGACTAAGCTTTCTCTTTCAAGAAAGAATAGTGAAGACTACTTTTAAAGTAACATTTTAGAGTTACTTTATTTTTTTTATCCCGTATTTCCTGGCTACTTTATAGTTCAATGTGTACATTCACACAGAACATGAACCACTGTTGCCCTATATTTCCTTTTTAGTTCAGGGGAATCAAACCCCTCGAAGCCTATCGTGCAGAAATGCTTCTACCTTAAAGTACTACCTGGGAATAACATTAGTATTAGTGAAGGGAAACTCTTCACTGATCCTCTAAAAGCCCTTTCCCTGTGCCATATATGTTTAAAGATAAATTAGAAACACAGGTGCAGTCTGCACTACTGGGAGGACCTGAGCAGGGTTCACAACTTTGAACCCTATTTTAGATTGTGATACTTATATATGCCTCATCTCACAATAGATAGGCTGCAGAAGAGAGAGTTCTGTATCTTTTATCTAGTAGCAGGTGGCTAGAGCATCTTCATGTGTAACATTTATATATCCCGCAGCAGAGATTTGAAGATCAGTCTGTGGGATATCTACAGTAGGTCAGTCTCAGTTCCTATTGCTGAAGTCGTTCCACTTCGTGTGAGTGATTATGGAGTAAATGCTCCCTATGATAGCATAAGAGTGTGTGTCACTCCGTGACCTATCGACAAGCCTCAGTGTGTGTGATGAAGGAGTAGCCCTCTGTCATATACCTTTATCAATACATATATTTAGGAAAAGCTTTCTCCGGATCATGAATGAGTACTCTGCTCTTCTTAGTCACATAGAAAGTTCATATCTGGAAAAGCAAAAGATAAATGATCTCTGATTTTCCACTTCCAACACCACTGTTCTTAGTGTTACTGTTAACAGCTAAAAAGAAAAAGAATAGGAAGCTTTAGGAACTCTCTTTTGTGTGGTCCTTTTCAGCAGCAGCTATGTATATGACTGAAGACTGTGACATATCCTCAGAAAAATACTGTTTGGCAGTTAAGGAAAGGGAAAAAATAGGACAGTTTGGTTTTTTTAAGACAAGAAGCTAGCTGGATTTGATGATACACTGCAACTCCTAGTTCTGCAGAGAGTGAAACCAGTGGTAGGTAAAGCATCCTGCTACTATACCTGGCGGCATAGCCATAACAAAAATGCCAGTACCTAATGGTGAGATGGAATCATGAACTGAATTAATATAGAGATTCTATGCATAACCTTCCTTCTTCCAGTATTTGGTCATACAATGCCTTGAATTTTTTTTTTTTATTTCACTTGGTTTTAGGTAGAAGCATAGCTCAATAAGGTCTACCATTGACTTCTGTTTCAGTCTATTCGTTCTAAATTTAATATTTCGTCCCATAATCACATTTGATATCCAAGTATATCTCAGACTTTCTTTTCTCTGTGCCATATGTTACTATTTGATATAATTCATCCCCATAGAATGTATCATAGAATTATAGAATGGTTTTGGTTGGAAGTGACCTTAAAGATCACCTAGTTCCAACACCTCTGCCACACCCAGGAACCCATCTACTAGAACAAGTTGCTTAAAGTTCTATCCAAAGTCCCATATTAAGTTTCTCTCTGGCTTACAGGTTTTATATCATCTGCTGTAGTCTCTTTTCTCTTCCTCCTTGCTTTCCAAGAATATTCCATGTATTTTTCATTCCCTCATAATCCAGTGGTTGTGATTTCAAAGGAAAATTAGACAAACTGTCAGATTTTAATGGAAAGTAAGCTCTGCTGTTCAGATGGCTACAAATATCTACAGGACTGGTGAGCAATCCCTGCTTTTCAATGCAGAACTGAGGTGTTCCTCATGTCGCTGAAGGATGGACTGATACAGAGCTCCAACATGGTTGATCGTAGCTCTTTCCATTCACTTAGCCTGCAACAAAGTACAATGTACTAAAAAATTCCTATCCTAAAAATCAATCAATCAAGCAAACAAACAAACAAAAACAAATTCCCAAACCCTAGAACAGAGCTAGTGGAGAGCAAAGCATATAGTAATAAAAATACACCAAACAAGATCTTGTCATTCTCCTCCCTGCTCCACATGACTTTCAAGCAGGTGTACTTTATCCAGACTAGTCTTATTTCATTTTACTGTATTAACTGCTATACATCGTATAGCTGGGAAATGTGTGTTCAAGGACTACTGAATGCTGGATTTTCTGAGTGCATCACTATCAGTGGATTGTTGTTTTCCACTGATACAGTGGAGAGGTTTCTGCTTCCAGGAGCCAGGCTAGGAAAGCAGCAAGCGGGGCTCCCCAGGCCCCTTAGAAGCTTAGGTAGGCTCTTCCCGCCCCCGGCCCGGCGACCACCCCGAACGGAATAAGTCCACAGCAGCCAGGAGTCCACAAGGAAAAGCAAGTTTTAATGGCGTGCACTTGCTTATAAGGGGCGCACGCAAATGTCCCAGATGTGGGCGAGGAAGAGGGACGGAGATGGGGAGGAGTAATGCACTTCATTGGGTACATGCAAACGAAGGGAAGGAGGGAGGGGAGGAGCGGCAAAAGGACCAATAGGAGAATGAGGTTGGCGGGAAAATTCTAGGGGTTTGTGGGAAGAAGAAACTTGAATAAGGAATGAATAAGGGAAAAATAACCAGGGTGGCCATATTAAGGGTATAACATTTAAACTGGGGAAGTGTCCATCCGGAAGCCCCCATGGTCCCGATTCAGTCGCTGCATAGGTATCCCGGGTTCCTGGACCTCTGTGTCCTCATCCACCCAGCGCTTGTAATATTTCTGCCACTTGATGAATTCCTCATCAGTCTGGTCTCCTCCGACACATCACAATTACAGATACAACTGTGCTAAATGACTTTGCCTCAAATCACTGTGAAAATTTGCTCTATTCAAGAGCTTTGTAGAGATCTGATTCTTATATGTGCTGAAATGGTAATGCCTGTTGTTTTCTGTTTCAGTTATTGTGATGGCATGTGACCAGCATGAACCTGGTGTCTCACTGTCATGTGAAAATCCATTTTCTTCTTTCTATTTAAGTCGAAACCTGCCACTATTTTAGATTTAATGTGGTGACAATACAACAGCAGCAGACTCATGTTTGAACACTACAGAGGAATATATACATTACACTGTAGCTGACAGGCCACAGAGAGGCAAAACAGAAATAAAAGGAATGCTTTATTTGCTTTCTTTATATTAGTTTTTTTTATTACTGTCTTTTGTTTTCATTTCTTAAATGTTAGATATATCTTTAGCACATTAAAAAGGTCACATAGGTGGTTTATCCCACATTATAGACCAACAATTCCATCACAATTAGCATTAACCTTCCTAGAATTAATTAGGCTACAAGGGACCTCAGGAGTTTATTTAGTCTGACCTCCTTCTCAAGGATCAGTTGTGCAATGATATCAGTTTACTTTAGATTTTGTCCAGCTTTTGGCCATGCAACCTGTTACAAATTTAATGGTTCTTTGTGCCAAAGCTAGCCCCTGTATCTGGAATTTCCTTTGCTGTGAATGGTGGTCACTGCCTTCTGTTCTTTCTCCATGACCCTCTGAGAAGAACTTGATTCCATCTTCTTTTTAGCCACCATTAGGTAGAGGAGGAAGACTGCAATCCCATCTCTCCACAGCCTTTCTTTTTGAGCCTAGTCAAATGCAGTTCTCTCAGCCTCTGTGTGTACATGCTGTGCTCAAGCCACATGCTTTGGTGACTCACCCTATTCTGATGTTGATCACTTGCTGAACTGGAACATTCAAAACTAAACATGTTATTCTATGTGCAGCATCTGTAGATGATTTGGGGAGGACTCCAAAAATGTCTGCATTTTCCAATGTTAACTTTATAACTTTGAACAAAGGATTTGTTTACGTAAATTTTTTATGTGTTGAAATACATGGAAGAAGGATGATGTAAGGAGGGATGTGAGACAAAATATGCTGATGATAGATAAAAATAGGAAAAAAAATCTTTCCAACTATCTGCTATAGCTCTTAACATGTCTTAAAATTAGAATCCTAACTGAAATGAATTGATTATTTTCTGATTTGCTGTGCATCTCTGAAAGCTACTCAGTACAGAATAAATAATGAAATCTTGGTATTCCAGATTATCATCTCAATTTTTCAGCACATATTCAACCTTTAATATTTTTCTGTCTGGCTGAATTCCTACACAGCTGAATGAATTGTCTCAGGAAAGCACTTCATGGAAAAAGGTGTTTGTTTTACCTACTAAGTGTTCTCAAGGTTACTGAATAATCTGTTGCTGCTTAATTGTTTTCTGACATCTTCCATTCTGATACCCATTTTGTGTAACTAGATGAACATGCTTTGTTGTCCACTACTTCCATGTTATAAAAAAAGTTCATTACTTACAGAAATCTGAAAATTAACTAAAAATATTAATAACATTTTAGATTTGTCTTAAAAGGAAATAAATGGGTGGAAACTAATCCTATGGTATGTAAAGATCTGGAAGAGAAGTGCACAGCAGGAGGTAAAAGGAACAAGGTTTTCCTAGCATACAAAATAATAAAGGCTTTTCAAAAAAAATAATCAATTTGAAAGTTTTTAGCTGAGTGTTTTACAGCTTTATGCTTTCTTTCCCTTGCAAAGATTTAACAATAATTCTTTTTCATTCTTCCAGGATGCTCTAAATTATATACAGGAGTCTTTCTAAGCATATTCTCATATTCAGAAAACAAGGGCTTTAGGCTGATCATCATAAACCATACCAGAAAAAATTCTCAAGTTATTAGCATGTAAAAGTTTAATATCATACACCCTGATTTCTGTCACTGTTGTTGTAGGCAATAAGCATCTGCGCTTATTGCTACACTTGGTCTAAACAAATGGAATGCTGTAAACTGTGTTTCAGGGCACTGCCATTTTGAATGCACCAGAGTTCCTCAGCACTTTCTTCAGCTAGCACATTCGTGTCAATCATCCACCTTTGGTACATCAGGGTTTTCATTAGTTCTATAACTGCCTGACCTTGTGCCAGACTCAAGCAGACAGGTAGTTCATAACCCTTTACTGTCAGAATTAGCATTCATGATACTACTTAAACTGCAGAGCAAATTTAGAGTTCATTATTAAATGAGGCATATGTTACTACACTTATAACTGATTCAGTCTAGTTATTTTTAGTTTGACCTTTTCTGTATTCATCAAATCAGCTTTGAAATAGACATTGAGGTACCCTTTACTGTTAGTTATAAAAATTCTTAGAGAGGATTTTTTTATGGAGTGTTCTGGCAAATTCTCATATGTAGAGTAGTTTAGTGATCTATACTAAGGACCTTTTTGTTAGTTTAAGTAAAAAAAAAAAAAGAGAGAAGATGGAATCATGTGGATGCTAATGGCCATTTTCTTCAGCTGTATCATCCGTCTTTGTCTTTGCTTTTATATCGGGAACTGAAGGACTAGTTCTGTCAGTTCAGAACAAGATGCAAACTTCCACTAAGGATGGCAAAAAATGTTTAAATGTAGAAGTATAGATATTATTAAAGTACATTTAGTCTTAGTATAGCTTTGTAGATAAAATTTCCCCATTATTACTTGGATTTTCTGGCTATCTCATCCTCCTCTTCCTGAGATAAGGCACTGAGAACAAAAACACTAAATATTCAAACCCACTGGAACATGACAGGCCTAAGAACTGTTTATTCTCATTTTCCCTTCACTGCCTTGGATTTCTAAATTCTAACATAGATAATATCTTTAAATTCTATAAACTTATTAGGTACCACAAAACCTTAATCCTTAAAAAAAAGTATCTTTTTGGACTAAAACCCCGTATTTGTCACTGAAGCCATCACTCACTGATTCTCACTAATGCAAAAGGATAAATGTTCTGGTAATATATTAGAATATATACTCATGGAAACATTATTACATTGATAAACTACAGCATTAGCAAATATATTCAGAATTAAACTATATGTATGTGTAGTAGAAAAGAAATTCTCATAGAGCAAAGTGTTAAATACAGATTACTTTATGCTTCACCCAGAGTCCTAAGAACAACATGTGACTGTTCATGTTTGGAGACATGCAAATACTTAGACATTCACTGAAGTAAGGTCAAAACCTTACGTGCTCTTGCCCATACCTCTTTTCTTCTCCCCTAGCCTTTTTTCTTTTTTGGCAAACTAGTTACGAAACAAATCTTGTAATAAAAAACTGAGCAAGTATAACAAATGAAGGCTTTAAAGATATTTCAATATCCAACTTCCACTGAAATCAATGAGAGCTGATTAATAGCTTTTAAAAGTCTAACCCGTGCTATCATTACCCTTATGGACTATTGTGAGATGGAATGTGCTGCCTTTTGTGTTGAATAGAGAGTTCAAAAATTGCATCCTCCCTTATTTTTTTTCCGGCAGGCACTGGGCTCACTTATTGCCACATAATAATTTTGTACTCTACGAGTACAGTTATGTTATGCAACTGTATACAAAAGCACTTTGTTGAATTAACACTGTGGGGCTTATGGAAAACAATAAATCATAAAAAAACCTGTAAGAATTGTAACAATTAAATGTACTGTTTGAACTTCAAGTTACTGTATAATGTAACTGTAGTTCATTCCCTTAAAAAACTCCTAAAACCTAATTTAGCCGTATGTCATGTTCTCTCTTCTGCATGATCTAGATGAAAACTTCAGTTCATATCCAACATGACAAATTTAGAAACCTAATTAAGTCAGACTGACTCACCCTCTGGGAAAGTTCAGAGACACTGGTCTTTCTTGAGAAAGTTGAGGTGGAGTGTAAGAGAATTAGATGTGTAAACAAAACTTATGTTAGGATAGGCAGTTTGCCTCCCAGCATTATACACTTGAACTATGCATCAGCTTGAACTAGGTATGTCTTCAACTAAGTCAGGTGCCTAATACGGTCCTTCTGAACCTGGAAAACAGTCTTCATAGAGGTACGTTGGGGTACAAGCAGTCAGCAGACACACTGGGAGAGACCTTAATGCACAACGATCTTGTTGGGGAAACCAGACTTGGGCATAGTTATGACAGGGGGTTTGTATGAACCTACTTGCAGCAAAAAAAAAAAGTAAACCCAATGCATGATTACACCTATTTCATTTACCTAAATATGCATTGTGGAGGAGGCTGATTTCTGCACAAATAATTTTTGTTTCTGATTTCTCCTTTAGCTCTGTCTATGTAGTACATTCTAGATCCTAAAGACTCTTTTCCATGTTTTTATATATGTAGGAAACACCCATAAAATTTTAAGTGGCGTATCAAAAAACTAAATATACAACATATAGAATAAAACACTTCACAGTTTTGTGGGCTTTTTCCAAGATTTGTATGTGTGTTACTAACAGTGTTATTTTTTAGCCCTCTAAAATGTTTCAATTTAATAACATATATGAAGTTCCACAAGCATTTGAAGAGATGCAAGAATTAGTTTGGTGATGTTTATGGAACTTTGCTTACATTTGAATTTCTTTTGATTTCTACATAAAAATTCAGATATATACAAAAATAAAACTTCTTTAAGAAACCACCACCAACACAGCCCAGGAGGGCACTCCAGGGTGCTTAGTTTAAGCTTCTTATTATTAATTCCAGAGGTAACTGAAGAGAAGTCTTGGACTGTACACTCCAGACTCAGACCTCTAAGTTACATCTGAGGATAGTGGCTCAGGTTTTCTATCTGGTTCAGGCTTTCCTTGCTTGGTTGCTCCTTTAAGTAGCGTTTACATGGAACACTGGCAAGCAGGTTCTCACATCTGGACTGACACTGGCTTTAGGAGGGAGATAAGTGCAGAACAGGCATTCTGAACATAGCGGCATGCTGAGAAATCTCAGATCAATCTAAAGGAATCTTAAAATTACTTGCTATCTAAAAGCTGGTGAATTCAATTGCTGCTTGGGCATAAGAGTCTTGAAAAGGTCTTAATCACAAAACTTTTGAGCAAACCTCAGAAATACTTTGGACTTTTATGTCCCGCCAAGTAAAAAACAGAAATATTGAAAGCTACCAATTTGTTTGTTTGTTTGTTTGTTTTAATTTGTAGAAAATATTAACAAATTATGTGAATTCTTCTGTACTTTAATTTTTGAGGATATTTTCCCTACATTTTAAATTAAAGTAAGAATGCAGATTTCTAAAAATACAAACATATATGAATCCTGTAGTAGAGAGAGAGAAAGCAGCACTTATGCATGTTGTGTTGTGCAACAATTAAACAAAGATCCTCTTTCATAGAAATGAGAAATATTGGCAACAATTCCAAATTTTAAATTAGATGCCACATCTGGTGTTTCAGCCAGGAATCAATGTGCTTGTTGCCCCAAACTGATTGTCCAGACTTATCCTCATCCTAATACTAAAAAAGGCCAAAACAAAAAGGAATAGTCACTGCTCATTTAGGAACCAGGAAATATCTATGGCTCTTTGAACTAATGAATCCTGACTTCTGGCTATCTTCTTTTAAGTTCCTTGTCTCATATACATATATTTTTTTATGTCAGTCCATCTGAATATGCAGCTAACATCAGAGAAAGAATATTAAATGATATCTGCTTTAAATTTTGTTTGGACTCCTTGAAAATGGCAGGGACCTTCAGCTTTTTACTACCAGCCCAATAATTTTATTTGATAAGTTCTGACTTACCATAAATTTAGTCTTGAGTTGCAAACACCAAAAAATTAAAATCTACTGCCTCTACAGCAAAGAGCATTTGCAACTATGTTCTGCTTGAGTCTCAGTCCAAAGTTCTATCTAATGTTTTAATTATACTTTATAACATTAACAAGGTCTTTTATCTGGTAAGTCAGCGCTCTGTCATGTGGACAAGGGAACAAATATAGCTGTTAAATGTGGGAAGATGCTGAAATGAATTCCAAGGACATCGCTGGACAAGCATGTTAAAAAACTCAGAGACAAAGTTTTAAAAAGCAGTTTTTCTGGTTCTGTTACCCTGCCTGGGTTTCGTTTGTGCTGGGTCGTTTATACCACAGCCTGCCAGCCTCTTTTGTGTTCCCTGGAGGCCTTTTGTTCTCCAGATGACACAGCCATNGTCTCTTGTCTTTGCTCCCCTCGGACACAGGGGATAGCAGAGACCCCTCTCCCTTCCCTCCAACACCGCATAGTTAAACTTGTGGGGTCTTTTTGGTTTGTTTCTTTGTTTGTTTTTGGTTTGTTTTTTTCCCACGTGGGGTTGTGTGGGTTTGTTTTTGCTTGTTTTTCAGTGCTGGTTTCTTACTGTAAGATATTATATACAGTCCTTGAGTATATTTTATTTCAATGTTATCAAAGAGTTCTGAATATTCCTATTCCTTAATGGTGCATTTTGTGTGTGTGTGTTTATTTTCAATTTGGTGGAAATTTCTGAAAAAGTAGTTTTGTCTTAGAAACTTCCTGAAATTACTTTCTTTTTCTTCAGAGGAGGATAATGGAAAAAATTATAAAAATTGGTGTGATCTTTGCTTTCACTGAACTCCAAAATATTTTGATTTACCACACTGAAGAGAAAGAGTTTTTCCCTGTTCAGTTCAATGTGTATGTAGTACCCTAGAAAAGTCCAGTCTCTGTCACACCTCTATTCTCCTGTGGGCCTGATTGCACTGCGTTCTTCATCACATGTTGCAGCCTTTCTTTTCCTTGAACTGGCATTTTGTTACAGGTCATCCATGAAGAAAGTGTGGTTTACCAAAGAGAATTAAAGCTGAAGGGAATTAATTGAACTTCAACTCATAAGAGGAATAATAGCTATACAGAGTAAGAAAGCTGGAGCAGCGTAAAATAACTCTTTCTGCTATTTCTTAAAGCTTGTGATTAAAGCATATGGTTAGAGCTTACTATGTTAGCAAAACCAACAAAAAGCCGTGTCATTTTACTTCCTTTCTGTGACCAGAAAGGTCTGAAATATTTCTGGTACAGGTGTCCTGTCGGAGGAGACCAGATCGAGAAAGAATTACAGGCGCTGGGTAGATGAGGACGTGGATACCCATGCAGCGACAGGATCGGGACCATGAGGCTTTCCGGATGGACACTATACCCTTAAAAGATGGCTACGATCCAAGTTTCTTCTTCCCACAATCCCCTGGAATTGTTCCCACAAACCCCTGGATTTCTCCCACCAACCTCATTCTCCCTATTGGTCCCTTTGCCGCTCCTCCCTTCCCTCCTCCCCTTCGTTTGCATGTACCCAATGGAGTGCGTGACTCCTCCCCGTCTCCTCCCCGTCTCCGCCCCTCTTCCTCGCCTACATCCGGGGTATTTGCGAGCGCTCCTTATAAGCGAGTGCGCGCCATTAAACCTGGCTTTTCCTCGTGGTCTCCTGCCTGGTCTGGACCTATTCTGTCTGGAGGGGTCGCTGGGCCGGGAGCGGGAGGAGCCAACCCTAGCTTCTAAGGGGCCTGATCCTAGGGAGCGCTGCCGCTTGCGGCTCGCCGCTTTCCTAGCCTTGCTCCTGGGAGCGTGAAAAACCCCTCCACTATATTAGTGGAATTATTAATCCACTGAGAGTGTCCTATACCATATAATTTTTTTCATACGTGCAGTAGTAAGAGCTTTGCAATCTCACATCATAGGCTTTAACTGTAGCTCTTTCAGTGAATTTTCTCATGCACTCAGACTAGAGCTGCAGGAGCTGGGAATCACTCAGCAGTGGGAGGTAACACAGAGAGTGAGGAGCTATCACAAAGAGCTTGTTACAAACCTACCTTGAAGACTGCTGTTCAGGTTTCAAAGATACCAGCTTTTTTTTTTTTTTTTGTGACTCCTGCCTTTTAATATGGATGAAAGAGAGAGAAGTGAGGCCAAGAGAACACCAGAAGTCCCTACAATGAAAATATCAGTTTTAGGTCTATTCTCTCCTATTTGTCCCCATCCTATGCAGCAGATTCCCTGAATTGTTCCTGAGGAGGAGGAACAGCGATGATCATCTGTTTATGGGTCACATGCACGTAAATCTCTATGAGTTGAGCTGAGGACAGACTAGCCTGAAGAAATGAAGCCTCCAGCTCAAAACTTGCTGACTTTGATGACAGATTCTTTAAAATTGGATTGAAGCCAGACTTCAAAGAGGAATCTGAGTTCAAAAATAAGTTTTTTTTTTCTCTTTCAGAGAGTTTTAAACTTCACTTGATCTGAAGCAGTGAGTTATTTTATGACACTAGTTTCACTTTGAAGTCCATCTTCTCGACAAGGCGCATGAAGGTGTCTACAGGTGTAAGCTGAGCTGACTGGGCTCAAAATGTAGGGGTGTGGTGAATGCTACGCATGCCTGTATGGGGATTTTGTTTGGTTTTATTAACACAGAGGAAACTTGTTCTTTAGAGAGCAAGGAATTATCAGCATCAGAAGATTTAGAACAATTCGATAAATTGTAGGACAAAAGATGACAACAAAATTATTTTTGTCATCCTTAAATGTTACAGTCACTCTTCATTTGTGAATACATTGATTTCTTGGAATTATTAAATGAATCATTAGTTTAGAAACCCCCAAAATGTATTTATATTCACTTGTGTAAGAATCTTGCCTCGACTGCTTGAATGGACTCATAAATATTTTCATGAAAGATTTTGCTCTCTAATAACAAGTTTTTTAGATCTGTAAGGGGAAAGCAAAGGTAAACTATCATACTGTCAATTGCATGCTTTATTATGTGTCTTATTGTGTCAGTACATGAAAAAAAAAGTGGAACAGAAGATTTATAAATTTCATTTTAGGTGGTCAGACTAGAAGGTGGAGACAAAATATCTATTTTCTAATTATGTGTATATTTATATATGCATGCATACTTATGTGTATTTATACATGGTAAATATTTACTGAACACACAGCAGCACCTATTTTAAGCAGTTTTCACCGCACAGGTGAAATGGTTAAGAAAAGGACAATACATGAGAATTTGTATAAAATTACAGATACACAACTGAGATACTTTATTTTCACCATTTACCTGGCTCTCGAGTTACAGAGCCTCGTATGTATTGTTTAAGGGCACCTGGCAAGGTGAGGGGGGTCTAAGAAGGGACTTATTTCCATTCCCCCTCCATGTCTTAGGTCCTGTCCTTCTGCCTGGTGGCAGAATAATATGGTATAGAGGACACTGGAGTGGCTTCTCTATCCAGACCAATTTAAGAATTTTCATGGAAGATTTTGATGTAAAATATGATGTAAAATTTTTTTCATAAATTAAAGCTTTATTACTTCTGGTGCATTCTCTTTGTGCATTTGTTTTGTAATTCCAGTCACAAGAATAAACAAGTTTATCTGGCATATTTTTTTTATTTTTAAGATCAGAAAAATTATTGTGCAGTTTCATTTTCTCAATTTCATTTGCAAAAATTATTCTTTCTCTCTCTAACTCTGTTTCATATTTACATTCTGAAAAGAAGTTCTGGCTATTGTTCCCAAGTCAGCACAGCCTTATGGTAAGTCTGTGAAACTTTATTTCCACAAAATGCATTCATAGGCACCAGGACACATGATGCAATCAGCATCTCGGATGACTAGTATTTCACTCTGACTTTGTCTCTTACAGAGAGTGAGAATCAGTCTAAACCATAGATGTATTTAAGCCATGAATTTCAGCTTAAGATTCAAATGCAGTTCTTGGGCATTTTCAGGTAAAAGGCACTTCTGAAAGACAGTATGCAAGAGAAAATGATTTCGTTTAAGGTTTTGTTAATGATTTTTTTTTAAGAATTCTTTAAACTCAAGATCAAATATAAACATTTCAGAAAAAAGCCCACCAACTCTTAAGATGGTTGAAGAAGAGAAAAATGTTACAGGTTTTCATCTGTGTTATTTCTATACACCAAGAAAGTAGCAGAAAAATGAATGTTGTCTGATGTGCTTAAATGGTGCTTTCAAAAAGGCTTTGGACAAAGTCTCAAAATAATCCATTAAGAAAATTCATTAGACAAAATGGCAAAGATCTGTTTCCCTGAGCACTGCCATTTAGAATAATTTCAGACTCTGTAGGGCACTGCATCTAATTTTATATGTCATTCTATAGGAAGTCAGTCACATCATCTGTCCCCAAGGAAGTATCCTTGATACCACAAGGTGTCTCAACAGGAACTAAGTGCCACTGTTTAGGCCTACAGGTGCCCTTGGTAGGGAAAATGGAACATAACTTTCCAAAGCTCTGTAGAGATCTGGAACCAAAAGGTTTTGTTTATAAGGCAGGGCTTTTGACTGATTTCTACTCCTCTGAAAATGAGTTAGGGAGTTATTGTTCTTTTTCTATCCACCGCTATCATACAAGAAACTTGTACCTTGAGGGAATACTCAAGGAACTCTGTTGAAGGAGAACATGCCTATTGCACTTGTATATGTATAATAGTTCTAGAATCTCGCCTCAGAGTTCTCTGTAATATTTTGAAAAGCAGAGGAAGAAATTCCCACCTATTCCTACAAATGTGTATGGATTTCCAGTGAGGTCTCTAGCAACTGGTCCAGAATTTAAAATTTATGAAGTTGAAAACATTAAAAAGAAAGATTAAAAAAATTCTTAAGAATCCCTAAATAATTAACTTATTATCTAATTAAAAAAAAGTCTTGAAGCTAGTAGTCTCAGATCATTGCAACTTCCTTGGGAACTGCTTCTGCTTTGCTTTATTTCATGACAATGAAAAGCTATAGATAAATTGAACTTTACATGGAACTTATATATTTGTAAATCAAACTGCATGTTAGCTTCTCCAATGTTTCTTAAGTTTGATTATTTTAAGGGATCAGGATCACTATTTACTGTGGTTCTTTCTCAGTTTCCACTTTTAAGTGATATTAGGAAATGTAATTGCGCATGGTAAAAAAAAAAATCTTACAGGGAAAATAATTTCCTCACTGCAAAAACTGTATGACCATAGTCAGTTCTGCAAATGATCCCTGATTTCAGGCTTTTGAGTTTTACTGAAAAATTAATTTGGTACCTTGACAAAAGTTTTACACATGTTCTTATTTAAAATAATTCCACTCACCTCGGATTGGAAATGTTCACTTCCATGTCATATTAGCACAGTGAAATGTGTATGCTCATACAGAAAACTGGAGGGCCTCCTTACATTGGTTGAGACAGATTCAGTACTCAGGTCCTGAATGCTTATGCATGATTTGTACTTGTATAATGTGTAGCCACACATCTGTTGAGGAATACTTCTCATCCAAGTAGCTCAGCTGTCCTGCAGATTGAAATGCAAACTGGGCTCTGGATGGGAGCCTGAGATAAGAGGCTGTGAACTGCCAACCTTTGGGATAACAAAGGGCAGTGAAGATGGGTGAAGCCAGCCAGAGGTATGGACACTGAGAGACACATCAGGAGCTGGGAAAGGCAAGCCTTTTGGACAACAAAGGAGAGGAAGAAGACCGCTAGGAACTGAACATTTGGAGACTAGGGAGGAAGAGAGAGATTTGTGTGCTTGGACTGTGAGGGTATAAAAGCTCAGAGGTTCCTTGGTTGATGATCCTCCTTGGTGGCATCAGCTCCAGCTGATTCTGTTACTGCTTTGTGGAATGAGACATCTGAGACTCTGCTGTAGCATACCTGGGGGCAAACCAGTAAGGAAACCTGATCTGACTGTGTGAGTAACGTGTGTGGGGAGTCAAGGGGGTCACCATCAGCCCCCTGGTGTCGCAAAGATAAGCTACTGCTGTTTGATGTCTGATTGAAATACTCATGTTTTTTATGTAATTTTATCTAATGAATACCTGTCAAGATTTCCAGTGTTATGTTTCCCTGTAGCCAAAGAGTATACTTTATTAAAAAAAAAAAATATATATATCTAAATATATATGTGTGTATATATATATGTATATGTACATGCACATGTATATGTATATGTATATGTGAAAAACAGACCCTGTCATATATTGTACAGGCGGATGCCTGCAATAGTACCTGGAGGCAAAAGAAACGTAAAGTAACAGTAATATGATGACTATAAAATATGAGACAACATGGAGGTATCTTGTGATAACATCATCTAAACTTTTTTTTCCACCAAGAAGTCCAGTATTGGTAAGAGATGAAAAGCAAAAGCACTCTGTCTAAGTCTTCCTCTGATAATTTGTCAAGTTAAAAATGCACTTTAACTTTGTCCATTCCAGTGGGGAAGAATTGCCTGTGGGGAAGGAAAAAAAAAGAAACAACAAAAAACCCCCCACAAATAACAGCAAGTGAAAGTGTAAGTATTTGTTTCATGAATGTCACTACACAGAAAGGTGAAAAACAGTAAAGTATGTTGGTAATTTCATCAAATCATAGAATAGCCAACATCTGAAGATTATCTGGTTCAACCTTGCATGGGAAAGGGAGCTGTCCTAGTTCAGCAAGTGGGACCAGTTGTCACTGTGTGGGGGTGGCCAAAGCTATGTATTCTACCCCCATCTATTCATTCCCAAGGTCAATGGCCCATTTGGAGCAGCTTCCCAGGGAGTCGTTAGCACCTCCACTCCCAGCCTGAGGGGGCGTAGGTGCTAATGGGCCATCAACAGTCCAAAAATAGCCCATGACTCACAGAGTTAATCACCCATTGTGTGAGTCCCCGCCCCACGGGAGGGACTGGATGCTCCCTGAAGGTACAAAAGGGGGTGGGTAAGAAGACCTGGGGAACCCTTTTGTTGGACCCAGAGGAGCAGCAGGACCTTGACAGGAGGAGACCACCACTCCGGATCAGACCACAGCCATCACCTGTACCAACAGGTTTTTTCACTTCTTTTTGCTTTGGACTTGGGGGAACCACACAGGTCTCACACAAGGGCTAACAAACCCCTTTGGGTTTGTACCCCAGGGCACTGGGTTACACAGCTGGGTTTTGGGAGTTGACAGCAATTCCCCTTTTCGTCAGGGTATTTACTGTATTATTATTATTATTAAATTGTGGCTCTGACTCATAATCTCTCTCGTGTTGAGTTCATTTCTCCTGCTAGTTTACCTCTAAACCAGCACAGGAGCCCAGATGAGATTATGTAACATCTTATCCAATTGCATCTTGAAAACAATGAGGACCCTACCATGTCCCTGGGGAGGTTGTTCCAACAAATTATCACACTCTTCGTAAAAAAATTCTTTCTTACATTGTTATGAAACCTCTACTAGTGCAACTTGTATTGTGTCTCCCTTCTCTTCTGCAGTTGCTTCTTCTGAACAGAGATCCTCAGTCTCCTATGTTGCCACCATTTAAGAACTGGAATTCTGTGATGCACTCCCCACTGAGCCATCTCTTCTCCAGGGAGAAAAGAGCTGACTCCTTCAGACTTTCCTTAAAGGTCATATGATCAGCCCTTTGATCATCATTGTGGCCCTCCTTTGGACCCTCTCCAGGTCTTTCTTGGATTTGGGGTACCAGAACTGGACACTGCACTCCATGTGCAGCCTGACAACCACTGAGCAGAGTCATTCCAAGGAGATGAAAACAGTTGCTGCAAGTGATATGTCAGCATTTATAAGGGAACAGCAGGATGACATTGTATCTGGAAAAGAAAACAGTATAAAATAATCCGAAAGACCTAGAATATGCAGAATGAAATGTCTGTATTTTATCTTAGTTTTTCTTACCTCCTTCTGTCCATAGCTTTTTCCTTAATGCATTATTGTCCTTATATCCTCAGAAATATTATGTCTGTTCTGTATGGCTATTTTATAACTTTATGTGAACCTTCATGTTTCATTCTTTGAATCCAAATATATTTTTACTATTGTTTCATAAATAAATATAATAATAAATGAAGTAGTTGATATCTGTAAAGAATAGATCTACTTTGTCCTTACAAAGATATATGTGTAAGTGTTGAGATGAATATGTGTGAGGCAAATTAAGAAAGTGTTTGGGTATTGTTAGTTGTTTATTACTATGCAAGCCAAATAATAAAACAAACAAACAAAGAAAAAAAACCAAACCCACAAATCCCCAGAATAATAGCAGGCACATAATGATATCCTTGAGAGGATACATAGGAAAGCTAGAACAGCAGAGGTATTAAAGCACAGTAGTTTAGATAATGAAGTCGAATAAATTGCCTTCATCATTGTGCCTTCATTGTCACCAAAGTGCAATGTGATAAATGAAACAGACTTGTCTGATGGAAATTGTAAACATTCATATTTAATAAACGGTTATTAACACTTTTATAATATTGCTTTGTTATGTTCATTACATGCTCATTGCATTACAGGAAGTTTATTTCCTATTTCATTTATCCACTGTCATTGTGTATTGCTAACCTGTGCAAGACAGGTCTATTTTTTATGTTCTACTGCACCGTATGTGAGTTATGTTCAGATCTTAATGGAAGTGTCACATCATTTTCAGATCAAATTATCTAGTTTTAACAGCTAAGGGGAATCAAATTAATCAGTAAAATTAGAATATAAACCAATATAAATGTTGTGGTTCCCAAGATGTTGACTGAAATACATGGAGGTCATGTTTGCGAGTTATCATATTAAAAGGAAGTCAAACGCTTACTGAGTTGCTCGATTAGTTATCATTAGTAGTTCTATATTAGGAGCATACATAAAGCTGTAAACTGCTAGGAAAGTCCATGGCTCAAGTGAATTTAATTGCACAAATAAAAACATGAATTTTCTTTCTTTTTCTTTCTTTCTTTCTTTCTTTCTTTCTTTCTTTCTTTCTTTCTTTCTTTCTTTCTTTCTTTCTTTCTTTCTTTCTTTCTTTTTTCTCTCTCTCTCTTTCTTTCCTTCTTTCTTTCTTTCTTTCTTTCTTTCTTTCTTTCTTTCTTTCTTTCTTTCTTTCTTTCTTTCTTTCTTTCTTTCTTTCTTTCTTTCTTCCTACCTTGCCTTCTTCCTACCTTGCCTTCCTGCCTTCCTGCCTTCCTGCCTTCCTAACCTTCTTTGCCATCCTTCCTTGCCTTCCTTCCCGCCTTCCTTCCTGCCTTCCTTCCTGCCTTCACTTGAAATGGATGGGTTGTGTTTCTCTAAGTTGCATGGGGTTGATGTTTGTTGGATGCTTTTGTGGAGTTTTCTCCTTGGTTGTTTGTAAAACCCTTTTGCCCCAAAACATATTTTCTCACTACATTGAAAGTTCTCTTGAGGAAAAGTTGATACCTTTTTCTCTTTACACGATTCAAGGCATCTAAGAATTTAAAGACCTGCAAAAGTCTTAGGTGGAAACTCTGGGAGTCTTAAAAAAAGTAAAACTTCCAGTAAACCTTGAGGCTTCAGGATGGGCTTTTTACAATTTTTTGTTTGTTTGTTTGTTTGTTTGTTTTGTTTGTTTTTTGTTCTGTATGTCTAATAGGCAGGAATATGTCGTGTGTTTCTAGCATACTTCATGAGCACAAGCTACCAGAAATAGGACATTGAGGACAAATGTTTGAGACTCCTAGAATATATGATAATCTTTCCCCTCTTCTATCTGCACTCCAAATACCCCCCCAAGCTGCTCATTAGCTGAAAACAATCTGCTTTCACTCTGCCAAGGGGTTTACAATTTCTAAATCAGGAACGTGGTAATAAAGACAAAAAGATATTTTGATGTGTTGACTCTTACTCGATGTCAGGTGCCCACCAATGCACCACTCCTCTCCTCAGCAGGATAGGGGAGAGAAAATATAGCTGAATGCTCATCTCTTCTCTGGCTTCAATTTGCTTCTGCACAATAATTTTTCTTTTCTTCGTTCTCAGGTATACTGTCGCAGATGTGCTGCCACTGTCACTGAAGAGCTCAGACCTGGCAGGAGAAGGGTCTGTCTTGCAGCTGGCTGGCATGGGGTCAGTTGGACATGGGGAAAGCTTCTGGCAGCTTCTCACAAAAGCCAAACCTGTAGTCCTCCAGCTTTCAAAACTTTGTCATTCAAACCCAGTAAAGATATGTCAACTTGGTAAAGTTTCTTAAACACTGAGACTTTAAGGGGCAAGCCAGGAATGACATAAGCCTTTACTATAAGTGTAATAATGAGTTAATGCTATCAACTACAGTTGTGACAGCAATTGCATGTTATACACACACACACTCACACCCTTATTATAGTAATTTATATTTATATGCAAATTCACATTACTACATTTTTTTATATTTTAGTTTTTAATGCCATACCTATTCTATTCAGGCTTCCAGGAAGAATCTTAATATTGAAAACAGATTCAAAGTCACACAAGCCTCTGTGACATTATCTTTGTTGCTGCTTGGTCTACAAGAAAAACTTTACAGAACTTAAACTGTAGCATGGTCCATTAACATAATTTATTGATCCTGGAGAAGTTAGACATCTGCAATTTATTTGTCCTTGCTTTACTAGTGGTCATGCAGGTGAAGAAGACTTGGTGTCGTTTTGATAGAACAAGGTGGATTCTCAAATAAACATTTGACAATAACTCCTCTGATGTGCATAGAAATGGGAATTAATCAGACTATAGATCTTTTTCTTTCTCAGTGTAAAAGAAAGTCATATATGTGAAGTAATTTTATAAGTGGAGAAAAAACATAATGCTTCTTTTCATGCTACCATAAATTTGGGAAAAAACAATTCCCGACTCTTATCAAAATAACCACCCATATTAAATAAGAATGGAAACATATCTTTAATATTTGCATGTTGAAAAAGTATTAACTGTTTAGTATATTAAAAATAAAATTTCTTCTGTGTCAGAATGCTTACTAACCAACTTCAGATTAATTTTCTTAATTGAAACTAATTCCAGTGGTACTTTTTGAACAGCACATTCTCAGAACATAATTTCTTTTGAGGGATTTCTCCATGAATATAAAACACTCTTTTTAAAACGTAGTTAAGAGATTAATACTCATTAAGGATTAGTGGATTTCAAGCTTCATTTTTTAAAATAATTTTTTCAGTTAGTTGAGTGTCAAGACCCCTGAATATTAAGCTGTCTTTCAAAGAAGTGATACTGTTCTTCAGAAAAGATTATTTTTGACTCTGCCATCCTCCTCCAGAAAAGCAAGCCAGTATACAAGCATACTAATTCATCTCTTTTCAGAAATGACAAGTATTCAAAAATCTGTATAATAGTGACACGCATTTTATTATTGATACTGTAACAGATGTAAAGTTTATTGTCTGAGAAAGTCAATTTCAATCTAGCATTGCCATGCAAGTGGTGTTTGCAATAATGATTTCATATGCAAAATGAGCTCATCTTGGTTTACTGCACTTACTTCTTTTCCCTACTTTGCCACCTGTAGTATCTTGTTATAAATCTCAATGAAAATTTTTATTAGATTTTCAAAGTATTGTTTTGTGCAGGAACTAAAAAGAATTGTTTGTCATCTGTCATAGTTTGTTTTATATGACACTGACAATTGCAGTCTATCAAGACAAAATTGGGTTTAACCCATACTTTAATGTATCAAAGTGTAATTCTTACATGACAAAGTTTCTAGTCTCTAATGGAAACCTTCAAGTTTTGAAGAATCATCACTCCCATTTCCTATTTGCTCTCAGTGTTAATTGCATAAAAAATTTCTTGAGTCCCCTGTGAAGTTGCCTGTCTAACTTCCAGCTACTGGGTGTTCTTTTCCTCACTTAAAAGTGCCTTCTATCTAGAATTGTCTAACCATGAAGGAAATAAAACATTTTAAAAAGTTATCCTTTCCCCCAAAGTGTGTACAGAGTGGACAGTAAGTCCTCAGGCCTGATGCTTTCACTGTACAAATGCACTCACATTGGACTGCATTGCTTACTAATGTAGATGTAGACTGTATCACCCAGGCTCCTCCGTATCTGAATGAGAGAGGAAGGAACCTCTAAGATTGACTCAGAACTTTGTTTGGCTTAATCACCTTTTCATTTTGTTGAAAGTACCTAATTCGAGTATATGAACTTAAATTGGGGCATATCCAGTACTTTACAAGCTTTATAATCTCTTAAGCATGTATGAAATAGTTGATGCATTTTGTCATACAGTTTATCACATTTTTACATACAATAGCCTGACAAATTCCTCAGAAACACCTTAATAATGGAATCAAAGCAATTGTATTTTCCCATAAAAACACATAGATTGTCAGATTCATTATCTTTCTGACCTCTAGTACAAATGTAAATATGAACACCATCTCAGACTACTTTTTCCTATTACTTGCTTAAAATTTTTGTCATGTTTATCAGTGTGACACTTACTCTTTCTAAACACTAGAACAGCACTAACATTTTGCTAGAATTTCTCATATTCAGATATTAAAATTAGTATCTTTTGATCTCCTCAGCCCACTTCTTAATTGAGGATAAGGTGAAAATTATTTGATGTTTGCTGTCTTAATATTGTTTATGCAAAGATGCTATTTAACTTTTCCCCTAAACCAGGAAATATTTCATTGTCTCCATTTGAGCTATTTATCCAGTCTATATCTCTAATTTCTTTATTTTATGCAAAGTAAGGATTCTGAACATTTGTTCATTTTTTGTATAATGGTTAACAGTGTGCCTCTGACTAGTAATAGGTTCGCAGATTTGTCAGGATTTTATCTCTGGAACATTTATTGTAAATGTGTTTCAACATATTAATAAGTAACCATGGTCTTCATAGCTTATTCTATTAGTCACAGACTTGACATTTTTGAGTAATTCAGACTGATTTTTCAGTCTTGTTATTGAGGTTGAAAACATTATGATAACTTTTCAGATTTTTAAGTTTTCCTCTGTAGGCATTATAAACTGCTATTTACTAATGATTGCAAAGCATAATGTGTAACCTGTACAGCTGTCTTTAAATACAGTAATTCCATCAAGTGCCAACAATAAAGCAGGTACTAAAACTATATTTTCACCCACTGCTGTTTGTTTATGGCTCTCTACAGAGATCAGGAAATAAAAACAAAACAACCCAGCCAACCAAACAAAACTATAGAAAAAACACCAGCAAACTAAAGCAAATATACAAATACATATATACACACATTTTCATACACACATTTTTTTGCATTTGTCTGCATTTGTGTACGCATATATGAAGCTTTTTGTAGTAAAATAAACAAAAATGGAGATAAGTAGTTTGATAACTGTCTACTGTGTTGTTTGGTGAACCACTACATATTTCATTCTGAGTGGATGAATGATCTCCATGAAGTATCCTGGTTTTGAAGTACTCTGGTTTTGCATTTTTTGATGTTACACTTTTTTCTGCCCAAATCAACTAACTTCTAAAATGATCATCACATCTAAATATGTCCTCTAACTTCCATATTCTTCAATTTTGCCATAGCTTTTAGCAGTTAATAGTTATTTTAAACTTCATAGCCTGGCATTACTCAACCTTACTGAACCTTAAAGAAACTACATGTTATGTCTGTGCATATTTCCAGTAATTTGAAATTAATTTGTCAAAGGAGCAGACAGTTCAATAATAGTACACAGGTGAGAAATTTATGCACCCAAGGCTGTGCATACAGTATCCAGTGTATAAAAATCCCTTCATAAATTTCACCAGGATGTTAATGTTTCAGGTGTCTCAAAGGTCTCAAATTTCAAGTCTTCTATTCCTTGAGATATATTAGATAACTCTCCTTGTCAGTCACCAGTCACTGAGAGATTCTTTCTCTGTTGCCCAGCATGATGCTAGTTATCAAACCAGCTCTTGCAACTGGAACTTGTAACCCATTATACTTACTATAAATAATAATTTGGAATGTTTGGACACCTATTAAGGTCTCCTAACACAATAATGCTTGGCGAGATGTATTCTTCAGGTAAGGGCATCTGGTTAACTGATTATTCAGAATTAATCTGTATCCTTAGGCAGACAAAGAGGCAAAAAGCAAATAAAAATATTAATACACAACATCCAAAATTGACAAAGCAGCTACATTCTTTATTTTTAAAAGTACAGAAAAGGAAAAAATGTTCTTTATTTGTTTATAATGTTACTAATTTAAGCTGAAAAGTTCACTTCCTGCAGTGAGATGACTTGCAGAAGTCACTTTCCTTTATTTTTTCCAGAGTTTTTTTTCCTTTTTGCATATTCTGTGCCTCAGATTACACTAAAAAGATAGCTATTGTTTGCTGCAACATATTACATTTTGAGCTAATATTATTTTTTTTTCCCAGGATAAATCATCCCTCCTTCAACTTATTTACATTTCCCTCTCCACACTCATCCTCTCACTTATTTAACATTAATGTACTAATTAAATTAATTTGTTCTTCAAAATATAAATTGATAATTTCATTTCTTTGGAGGTGCTCATACTGCTTTTTGAAACCATCTGTACTTGACTGGTCAATTAGCTCCATGACTAAAGGATAAATCAGATAGGCAGTTTGTAATTTTCAGAATGAATTGTTTCTGTCTGGTGAAGCATAGAATAGAAGCATGGAATAATTTTGGCTGGGAACAATCTTTAGAAATTAAGTAATCTTTAGAAATTAAGTAATCCAATCCCTTGCTTGAAGCAGAACTTGTCTCATAGTTAGGTCATGTTGCTCAGAACTTGTCAAAGCATGTTTTAAAAATTTTTAAGTTCCAAGATTGGATAGCATCCCTGGGCAGCTTGTTCCAGTGTTTAGTTACTCTCATTGAAAAGTCTTTCCTCAGAGCTGCCCCTGACTGCAGCTTGTGATTGTTACATCTACTCCTTTCACCATGCACCTCTGGGAAAAAGCTTTGTCTGTCTTCTGTGAAACTAACATCTGAGAAGGCTGAAGACAGAAATTAAAATTTCCCCTTAGCTTTCCTATGTTAATCAGACCAAGTTCTTCCAGCCTTAAGCATTACCTGCTCCAGCCAATTACCCATTTTGGTCACTCTCCATGGGACTCATTCCAAGTCTCCTGGTGCCTTTCTTGTACAGGGGATAAATCTCCAGATGCAGGCTCACAGGTGGCAAGTATAGCAGCAGCACTATCACCACCACCACTTTACCTTTCCTTTAGGAATTCTATGCCTGTCCTAACCTGGAATTTAAGTCCTTTGAAAATGAAATGATCATCAAATTTTACCACAATAAGTCCCTCTTTCACATTAATATTAGTGGGGGAAAAAGCAATAAAACTTGCAATTATGAAATTTTAGAAATTGTGGGAGTAGATAACCCCATCTCTTTTGCGTTTCTTCCTCTTCTTACTAGATGGAAATAAGCCAAGTAGCCTGACCTATAAACTGCCTCATGTAATAGGGTAATCACCCTGAGTCATGTAGCTCAGGTTGAATGTCATCTTGAGCTCAGGAGAAAAAGTTTTTATATCTTACTATTCTTATTAATCAACTAAGGATATAAATTATTTAGACCTGAAAGTCAAGATGAGATCTGGAGCCATTCAAGAAAGAGAGGACCAGACAGTTTTTGAGTGTGTCAATGTCTTTGCCTGTGGATAGGAAGTTGAGCCAAACTTCTGGCAGAGAGAAAGGATCAAGTAAGACAGAGATGGCAGGAAACCAAAATGAGAGGTTACATGTAGTAAAGCTAAGAAGGGTTTTTGAGAAGCAAATTTAAGGAAAGAGTGTAAATGAGAATAAAAAGGTATAAAATATGGACACATATGATCAGGATAAACAAAAATTGAAAGAAAAGTAATCAAAGCTAATGACACTTTCTAGCAAACCTTGCACGTGTTGCCATGTTCTGCTGCTTTAAAGCTGCAAAATCTCACAGATCTTGAAACAATGCATCTGAAGGCCACAAAACTTTATACCAGCATCCTGATATGAGACAATGGTTTTATTGTGATAACTCTGCAAGATGAGCTTGTCCTCAAACTACCTTTTTCTATATGCATGAATATTGCAACATGTTTCGAAACCTGAAGTTTAAGGTTACTGTGCAGATACTCAGTGCAGAATGTTTAATGAAAGGGGAAAGGGAAAAAACCCACACTAATGGATCGGGATTTTGACATAGAGTAATGTGTATTAAAATAATCAAATCTTCAAAACTAGTTGGCCACCCACTAGCTGGTAGCAGTTGCAGTCACTGTTGCAAGGGTCCTCACAATAATATCTTGAGCTGAGACGGGAGAGAGTCTTCAAAATCCCTGTTTTACTCAGTTCCCAGATGACCGTCCTAATACATTTACAGCTATTGTTCTCATGAGTTTATATCATATTAGATATGAAACATCTCTTTAATATCTCAGTGACATTCTAAGTGGCCTTTTCTGTCGTTTCTATTGACCATTTGCAAAAGTTATATCTGTGCACAATTTGGTCAACTCTGCAATAGGAAGCAGCCATGCAATCCTTTCGGATGCTTTACCTAGGCTGTTCATCCACAAATATAAGCATAAAAATGTGCAAGAGTTTTAGTAAAAATTAATAAACTGTCTAAAATTCCCACTCAGAAGTCTCCTGTAATGTTTAACAAATGTTTAATTGTGAAGATTCAGTGAAACACCTTGTTTCAAGTCTTTTATCTAAAGCTATTATCTTGAGATAGTTGCACCTTCTGTATAAATGACTGGCTGAGGAGCTGCTGGATCATATACAGAATAACTAAAGTGTATTCCATGTGCACATAGTCCAGTGCTGCTACTATGCTACTTTGCAATTCTAACTAAAGAATTAACCTGTTTTTTGCCCTTATAACTTAGTTATCCCTTAAGTCCTGTGACAATTTCCATAAGCTCATGTGGGGTCTTGTTTAAGTTAAGTGGAAGCATTGGGTGGATTTTGTTTGGTTGAGTTTCGGTTTGGTTTTTTTCAATCGTGTTACCAATATTCTGGTTTTTTTCAGGCTCTTTTGTTGTTGTTGTTGTTTTGTGTTGTTTTAAGACAGATATATCTGTGAAATATAATTTCCATTAAACTCAGCAATTGCACTTCAGACCCAAAATTATTTTGGATATGAATTTTTTGTTTCCTCATAAATGTGAGATTTTTATGGGAGGAATAATTCTGTTTAGCCTTAGTACAACACAAGCTTAATATGCATTTTTTAACAGCAAATTTGCAGTTTGTATTTGGATAAAGCCCTACCCTGGCAGGTATACAGACTACTAATCTTATGCATCTGAAAAGAATTTACATAATTCCTTTTCACTTAGGTACTAGAATAAAGATCTGTACT
Source organism: Sakesphorus luctuosus (assembly GCA_013396695.1). Lineage (NCBI taxonomy): Eukaryota > Metazoa > Chordata > Aves > Passeriformes > Thamnophilidae > Sakesphorus > Sakesphorus luctuosus. The sequence continues at coordinate 48,297 of VWZD01003152.1, forward strand.
CTTTAAGAAACATTGGAAGTCTATGGGAAATTAGTGCATTTCTTGTTTAAAATTTATTTTATAATGTAATTTTTCAAACATTCTTCTTTATATTTTTTTCTGTAATATGTCTTGCCCTTAAGTAGTAGTTAGATCTAGCTGAAAAAGTTTCTGCTCAAATCATTTTTGGATCCTAGCAAGATTTTCTTATATTTTTTTATTAAAATTACCTGTTTCATTTAGAATAATTCCAGTTTCTATAGAAGAAACAAGCTTCTGTAAGGGAAAATATTTATATCTGAAAAAAGATAATAGTTGGAGATCGTAACCCAATCTCTTCCACAGACCAGGATCCTCAACCAAACTGGTTTTTATCTTGCACAGCTATCCAAATAACCCATGATACATTATTTTCATAACAAAGACAAGACACTGTGATATTAAGAAATGCAGATCAAACTATATGAGAAAAGGCAGTCTGAAGAATATGAACTGAAATTTATAGGATACACTATCTGAATTCTACTATGATGTCTTTCTTCTTTCATCCCCCTGCCCCTGCCCCACCTTGACATATTCCAAAATCTTCCTTTAGAAAACACTTATATTTTCAGATTGAAACTAGCCCTGTTGTACAACACAAGTTCAGTTAAGCACTCAATTACATTTTGAAGAGTCACACCTTCTTTAAAAGGAGTCATAAATTCCACTTTATGATAATGTTATTATTCCCAGCCTGTTAGTAATGTATTCATGATCACTTTTCTTTAAAAATGATTTTATGACTGGCTTACTCATCTGCTTCTAACACAGTCTTGCCTAAAAACAACATCATTGTAAAAATATTTACCTAAGACCTAATGAGGACTTCAATCCTAAGCTCTGCTTGCAGCAAATGTATAAGCTTCAGTTCCAAAAATAGATGTGAAAATAAGGGAGTTGTTAAATATCTTATTAAAATGATGACATTTGGAAATTATTTATTTTTACAAAGAAACATAGTTGCATACCACTTTATGGTGGCAATTTAAAAAAGTTAAAAAGTGAAATAACTTTTGCATGTCAATAATCATAGAATCATAGAACAGCTTGGGTTGGAAAGTGACCTTGAAGATCATCTAGTTCCAACCCCCCTGCCATGGGAAGGTGTCAGGGTAGGGTAGATTTGTGGCGGTCAGAGGAGGTAGAGACGACCCAGGCTGCAGTCTCATCAGAATGCTTACACCGAAGACAATGGACTTTATTTTTAGTTACCTTTCCACTTTTATCTACTCTTGTATATAACATGCTAGCACACTATTGGTTAGTCGTTCACTAAGCATACATGGAAAGATCTTACTGGTTACAAGGTATCACACATTCTACAGGTGGCTCTCTGATCCTTAAGGTTGCATTCGTCGGTTACCTCAGACCTTAGGAGATCCACACACACACTGTTATCCCCACACAGGAAGGGACACCTTCAACTCGACTAGGTTACTCAGAGCTCCATTCAGCCTGGTCTTGATACCTCCTGGGATGGGGCATCCACAATTTGCTTGGGCAGCCTGTTCCAGTGTGTCACCACATTCATAGTAAATAATTTTTTCCTAATATCTAATTTAAACCCACTATCTTTCAGTTTGAACTCATTCCCTCTTGAGTTGTTGCTACACACACTTGTAAATAGTCTTGCACCATCTTTCCTGTAAGTTTCCTCCAGGTACTGGAAGGCCACAGACAGGTCACCCTGAATGCTATGTCTTTTCCANCCTGGTCTTGATACCTCCTGGGATGGGGCATCCACAGTTTGCTTGGGCAGCCTGTTCCAGTGTGTCACCACATTCATAGTAAATAATTTTTTCCTAATATCTAATTTAAACCCACTATCTTTCAGTTTGAACTCATTCCCTCTTGAGTTGTTGCTACACACACTTGTAAATAGTCTTGCACCATCTTTCCTGTAAGTTTCCTCCAGGTACTGGAAGGCCACAGACAGGTCACCCTGAATGCTATGTCTTTTCCAGTCTGAATAATTCCAGTTATCTCAGCCTTTCCTCACAGGAGAGGTGCTCCATCCCTCTGATCAGCTTGATGGCCCTAGCCTGGGCTTGCTCCAACAGGTCAGTGTCCTTGTGCTGGGGACCCCAGAGCTGGATGCAGTACTCAAGGTGGGGTCTCACCAGAGCAGAGGGGCAGAATCACCTCCCTCGACCTGTTGGCCATGCTGCTTTTGATGTGGCCCAGGGCACAATTGACTTTCTGAGCTGCAAGTGCACATTGCCAGCTCATGTTGAGCCTCTCATCCACCAACACCCTCAAGTCCTTCTCGGCAGGGCTTCTTTCTGTACAGCGTTGGAAAAAAGGGAGAAGTCTCTGCTTTCCCATTATCCAAGGGGGTGCAGAGAAGGGAGACAAAGACCAGGAGTACAGGCAAAAGGAGAGCCTTTATTGGGACAATAACCCCAGGTTTTATAAGATCTCTGGGGGAAGGTGCCAGATCTGGGACTGGATTGGGTGAAAACTTAGGAAGGAGAAGGGTCTAAGGTACCCAGGCTAGAAAATAGGAGTAGAAAGGGGTAACAACCAATAGAAATCCAGGGATAATGGGGCATTAACCAATGGAACTGGGATGGGGCAGGGCTGGCTGCAGCCCTGACCCTGCCTCCTCCCCCCTCCCCATCCCGCGCCCAGCCACAAGACATAGGGGTCTTACACATGGATCTTCCCACCTTGGAATAGCAGGGTAGAGAGGGGAGGGGGCCTGGGTGCCCTCCAATCCCCGGGTCTCTGAGTGGGGGGGTGGGGGCACCGCCCTGCCCAGGATGAGGCAAACTAGCTTAATAGGTGTCAAGAGAAAAAAGAAAGCTTGAGGGATACAATAGACATGGTGTGGTGGCTGTAACAGCACCAGTTAACAGAACTAGGCAGGTGATTGCAACAAAAAACCACTATTACAAGTAAAACTACAGTTTTAAAACTTCAACAGCAAGTCTCTTAGTTATTCAAGGTGTTTCTCCAGTGCTAACCTCCTTGGGATTAATTTCAGCATTTTCCTACATCTCTCAATCTGTTTGTCCCTAGCCTGTATTGATACAGCAGGTGCTCCAAGCTGGGTGCAGCACCTTGGACTTGGTCTTGTTAAACTGCATGAGAATCCCATGGGCCCATTTCTCAGGCCTGACTAGATCCCTCTGTATGGTATCCTGTCCTTCAGGCATGTCAACAGCACCACTCACCACCACCTGCAAATTTGCTGAGGGTGCCTTCTGTCTGTGTCATTAATGAAGGTATTAGATAACACTGGTACCAATACAGACTCGGTGGGGGCACCACTTGTCACTGATGTCCATTGAGACTCTGAGTTATTGACCACTATGCTCTGGATACAACTATCCAAACAATTTCTAACCCAACTAACAGTCCATTTTCAAATCCATCACTCTCCGTATTGGGGAGAAATGTAGTAGAGAACTGCATCAAAGCACTTACAGAAGTCCAGCTAAATGACATCTGTAGCTCTTCCCTTACCCACTGATGTGGTTACTCCATCACAGAAAGCTACTAGGTTGGTCAAACAGGATTTACCCTTGGTGAAGCCAACCTGGCTGTTTCAAACCTATAGCTCAAGTGAACTAGTGTATATGCATGCAACAAGTACTGCTGAAAGCAAGTTGCTTTGTGCAAGTGTCCAGGTGCAATGTTTGCTTTATGGCTGCTATTTCCTTCTCAGGACATTGAAATGAGTCCATCCAATTGTGCTTTTAAAGAAATTGAGAAACTCTTGGTAGTCACTGCTTTCAAGCAACTGTGGCATTGCTGTTATGCAGATAATCTCATGGCGGCTTTCCAAACAGTTTTAATAGAAAGACTTAGGAAAACAGATCATAACTGACTGTCTTCTTTGGAGTGTGATAATATTTGACTTTAACTTGTGATGTGTTGAAAGCAAAAATGAGAATAAGGAATGAATACCAATGAGAAATACTTAACAGTTTTTGAAAGCCAGATTATTCAGAGCTATAAAAGGTCACTAGCAATTACTGGCATTAGTAAGGAACAACTATTAGTAAGGAGGCAGATATGCTGGGCTAAACTTTCCTTTCAATACATACTGGGTACTAAAAAAAATGGTTAGAATGTGCTGAGCATCATAATCTGAAAGATAAGCTTTTATTAAACCTTGGGGGAAAAAAATTGTTTCATACCATAATAACAAATTAACTATGCAAGATCTATTGAAGAAAATGGAATAATAAAACTATCTCTATAAAACACTGCTATTTACAGCACAGTACAAAGTATCCATGTTTGATCACACTGCAATAAGTTAAATAGCCTCTAACTTCTTGTCATAACACTCACAAATATATTTCATATGTACAATTCCTATATGCATATTTTGTGTGTGTAAAATAGGTTGCACATAGGTAGAATTCACAGTCTATGTATTATATAATTCATAAATTTCATTAAGTTGAAAAATACTGTTTTAGTGAACAAGTTTAAGGGTTATGTCTTTTAAAAGGGTAAAACTAACTCACTTTCTCAAACTTTTTTTTTAATGTAAAAAAAAATAGTACAGTTGCCTCATGTCCTGGTTTTGGCCAGGACAGGTTTATTTTTTTGTAGTAGTCAGGAGGAGGCAGGAGGAGGTGTGGCTAGGGTGCTGTTGTACCATCTCACTTCATTGTTGGGTGTCGAGGGAAAGGGACTCTCATTCCTACATGTCAAGAAAATGTGGTGGATGGAGCAGTATTTGTTTATTGCCCTGGGCTTTCCAGGTAAACAATTTCTTTTTCTTACACCTTTTGTTATTAATATTATTGTTGTTACTGGTTTTTATCTCACTACTGTTTCCAGTAAATTTTTCTTATCTCAACCTGTGATCTTTGCCTTTTATACCTCTAAGNTGAGGGATACAATAGACATGGTGTGGTGGCTGTAACAGCACCAGTTAACAGAACTAGGCAGGTGATTGCAACAAAAAACCACTATTACAAGTAAAACTACAGTTTTAAAACTTCAACAGCAAGTCTCTTAGTTATTCAAGGTGTTTCTCCAGTGCTAACCTCCTTGGGATTAATTTCAGCATTTTCCTACATCTCTCAATCTGTTTGTCCCTAGCCTGTATTGATACAGCAGGTGCTCCAAGCTGGGTGCAGCACCTTGGACTTGGTCTTGTTAAACTGCATGAGAATCCCATGGGCCCATTTCTCAGGCCTGACTAGATCCCTCTGTATGGTATCCTGTCCTTCAGGCATGTCAACAGCACCACTCACCACCACCTGCAAATTTGCTGAGGGTGCCTTCTGTCTGTGTCATTAATGAAGGTATTAGATAACACTGGTACCAATACAGACTCGGTGGGGGCACCACTTGTCACTGATGTCCATTGAGACTCTGAGTTATTGACCACTATGCTCTGGATACAACTATCCAAACAATTTCTAACCCAACTAACAGTCCATTTTCAAATCCATCACTCTCCGTATTGGGGAGAAATGTAGTAGAGAACTGCATCAAAGCACTTACAGAAGTCCAGCTAAATGACATCTGTAGCTCTTCCCTTATCCACTGATGTGGTTACTCCATCACAGAAAGCTACTAGGTTGGTCAAACAGGATTTACCCTTGGTGAAGCCAACCTGGCTGTTTCAAACCTATAGCTCAAGTGAACTAGTGTATATGCATGCAACAAGTACTGCTGAAAGCAAGTTGCTTTGTGCAAGTGTCCAGGTGCAATGTTTGCTTTATGGCTGCTATTTCCTTCTCAGGACATTGAAATGAGTCCATCCAATTGTGCTTTTAAAGAAATTGAGAAACTCTTGGTAGTCACTGCTTTCAAGCAACTGTGGCATTGCTGTTATGCAGATAATCTCATGGCGGCTTTCCAAACAGTTTTAATAGAAAGACTTAGGAAAACAGATCATAACTGACTGTCTTCTTTGGAGTGTGATAATATTTGACTTTAACTTGTGATGTGTTGAAAGCAAAAATGAGAATAAGGAATGAATACCAATGAGAAATACTTAACAGTTTTTGAAAGCCAGATTATTCAGAGCTATAAAAGGTCACTAGCAATTACTGGCATTAGTAAGGAACAACTATTAGTAAGGAGGCAGATATGCTGGGCTAAACTTTCCTTTCAATACATACTGGGTACTAAAAAAAATGGTTAGAATGTGCTGAGCATCATAATCTGAAAGATAAGCTTTTATTAAACCTTGGGGGAAAAAAATTGTTTCATACCATAATAACAAATTAACTATGCAAGATCTATTGAAGAAAATGGAATAATAAAACTATCTCTATAAAACACTGCTATTTACAGCACAGTACAAAGTATCCATTTTTGATCACACTGCAATAAGTTAAATAGCCTCTAACTTCTTGTCATAACACTCACAAATATATTTCATATGTACAATTCCTATATGCATATTTTGTGTGTGTAAAATAGGTTGCACATAGGTAGAATTCACAGTCTATGTATTATATAATTCATAAATTTCATTAAGTTGAAAAATACTGTTTTAGTGAACAAGTTTAAGGGTTATGTCTTTTAAAAGGGTAAAACTAACTCACTTTCTCAAACTTTTTTTTTAATATAAAAAAAAATAGTACAGTTGCCTCATGTCCTGGTTTTGGCCAGGACAGGTTTATTTTTTTGTAGTAGTCAGGAGGAGGCAGGAGGAGGTGTGGCTAGGGTGCTGTTGTACCATCTCACTTCATTGTTGGGTGTCGAGGGAAAGGGACTCTCATTCCTACATGTCAAGAAAATGTGGTGGATGGAGCAGTATTTGTTTATTGCCCTGGGCTTTCCAGGTAAACAATTTCTTTTTCTTACACCTTTTGTTATTAATATTATTGTTGTTACTGGTTTTTATCTCACTACTGTTTCCAGTAAATTTTTCTTATCTCAACCTGTGATCTTTGCCTTTTATACCTCTAAGAGAAGGAAGAAGGAGAATTAGTCTCAGACTTGTTTTTTAAAGAAGCTGGTTCTATATGGATTGCTACTTTTTGAAATCTATGCAACAATTTCAAATACAAGTGGAAGTGATAATGCATTTCAGCTGAAAACATGGAAGTAATAGAAAATATCTTAAAAATTGTGGGCAGAAAATGAATAACTGTTCAAGTAGGCAAAATTCACCTCTGGAAGTGAATAAGCAACAAAACTACTTGCATGATGTCAGAGTGAACAAATGTGATACCCTGGAGACTTGAGAAGGTAGAGCAAGCCAGAGCAAAATAGCTACCACTGACAGATCAAGAGCTTGATTCATTGCATATGGCCCAAAACATAGGCCATATTTTCATTGACTGCCATTGCTGCTCAGGGAGAGATTAAAATGCTGGAACATATGGTCATTTCAGGTGCAGGTCTCTTATGTAGAAATTTGTGCATGGTTATTGAATTCTGAGGAGAAATTATTAAAAATGGAAGAAGCCAAATGCAACAGCTTATGTGCTGGATGTGATAGCTACACTGGCTCCCCACCAGATACCTTACCAATGAGAAATTAAATTATTTCAGTATTAGTTTGTCAAAGTAGTGAAGGCATAGTGTGCTCCATAAAGCAAAAGGATGACAGTAATCAAGGTTCACTAGTTTTAATTAAAGTGAGGAATAAACAAATATTCAGTTGACAAAGGGCATACTTTGGAAAGCAAAAGAAGCAATTTGTCAAGCCAATAAGACTGAAAACAATTAAAGGATTCATGGAAAACTCTTGGAATATTTTTGACTGAAGATATAACAATTATCTGGTATTTTTTAACTCTGGCAGAGGTGGTGTTTAAAAAGCAAGGCTACACATCAGTTTTCCAAATAAACACTTCAAACGTGAGTTCAGACAACTGAAGAGAACCATAGAAGCAGAAGTACCAGTAAGGAAGTTTTGGGTTGTGTTTCTGACTAGAAATAAATTATCCTTACGTATTCTTTGGTAGGTACTTAGAATAAATTGCGAGTTTAGGTTGCAAACTTACCTGATGTGAGGACATTAAAAATTTCAATATTGCAACCTGTGGGAATTTCATAATTTTTATGTTCTCTGGAAAATGTATAATAAAACTTTGAAGAGATGCAAAGACATTTAGAAAGCTGCATTGGTAAAGAGGTAGAGGAAAATTGAAAAATCCTCTCACTTGTTTGGGAAGCTAACCTTCCTGAAGGTGAAGTCAGAACAGAAAGTAGAATAATGAAGTAAGAAACACAAAAATTCTAGTACTAAACAGCTTGTTTTCTTCAGACATAGAATAAAAACTCAGAAAGGAAAGTGGAAATAGATAACAATGTTTTGTGAAAACTGGAATGTGAAAATGTAAATTTATTGTGGCTTAAAAAATTGAACCTATAATTTGCTTCATTTTCTGCCAAGGATTATAACAAATAAACCAAAGCAAGAAAGATAAAAATGAAGACATATATACAGAATTCTTGTTGTCCAAGCAGAGATAAATGGAGAGAAATATCTTGCTTAGATCACATTATCTGTTATCACAGAGGCACTACCACCATCACTGGTGGGTTCAGCTTTGGCCAACAGTGAGTTTATCTTGGATCTTGCTTGTATTGGCTCTGCCCAATATGGTGGCAGCTTCCAATACATTTTCACAGAAGCCACATCCCTGTAGCTCCCTTGCTATCAGAATCTTGCCACATAAATGTAATAAAAAAGACTGGTAATTTATTAGATATTTAAGAGATATATATATGAGGAATAATGCTGAACTGGAAATCAAATTAGGACACATTGTCATCCCTGATATTTATATGCTATTGAATCATATGGTAAAAATGTTCCTAAGTACATAGCATGTGCTTATACTATGGCATGTAGTGGTTATTTAAACTCATATGACACTTGTGCTCACATTAATGATAAACTCTTCTTAGGTTTCTTATTCTCAATACTCTAGTTGGAAGGCAGTTCCAGAACCTTGTTAGTTTAATGTTAAAAACATTCTTGTAATTATGAGACTAAATGCATTCATGGTATGTCTGTACAAAGTGATTCATGATATAACAATCACTTTTTGAGTGCCTACTTTATGCTGCCTGATTTTTCAAGATGACACATACAAACTCGATGTATAATGAGTGCAGTCTAAAAGATGAGCACTATAGACTCTACTAAATGGTCAATCTCTTCCTTTTCTAACTTATTGTTAGATATCTCAAGAAATTAATTAAAAAATACTTTTTCCTGAATATAACAGTACTAAAAGTAAACACTTCAGCCAAGGGCAAACTCTCTAAATTCTCTTTATGTTGTTGCTTTTTCATTCTGAGAAAAAAAAAAGTCTCCTGGCTTATAAGAAATAAACTAAAATTATTTTTTTTTAATATTCATTGTGCCTCTCTTTTAAAGATTTTGTGTCTACTTGCTAATCTTAGTGATTCTGTAATCAATCCTGAAAATGCTGAGCTATGTTTGTTTGGAGTTTTTTGGAGATTTTGTTGTTTGTTTGTTTGTTTTTTTCCTCTCCAGATTAGTATCCAATGACAGGAGTTTGGTTGAATTACAATGACAGAGAGAGAGAGAGAGAGAGAGAGAGATACACAATATCATTACATACCAAAACAAGTGCATATGCTCAGTGAATCAGATAAAATATAATAATAATTTTTTAAAAATATGGATTAATCTAATGTATCATTACCTGTCCACCAGAAGTATATACTTTGTGATCCTACAGATATGTTTCAATTACCTCTAGTTCTGAGTGTTTTGATATTCCATGACCCAGGAAAAGATGAAACTAACAATCTGCATCCCCTCCTGTGGCAACTTCAGTTTTGTGCCCTGTTCTCTAACTTTAGAAATTCAAACATCTCTTGTAACAATCAAATGGAAAAATCAGATACTGAAATGGAAGGCTTATAATGCCAGTTATTTAAATCAATGACTGACACTTTTTCCTGTTTCACAAAATGACAGTGAAGAAGACATATCATGAAATGTCTAAAAGAGCAGTAATTTTGCATAAGAACTATTTTTCTGTATATACAGATTAAGAATAACATATTGGGCCACATTCCTCTATGAGAAAAAAGTATCTCAGAATATACCTTAGAGGTAAAAGCTGACGCCAAGGAAATATTCCCTTAGGATATGATTGGTGGTTCTGCATATAGGGTGGCTAAGTAGCTTTGTTAGAGTTATTAACAAAGAACTGTTTTTATTATAAGAAAAAAAGTAAAAACTAATGAAAATAAACCTGAGTAAATTGTGGAAAATATGGTAACTTTATTTTTTAAAGAAATACTCTGAATGCTACGTAGCAGCTTTATTGAGTAGTCAGCTGGTCTGTACTCAAAATTTAAAAAAACCCAACATTTATAAATGTCTGACATGATGCAACCAATATACACACTGAGTGTACAGATGAAACCTCATCACTTTTTCTATCTTCATATGTATAAAAAGTATCATAAACCTCCTTCTCAACTTACATTTAAAGAAAAGATATTTTCTATACTTCAACCTTGATATTGAAATTTTATTTATTTTATTCCATTCTTTGAAAGCAGAGTATATTCTTATCTATGTAAAATTTTCTCTAATACCATAGAAAAGTAACGGTGTTTGAATGTGAATTCTCATAGTTAACACACAAAATATATCTATAAGTATATTCTATATTTATCCTATAAATGTAATCTTAGTACAATCTTATTTTGGTCTCTGGAACAGTCATCATCCAGCTGAGTACTATTTGTTTACTTTTCCCATGCTAACAGATCTACCCAGACTTGGACCTAGAAGCATTTCCTTATCAACTGCATCTTAGTGGGCCACTAATCCAGGGAACTTCTGTGACATTCTCACCAGCCTGCTCAACTCATTGGTCTGGAGAACATTGCCACAATGAATCTGGTGATTAATGCCCTCCACTACATGATGGAAAAGGTTTTTGATAGGAAAATTAGACTCTGGGATGACAGGGATCACTCAATTAGATTTGCTTTATTCTCCAAATTAAAGTATTTCTATATTTAGTATTTTGCTTTTACTTATTTTGAACTTTAATAGGAACAAAATTATTGAGCCAGAATCAAGTGTGCATATATGTACACATAGGTATACATAAAAGTAGTTTACATTCATTTTTCTTTTTCATTCTCAAAACCCACTTTTTGCGAGGATTGTGTGAGAGGCAAATGGAAATGCAGAACAAAATAGTTTCCATTTATTTCCTTTTCTAGTGGTAGTCATACTGTGCATGAAGTCAACAGTATTATACAGTGCTTCATTCCATGTGACTTAATTTGTACCTGAAAGATCAAATTTTCACAAATTTCGGCAATAGTGTCATGGATGGAGAAGTTAGTTAAGAAAAAGTGTGGAGGCAAAAGGCACTGTACTAGGCTACAAATTTCAGACAGACCAAATATTAAATAGAAAATAACTACAGGCAGGAATATAAACACCAAATAGCTATAGCTTCTCATCTATCCTTCTTCCCTTAGAGATATCCATATTTCATTCAACAACATACCACATCTCTACAACTGTTTTTCAGAAGTGTTCAAAAATTTATATTGCGAGCAATTTTTCATGAGCATCATAAGGCCTCTTGGATCCATGCTACACAGTATTGCATTTAATATAATATATCTGATTTACAGATTGGTGATCATCTGAATGCAACAAACCAAGAAACAATCAAACAAAACATAAAATCAGTAAAAAAAAAAAAAGAAAAAGAAAAAAAAAGGCAGAAGCATAACAAACCAATAACTGATATTTCACCGTGGTACACCTAACTCTTACAGTTCTCTCTAACAAAGTATACTTTCCATATTGAAATGTTCCCATGTCTCAAATTAAAAAACAGCCTGGGAATTTATAAGTAAAAAATCTGATATAAAAATCCATTGTTAAATCCAACACCATAGTTAAAAGTTCAGTCCAATTCCAGTCCCTTTTTTATCTTTCTGGCCTTTTGTTAAACTTACTCCAGTATGTCCTTGACTCTCTTGTACTGGGGTGCTCTGAACTCGACACAGCACTCTAGCACTCATTGTGCATGTGAATAGAGAGTAAGGACTACTTCTCTTCACCTGGCAACTCTCCTCCTAATGAAACCATAGATGCTGTCAAAATTCTTATCTGCAAGGCTAAACTGCTGTCCATGATCACCTTATTATAGACCAGCACCCCTAGGTCATTTCTGCAAAGCTGATTTCCAGTCAGTAAGGTCCCCAGCATGTAGTAATGCATGAGTTATTTCTCACCAGGTGACAGACTTAGTATTTTTCTTTGCTGAACTGTTGGTCCATTTTTCCAGCTCATTGAATAGCAGTGGGCCCATCTGGTAGATCAACCACTCTTTTTAGTTTCTTATCTTCTAAAAATTTGCTCAAGGTGTTCACTTTGTCCCAGAATTCAGGTCATTAAGAAGAGGTTAAGTAATAATGGACCAAATATTGACTCCTGAGGTATTCAAGTAATCACAGGCTGCCAGCCAGATTTTGTGCCACTGATCACTACCCCCTAACCATGGCAGTTCAGCCAATTTCAGTCCACTTTACTGTCCCCTTATCTAGCTTATACTTTATTAGCCCATCTATGATGACACATTAGCTTTATCAAAGTCAGTATAAATATATTTTTAAAAAAACTAATCCACTTCTCACATCCATGAAACTAGTAATTTTATCATGGAATGTTATAAAGCTGCTGAGGCATGATTGCCCCTTTGTAAGCCCCTGTTTATTGTTTCCCATAACTGTCATGTGCTGTTTGTGTCTAGAAATGTTTTCCAGATCTATTTGCTCTATCACCTAACCAAGGACTTAAGTGAGGCCAACTGGCTTGTAGTTCCCAAGGTCATCCTTCCTGCTCTTCATGAAAGTAGGAGTGACGTTTTGCTTTTTCCAGTCCTTAGGAATCTCACCAAATGAGCCATGACCTTTTTCAAAGATAGTTGAGAGTCTCCTTCAATGACATCAGTCAGCTCCCTCAGCTTTTATGGGTGAATCCCAAGTGGAGTTAATTTCCTTGCAAACATAGATAAACATAGTAAATAAACTTTACCAATGTATCACAAAATTAAGCCAAACATTTAATACAATAGACTCTGGACTGAAATATTTTCTTACTCCTCCATTAAACAATATTCAATCTCAATAGTTTAAATTCAATTGTGCATTTGCATTGCAGAATAAAACCAGAGCTCAAAGCTATTGTTATTTCCTAAAGGGGAAATGATTGATATTGTATGGGCTTCAGAAAAATGGTGATTTGACAAGGGGTTTTTTATATGTTTGCTTGTTTGTTTGTGAAAATTAATGGAATGATACTCTTTTTTCTCTCACTACCTCAAGGATTTTAGGTGCCATGCTCAGTGTGCTGTGGTAGTTAACTCTGAGACTGGCTGTTCTAGTGACCCCTCCTCAACCTTCTGCTCAGGTCCAAGGAGCAAAGCCCCCTATGTTTCAGTTTTACATGTGATCCATTTGACTACTGGCTGCTTATGGCTTCCAGCTGTTTATTCAGTTCCTGCAGCAGGAAAATTTACAGTGGAGTACAGCGAACTGGGTCTGTATGTCTGCTCTCACAAAATGGTACTTTCTTTTTGATTCTGAAGTAGTGTTGTTGCCATTGGCAACCACAGCCTGCTATTAACATGCAGTCATTATGTTGCAGAAGTATTGAACACCAGATAAAAGTGCTATTTGGTGGTAATTTGTAAACAATACATAGCATGAGCATCAGCAAGGAAGATCTTCTGGGAGGAAAGAAGGATTTAGGTGCCAAAATCATTGTAGATTTTTGTCAGGCTTAACTTGTCAGCACAAACATAGGAAAAAACATTTTATTAACATAATAGATCATGTAGAATTTTTATAAATTCAGAAAGTCATCAACATCCAAACTTAATTTTATCATTTAACTTTGGACTAATTAAACACCAACAAAATTATATCAAACAACTGTTATGAAATGTTCATTAATAATACTCCTGGTATAGGTAGTCACATCATAACTGAATGTCAACTAATCATTAGGGACTGAAAAAAAATAATTTCCCTAATAGAGAAATTAACTAAAATGTCACAGAGTGTTGGGACTTTTTAACTGATCATGTTGAAGTCAGTGATTGTACAAAACCAGCCTCAATGGCATAGAGAAAAGTTGATAAATTTGGTATAACAGTATCTCATAAACTGCCTTTTGATTTGGGGCAATGAACTTTTAGTTGGTGGTAACAGAAAGAATTCTAAACTGCTAAAAAAATACATGTTTGAAAGTTACTGAAACAACTGTTAGAATGATAGAGTGGCTGAATGGTAATGAGAAACTTGTCCGAGTCTTGTCCAACAACTAAGCATACCAAAATATTTCTCTATATTTCAATACAAAAAAAATTTGTGAGCCAGATTAATTATGTTTCCTTCTATTGATCAGGTTTCTTGTGATTTTGTAAAAATATTATGTTTCTAAGTGGAATTATATGAGATAACACTAAGAGCTCTACTAGATAAAATTATGAAATATTAAACAAAAGTATCAACAGTTGCAAAATGTTTGTCTATTCACTTCAGTGGAATTATGTTTATTTTTACTTAGTGTGGAAAAAACCCCATGAATACAACTCGTTCTGTCCTTAGGTGAACAGCTAGGGCTTTTAGGAAACTAAGTAATTGTCTACAATTCCTCTTTCTTACTTCTGTGTTTACCAAACTTCTGCTGATACTCACTCAGGACTTACAATTCAGTCCTACTAGAAATTACAGGAGAAGGATCCAGATGACACAGCTAAGATGCCACATTAATGAACTTTCTATTTGTGTCTAACTTCTGAAGCTTTATTCAGTGAGATCTAAACTGAAAGTTGCAGGGCAGGCAACATACCAGCCTTATGATATTGTCTGTCCTGTACTCACTCCTCAGAATATCTCTGGAGGTGCATATGATCCCCAAAGTCAGCCCATTGACTGTTGCTATGCGCATATTTCTTCATTACTGTCAGATGATGCTTAGCCTTGAGGATTTCCATGAAATTCGTCAACATCCTTGGCAAATGCTATTGTTATTTCATCACCTTGCCCATGTATCAGGTCACCAGAAGTTGGAGTTTGTATACATCCTTGTAATAAGTTGATTCTTGCAGAATACTGTAGGTCATAAAGGCACATTCTTCAGAATTTCCCAAATATAACACAGTGCATTTCTCACAATAGTGAGCATATGCCATGGCTATGTTTCCATGGGACAAGATTGTTTTACTTTGCAGATCAAATTTGGAGATGAGCCTGTAGGGTCTGTGGAAAGGATATGTAACTCTGTCCCAATTCTGGCCTTTGCACTCAATCCTTCCCAGAAGTCTGTTTACCTCAGTCAGAGGTAAAATTTCTGTCAAACTCCCTCTGCACGTGACCATCCCCCTCAAAACCCATGTAACAATAGGCCATAACTGCTAAGAGTGGTTAGTTCAGACAAAGGCAAAGTGGTCTAAGAAACGTAGAGAATCCTGTGTTCTGCTACGGTTAAAATAATCAGAATTATTTAACTCTGGTACATAGCTCTTGGATAGGTCTGGTTTTCAGGGGCTTAGCCAGGTGAAGTTTAGGTAAATTAAGCTTTCTGATTCAGATTATATGCTTGGGGTTTGCTATTTGAATACCATGCTGATGCTATTAAATCATATTATCATCAAGCAGCTCAGAATGGAAGGATTCTTGAAAAGTCATCTGGTCCAATCTTTTGTGGAAAGAAAGTCTAAATGAGTTTATCTACCACTCTCTCCAATTGCATCTTGAAAAATAGTGATGAGAACTCTACCAGAGCCCTGTTGAGACTGTGGTAGTAACCAAGAAGTAGTACAGACATCAGCCTTTCTTGGGTTATGCATGAAAATGATGCCTAAAAGTGTGATTTAATGTAATTTTAGAAGGTTTTAGAATCATATAGACTCTGTTCAGTTATCCTGATTTTAAGTCTGAATATTAAAGCCTCTTTCCCACAAACTGTAGGCTTAGTCAAGGCCAAGCTATATTCCAGCAGCCACCTGCAAGATAACAGAAGACAAACACCGAGAAGGCCCGAGAAGGCCCATCTGCCCCCCTCCATGACAAAAGAGCAGATCGGCAGGACTTTTGGGTGGGCATTTGGGAGAAATGAGAGCTTATGATTGGATGTCCATGAGGGGTATAAAATCCCTGAGACTTCCTGACCTGGGGGTCAGACCTCCTTGGGTTTGATCATGGAAGCTTCTTCTAATAAAACCCTATATCTTTCTCCATTAACTTGTCTGCAGTGTGTCTCTGTTCACAAGAGTACAGGATCGCAGGCATCGAAAGAAAACACTTTGCAGCCTCTTCCAAGAATGTTTCTCGTGAACCGTTTTCTCAATATGGATACTAATTGAAGTGTGTGTGTTCCTCAGGAAAAGGTCCATGCAATCTACAGTTAGTACAGAAAAGAGAATGAGGTGTCTGGCTCTGGACTATTAAACTGTGACTAAATGCATGTGTCTCATCTACAGTGGTGTTTAGACGTGTTGTGGATGCCTAATATAGGGTAGATGAATGACACCCAACAACACTGTATTGATACAGCAGTCAGCCAAGTGGGACACAGATAAAATTATTAAAAATATTTCGTGCTGTAGAAATCTAGTGCACATAAAACTGAGACTGCAATGTCTAAACCATTTATTTTTATAATTTATAATCTAAAGAAAGCAAAGAAAGGGTGGATAAGGAGTATGGAGACTACAAAAATAATTTGAAATCTTACTGAAAGTAATGGTCTGAAAGTATGAGGGTTAACAACTGACACATCAAAGGAGTCTCCGGCAGCAGTCATGGTGACAGCTAAGAGGGAATGAGACGTGGATTCCTCTGATCTGAACCTGAACTTCAAACTGTAACTTGTCAGTAAAATCCTGAATGATGGAAAAGTTATGGCTACTCTTTGCCTGTCAAAGTCAGAACATTGGACTATGCAATAGATTTAGTTCAAGACTAAGTTATTTTATTGAATAAAATAATGCAAGAATTAATCAATAGTATTAAAGATGTGAATAAATCCTGATGAATAAATGAGGGAGCATGTGACACTAAATTGGGATCTGTTAGGAATTATATAAACACCACTGAAAAGAGGAAACATTTCAATCAATTTTGAATCAAATGGACAACTGGGAGAGTTGACCATAAGGCTCATATAAGAGTGTGTATGTTCTGAAATTTAGTTGTTGTAAAATTATAAAAGGCTATAGAAAAAGCTGCTGCAAAGTTAAAAAGGATTAGAGGTGAAGAAAGGTATTGTTTAAGTTTTCAGCAGGTGTATAGTCATGAAAGTAGAAGATAAACCATGTAATGATGACAGAGGTAAATCCATGAATTAATGCAGGGTGAAAAATAATATAAAAGTTAGAAAAATATCAAAGCAGCTAGAATTATATCACCAAAAAAAAAAAATTAAAGATTGAAACATGATTTACTTTGTTCTTTGATACCAAGAAGTAATGATACTATGTTTCTAGCTGAAACTGAAAATACCAAGTAAGAGCTAAGTTAAGCTCCAAAAGGACTAACCTTTCATATTTTGAAAATTAAAGGAAAATATATATATCTCTTATTGTAAAACTCTCATTGAATTGCCTAGTTTCACTTTAGCCTGTTAGGGTTCTTAGCAAAGCTTTGCTTCTATAGTCTTTGAAATAAAAAGGAAAACTCAAAATGGGGTTGAATGCAGCATGCATTTGCTAAAGTTTGTGGGAAAAATGTTAAAGCCATAGAATAATATAACTCATTCTTTTTGAAGAATTATTTTTTAGACAACAGAATTACTTTAGGTTTCATGTATCTGGACTTCAATAGAAACTACCAGATATAAATTATCAGCCAATGTGAAAAAAATGAAGATTTGTACTAGGATAATAGCTTATGTAAAGAATTGTTTCAGATCTTTTTTGTCAATGTGTAATGATAGAGAAGAAACTATCAGAACTGAATGAGGCTTACTTTGGAATACTTGAAGAACAAGAAAATGGACAGCTATTATTTAATGCTTTTCTATTTTTTTAAATTATTTTTCTTTTTACTGAATTATATCTGTTGACAAATTTAAGTTGAGAAACCATTGTGAAAACAGAGGACTGATTAAATACACTGGAAAAATGTGAATAAT
Source organism: Sakesphorus luctuosus (assembly GCA_013396695.1). Classification (NCBI taxonomy): domain Eukaryota; kingdom Metazoa; phylum Chordata; class Aves; order Passeriformes; family Thamnophilidae; genus Sakesphorus; species Sakesphorus luctuosus. The sequence continues at coordinate 66,415 of VWZD01003152.1, forward strand.
CATGAGGAGTAAGTAAGATTAAAGTTAAGAGCATAAGCTCAAAATGAAGATTTTACTTCAGTTATAAATTATGAGATATTCAATTGAAAATAGAGATGAGGAAAAGACTCAAGCTACCCATCTCTTAGTACAGAGTGAAAGTTAGTTCAGCTGTTGGGGGACTACATTTTAGACATTTATACCACAGTTAATCATCCCAAACTCATTTTGAAGTCAAAAGAGAGAACCAGGCACTTTTAGGACGTGAGTACTGCAAGCACTTTTAGATATCTTCCTTCGATGAGATGAATTGTGCCCTGAGACTTGTTTGCCTCTGAAGAAAAAAATAAAACTTATACCTAGGATTTAAAGAAAAAAAAACACAAAACCAAAAACCAAAACAAACAAAACCAAAAAAAGCCTGTGTTCTTCCATTCAAGAGAATGCTATCTTAGTTGACTTCAACATGCCATCAAATGTAACAATGAAAATAGCAAATGAGAACTGGATGTGTTGAATGAGGCAGTAGAAAAAGAACAATACAGTGAACTTCTTAAATGCATATATGAGATTTTATCTGAAATACTCTGAACAGGGTTTCCCCCGCTTAAAACCAACCAACCAACCAACCAAAACCCAAAAAAACCTCTAACCGAAAATTGTGTATCAAAGCATCAGTCTATACGTACACAATAAGAAGGGAAAAGCTATTTAAGACAAAACTACTACTGACATACAGAGCCATAAATTTATTATGTATAATTTTAGATTAGAAGAGCACTTATAATAAAAAAACCCCAAAGCACTTTTGCAAACAATAAGGTTTTATAAAGAAATTCCTTAAGTAGAAAGAATGATATAAAATCGCTACAAACTAGATAAACCCCAAAATTTTATCAAATTTTGGTAGTATTCACATCTGAAAGTAAGTGGAAATGGAGCTTTATGATTCAGTATCACCCCTAATTAAAAAAGCATGGAAAATGTATTTTAAAT